>CM065380.1:6637500-7110000 GCA_033060915.1 Euryodendron excelsum | reverse complement strand
AAAAGAAGAAGCCATATCTGTTGAAGAGTTCTCAAAGAACAGTTGAAATATAAAAAACTTAAGTCTTGGAAGCTCTCTTGAAGATCTTGAAGAAAACTTGAATCAATGGATGAAGTAATGGTGATTGAAGAGCTCTACAAGTAATCAAAATGGATTTGATTTTATCTTGAAGGATTGAAGATGTTCTTGAAGTCATCAAGCTTTGAAGAAGTATTTATAAGTCTTAAAAAGCTTATTTGGATGATCCTTGAAGAGCTTGAAGATATTGAAGAAGATCGAAAAAATATTGCAAAAGTTAAGAATTTTCCTAAAAAGAGTTGACCCTTCAAACAAAAGAGTCGACTCATTCAAACAGAGACTAAAAATTCTGATAGAGATCAAAAGAGTCGACCCCTCATTCTAAAATAGTCGACTTATTCAAACATAGAGTTGATTTTGTAGTTTCAAACAAAAAGAGTCGACCTCTAGCACAAAAGAGTCGACTCATTTGGGCAGAGCTTTGAAAAATCTGTTGAAACATAAAAAGAGTCGACCCCTGCAGCAAAAGAGTCGACTCATTTACAGCAACGTCTTTATTTTTTAACTTTATACTCCGCCGTTTTCTTATCAAATGGTCTCTCATCCACTACCAACAGCTAGAAACAATCTATGGTTATAAATACAAGATTCCTACAGCTTCTAAACATAACATAGAGTGATTATATCTATTGAATCAACATCTTGAAGTTGAAAATCTGTTGTGCTCATTGCTACATTTTTTGCTGAGTGATTAAGGTTATCTATTGAGCTATTCTTGGTTATCTACTCTTTAGGAAAGTTATTCTTTGTATAATCATTATTCATTTTACTTGGGTGGGTTTGTAAAACTGTGAGTTTGAGTGTTCTTGAGTAAAAACACTTGTAAGTTTGAGTGAAGCTTGGACAAAATCACTTAGGTTGTGAGAGCTTAGGAAAGAGCTCTTGTAAGAGTGAACTGGACACTTGTAGCAAAACTAGCAGCTGTGTAAGGAGTGTTACATAATGGAATAACTTCGAGAGGATCGAAGAAGAGAGGACGTAGGCAAGGTTGGCCGAACCTCTAGAAATCTGGTGTTCTTCTTTTCTTGCTCTGTTTTGCTTATTTGTTTACTATACTTGCTTGCATTATGTTTCATTATTTACTTGATTGATTTATACTTAGATTAATTATTGTTAAAATACATAAACTGTTTTTAGTTGCATTATTTGTTATAAATTCTATAAAACCCAATTCACCCCCGCTCTTGAGTTGCCTTCTTAGGCCAACATGAAGTTCAAGTGCAGGGATGCATTCAAGGAGGCGACTTAGAGACAGGACTTTTAAAGTGCTTGGCCAAAGTGGGCCAAATTGACCCAGCATTCAAAGTGGCAACCTGGAGACGAACTTTCATGATGCCGGGTCAAGGTGGCCAAATCAAATAAGCATTCGAGAAGGCGACCTAGAGACGGACGTCTAAGGCGCCCAGCTAAGGAGGCCAAATTAATTCAGAATTCAAAGTGGCGACTTAAAGACGGACTTCCATGACGCCCGGCCAAGGAGGCCAAATTAAGGCAAAGTTTGAGGTGGTGACCTAGAGACGGACTTCTAAAGCGCCCAACTAAGGTGGCCAAAACAATCAAGCATTCGTGGTGGCAACTTAGAGACGGAATTTTATAGGGCCCTGCTAAGGTGGTCAAATCAATTCAAAGTTTGAGGAGACAACTTGGAGGCAGACTTCTAAGGTGGCTGACCAAGGAGGCTAAATCAACCACTTCACTAAGAGGAGTGGGCTTCGGGTGTGAGCTTGTGTCGGGGGTGGCTAAGTCGTGTGCCCCACTTCAGCTGGATATCTTCGAGAGGCAAGAGCCAACGAAGTAGCTCATCAAGTGCCGAGATAGTTTGAGGGGCGACATAACTTCAATTTCAAATTCAAACTCAACCAATCAAAATCTTTGTCACCGAGGACGGTGACAGTTCGAGTGGGGGAGAGTGTCATGGTTTGCTTCTTTGCACCCCATGATAACTCAAAAGTGTACCAAACTTGTGCCCAAGGGTTGTCCAAACTTTGTCCAAACATTGGTCAAACAATGCCCAAGACAACCCCCTGGTGCCTTAAGAATGGCCTAAGACAACAACCAACAATGTAGCCAAATGGGGGGCCGATTAACCTCAGCAATGCCCAAAGTGAAGACCTGCTGAACCTCACTTTGGCCTATGCTAGCAGCGCAAATGAAGGGCTATCTAACCTCACCATCGCCCAACCATGCGGCCCAGCGCCCAAGCACAAGGTCAACGCTCAGATGCTAACCGGATAACCTCACCAAGGTCAGTAGCAAGGCCCCATATAATCTCACTTTGGCCTGATCTTTGGCGTAGCGTAATTTTGAGCCCCGAAGTCCAAATTTAACTAAGTCTTTTTTTTTTTTTTTTGTAGAACCCTTTTAGTACCTAGTTTATCATTTTTGAAGGGTTCTATTTATTGTGTTTTGTACAATGTTTAGGAGGCCATTATGACTTCTTGGGTATACAACGTTTCCTTGAAAGTTCATAAATCGCCTAGAATACTACTATAAGGAGGGGTATGCTTCTACCACCCTCCACTCCACTACTTCTTGTATGGTTTTGAAATGCCTATTGTATATATAGTGAGCTGTGTAATGATGTTTTTATCAATGAAATATGTTTTATGACTTTCACCTATTTTCTTTGGAGGTTGCTTGTCTGTTAACTATTAATACTTGATTCTAACTTCTAAATAAGATGATCTTTGTTTGACTGACTTGTCAAACGGACTTGATAAGCGTCGCACGAGACTTATTTGTAACTACAGAGCTCACAAAATGTCGACCGTAACACTAGGGCAGTCATGTCTATGCGACAACCCGGCTGATGTGCCCATACTCGGATTTGCAGCTGCCATAGCGCTGCTGATTACTCAAATACGAGCAAATGCTTGCACGTAGTAGACTTGCATCCGACAAGCCTTATTCAGAATTACACGGCAACCACCACCGCCCGGACTCCGAGCAAAAGAGGCCGTCGTGAAGGTGTTATCACCGTCATCCGGTCTGCAACGGAGCTGCGCGAGGCCGGCATCCACTCCAAGGAAAGTAAAAGTAAGAGCGTCAGAGACATCTCATTCACCGGACGGGTCCTAAAGCTCCCCACGTTGGTTGTGGACGACACCAACGAATCGGCATTTCTGAACCTAATAGCTCTCGAACGTTGCCATGTCGGGGCAGGCCATGAGGTCACGTAGTTCATATGCTTCATGGACAGCACCATCGACGATGCCGGCGACATTAGCCTCCTAAGCTCCAATGGGATGGTCCAGAATGTTATCGGAAGTGACACAGAGGCTGCTGAGCTGATCAACTACTTGTCCAAGGATATAAATGGACCCCGACAGTGACCTCAACGCCGTAAATTAGAAGATCGCTTTGTACTGTAAGAAGCCATGGAACAAATGGCGTGGCAATCTGATACATACCCACTTCAGAAGTCCATGGGCTATTGTTTCTGTCCTCGCCGCCATCTTCATCTTTGCTCTCACTATAATTCAGACCGTATACTTCATCCTCCCGTAGGTTAAAGTTTAGAGTAATCTATATTACTAAAAAATTCATATAAAATTTATAAGCAGGATGATATGATTGAATGAAAATCAATTAATTTAAAATAAAAAATTAATCGTAATAATTTTTAATCATAAAAATGCTTGGTAGTATTTTTGTATAAATGTTTTGGTAAAATAGCATTTTTCTGAAGGTTATTGTGACCTTACCATCAATTGTGATTTCAAATTAAAGCAACAGGTCTATCACTATGGCTAGGTATGCTATTACTACAATATCATTGTAAAAGAAAATTTTGTAAGGAGGAGAAGGGTTAACTTAGGGTGTGTTTGGTTGGGCTTATTGGTTAGCTTTTTTGCAAGTTTATAAGCAAAAAAAGCCAACAAAAGTTAGCTTTTTTGCTTTTTTTTTTTTGTTTTTTTGTTTATTTTTATCTAAATTAAAAACAGAAAAGCAAAAAAACTTGAAAAACTTAGCTTTTTTTACTAGCAAGTTTAAAAAAAGCTTCATTTTTAAGCCCAACCAAACACACCCTTAGTGGTAGTGGCATCCCCATCCGCGAGTCACGTCATGAATTTCATGACTTGTACTCTCATTTTTCTTAGGCTTTAGCCCTCTAAGGCACCCAAACTAAAATTAAAATTTGCTACAAAAAAATTATGGTGGTTTAGCATTTTGTTTTGGTTGAGGTTGGCTTAGGATTGGAGTTCATACATATTTGATATTATTATGTTCTTTAATCTAGACTTGATGGAAGTTTGGAGTGGTTTTTCTCAAAAATTGATGGATTGCCATATCATGACAGTTTATATTTATTGCAAGTAACTACTAGTGCATGATAATTAGAATGTAATTTTATGAAGCAAACCCTTTTTCTTTCTTTCTCTTCCATGGAAATGAAAATGAAATTACATACGCAAAGGAGAAATTTGACCACATTGTTAATGAAAAACCAGTTGCTTCCGTGAATGCGACATTTCTAAAGTGATTGAGAAAAAAAAAAAGGTACAAAATGGGAGGAAAAGGGGCCTAGCAAGCATTGTTCTTGTATTTGAAGTAATGGGGAAGTTGGCTAACGTTTGGGCTCAAATATTAATCTACAAATTAGCCGTCTATATCCAGAAGGCTTTCGTTTTGGTCTTGTAGGTCATACTGATGTGGACTTGGGCAGGCCATAGATATTCTTGTGGCTCATTCTTAGGGATGGTTAGCCTGGTTAAGAAATTAAAAAGCATCCCGTCGGTGGCTACATTATGTACACTTGAGTCTGATTTGGGTTGTTAAAAATTGTTCGAGCTTTTCCTTGAAAGTATGACATGGGTTGCTTCAGCACCGTAGCACTTGGCCCGTACTTGAACATTAGCTCGAAGCATTTCCTATACTCTTCTTACTTTGAAAAAGCCCTAATTATCATGAACACAATCAAAGCAAAAAGGAGTATAGGAATATGTGGTTTCCTTTTGCCTTAATCGTGGGTCTAAAAATTCTTAAAGCATTTGAGAGTATCCCAACCATGCAGAGCTACACGCAACTGAACACCACGCGAAACACATGTTGTAAGTGTAAAGCTGATCAGAGGAAACTAAATTAATGTCGACGTACAGGTGTTTTGTTCTTTCGTAAATGAGAAGAATCACTACTTTCATGATTAAAGTTGCAATCGATGTTGTGTCTATCATTGCTTCTTCCAAATGTGTAAGCCAAGCCTGGTAAATTACTAAATCAAAGGAAGACTAATCGATTTACTATTTGACTCCTAAGAATGAAATCTACTCATGGCCACAGTAAATCTGAGTCCCATTGATAAGCTGTAAAGCAAAGGAAGCACATGCATCCAAAGACTTGGGATGTCTCATGTCTAGGAATAGTAATTGCCTTTATCTTATCAGAATTCTACGGTAAATGATTAATAAAGAAGTGGGAAGCCTTTATTTTCTTTATAACTACTCAATCAAGTTCATGTTGGAGCTACTAATTAAGCAAGCAAACCTGAAGATAGCAAGCAAAGATATCATACATATTTGATATTATTACGTTCTTTTATGTAGACTTCATGGTAGTTTGCAGTGGTTTTTCTCCAAAATTGGTGGATTGACATATCATAACAGTTGATATTTATTGCAAATAACTACTAGCGCACGATAATTAAAATATAATTTTATGAAGTAAACCCTTTTTTTTTTTTATCATTTCTCTTCCATAGAAATGAAAATGGAATTACATACGCCAAAGGAGAAATTCGACCACATTATTAATGAAAAACCACTTGTTTACGTGAATGCTTATAGTGACATTTCTAAAGTGATTTAAGGGGAAAAAAAAAAGAAGGTACAAAATGGGAGTAAAAGGAGTCTAGCAAGCATTGTTCTTGTCAGTCAATAGTTTAATTAGTAACTTTTAACTTTAGTAAAATTTTTGTAAAAGTCAAAGTTTAGCTAGTGGAAAAGTTTAGTGGGTGTCTTTGGAGTAAAGAGGGAAAATTACGTGATTGTAATAATTTTTCACATAATGTATTTTTCTTCTGAGCTGGTGATTTTTCTCTTGTTTTGGGAGTTTTTCACGTAAATTCTTGTGTTGTGTTTTTCTTTATTTATTTTGATATTCTTGTCTTTTCTATTTTTAAAAAGAGTGTGTTTGGAAGGGCCATAAATTCACTACAGTTCTTGAATATGACCGTATGTGAAGTAATAGGAAAGTTGGCTAACGTTTGGGCTTAAATATTAATCTACAAATTAGCTTTCTATATCCCGAAGGCTTTCGTTTTGGTGTTGTAGGCCATACTGATGTGGACTTGGGCAGGCCAGAAATGTTCTTGTGGCTCATGCTTAGGGACGGTTAGGCTGGTTAAGAAATTAAAAAGCATCCCCTCGGTCGCTAAATTATTTACTCTTGAGTCTGATTTGAGTTGTCGAAAGTTGTTTGATTTTTTTCTTAGAAGTATAGCATGAGTTGTTTCGGCGCTTTAGCGTTGGGGCTCCAGACATTTTCTCTATCCCTTCTTACTCTGAAAAAGTCCTAAGCATTATGAACACAATCAAAGCTAAAAGGAGTACAGGATTATGTGGTTTCTTTTAGCTTAATCGTGGGTCTAAAAATTCTTGAAGCATTTGAGAGTATCCCAACCATGCTATGCCACACGCAATTGAACACCTTGGGAAACACATGTTGAAGTGTAAAGCTGTTCAGAGGAAACTAAATTAATGTCGACGTACAGTTGTTTTGTTCTTTCGTAGATGAGAAGAATCGTACTACTTTCATGATTAAAGTTGCATTCGATGCAGAGTATCTGTCATTGCTTCTTCCAAATGTGTAAGCCAAGCCTCATAATTTATTAGATCAAAGGAAAAAGTAAGGTTTCACTTGAAATCTGTATTTTTAGTAAAAAAGTGAAAGTAAAATAAATAAAAATAAAGAATATATTTTTATCTATTTATTTTTATTCATTACTTTTTTATTTATTTTACTTTCACTTTTTTTCTTCTCATCAAAAATTCGGTTACAAGCGAAACCTAATGAACTTATGTTTTTACTCTAAGAACGAATTCTGCGCAGGCCACAGTAAAGAGTCCCATTGATAGGAATATTAATTGCCTTTATCTTTATCAGAATTGTACAGTAAATGAATAAAGAAATGGGCAGCCTTTATTATTTTTTTGTCTTTATAAACAATCAGGTTTCATGTTGGAGATACCAATTAAGCAGCAAGCAAACCTGAAGATGCAATCGAGCAGAGATATGAACTGGGTGATCGACATTAACCAGAAACTCAGTAAACTAAGTGACTGTGACTGTGCCTGTTCTTCGGGGCCAGACCAGGAGGAGCAAAGGAAGAAGAGGTCCATCTACAGAGTCCCGTCCCTCATTTCAGATCTAAACAAAAACAATGCCTACATGCCTCAGGTGGTGTCGTTTGGCCCGTACCATCACGGGGAGGATCGTTTGAAGCCGATGGAGGATCACAAGCAGCGTGCCCTCCTCCGTTTCCTCCGGCGATTGCGAGAGCAAAAATCTCTGAAATCAATCTTCAACTCTTTGCTCAAAGTGGCACAAGAGTTGAAAGACTCTTACGATTCGCTGGACAGTGAATGGCTAGACGACAACGAAGGGTTTGTGCAGCTGATGATTGTCGATGGCTGTTTCATGCTCGAAATCTTACGTGGCGATGGTTATGCCGACGATGATCCAATCTTTGGCCATCATGGGAAGGTTTATGTCATGCCGTTTATCAGGCGCGACATGTTGCTCCTGGAAAATCAATTGCCCATGCTAGTCCTGGTCAAGCTATTAGCAGCAATCAAGGACGAGAATGCTGAGGTAAACATATTTCTTTCTTGGAAAAGGTTATTCTTGCCGAGATTTCATACAAAATTTTTTCATCAAAATAAAGCAGTGGTGATATTTTTGTAATTAGGAGTGTTGATGATGAATTTTTTATTTTAAAATCAATAACTCATTTAATTATATTATTTTAATAATAAATTTTGTATAAATTTTTTGAGTATTGTTTGAATGTCTATCATTTAATTACATTATTTTCTTTAAAAAATCTGTATGTATTGTCTAGCAGGCATTACCAAATAAAGAAGTATAATATTATACAACCAAAATTTATTATATTAATGATATGATTAAATGATAATTATTTATTTTAAAATAAATCACACATTATGATAATTCTTAATTATAAAAATATCACTGTTTCACTATTTTGTGAGCGTCTAAAAATATGAGTACTTTTTTCAGCCCATAGAGACTTTGCTAAAGTGTATGCAAATAGGGAATTTCTATAGAAAGTTTCTGTTTTGTATCGCTTCAATTAAAGAGGAAAAATTCACGCAGCAACGGGTGGAGTCCCTCAACAAGCTTATACTCGGATTTTGCAACCCTGGTGCTGATTCCTCAAATAGGGGCGAATGCTTGCACGTATTAGACTTGCATCGGAAGAGCTTGCTCAAGAAAGAGCCAGCCACAGCGTCTCAAAGCAAAGGACCTCCTCGTCCTGGTGGTGATGGCGACGACGCCAACGTCCGGTCTGCAACAGAGCTGCGGGAGGCCGGCATCCGCTTCAAGAATACCAAAAGTAAAAACATCAACGACATCTCATTCGAAGGATGGTTCCTAAAGCTCCCCACATTCATTATCGACGACGCGACTGAATCGACGTTTCTAAACCTCATAGCTTTCGAACGTTGCCATGTCGGAGCAGGCCACGAGGTCACGTCGTTCATCTGCTTCATGGACAACCTCGTCGACAATGCAAGGGACATTAGCCTTCTGTGCTCCAAAGGGATCATCCAGAATGTCATGGGCAGCGACAAAGCCGCTGCCGAGCTGCTTAACACTATGACTAAGGATTTGGCAATGGACCCCGACAGTGAATTAAACGCGGTTCATCGGAACGTTACTTGGTTCTGCAAGAAGCCGTGGAACAGGTGGCGTGCCAATTTCACTCATACTTACTTCACAAGTCCTTGGGCTCTTGTTTCTGTTCTCGCTGCCTTCTTCCTCTTTGCTCTCACTATAATTCAGACTGTATTCTCTGTCCTCCAATATAAACAAGGTCAAGGTCAAGGATAAGATCAAAGTCCTACACAAACGTAAAAGTTAAATAGTAATTTTAGAGTCATCTTTTTATTTTCTGAAGTTCGCGTTATCTACTTACACATGAAACTCACTTATTTGTATTTATCAATGATAAAAATACAATAAAAAAAAAACGGGTGACAAAATAATGTGTCTTATTGTGATTGTCACGACTTTTAACGATAGCTCCATCGCTATTGGTAAAGTATGATATTACCGTCGTGCATTATGGGCGCGTGGTGTATATTTTTCTATGTGATCAAGATCCGTGTTACGAGGGAGTAGTTTGCTTTGCTCGTAAATGGCTAAGTATGGGCCTTATCTCTGGATGTGTTGCTGAATAGGGACATAGCCCATTATTTTTCCGATTGGGTCGGTGAATAAATGAGAGAGAGGCCCAAAGCCACAGTGTTCGGCCAGTTGAGGAGATATCATTAGGGTTTGTTTGGGTGTTCAAGAAGTTTGATTGGAGTGATTTTCCTCTCATTTTCTAAGGTGGGTTATCGAGATCTACTCGAGTTTAGTGATTTTGGCTTCGTTTGTAATGAGATTTGGTGTGTTCAAGAAATAATGTTATATTCGTCACAAATATTGCATTTCTCACATTTTGAGTATTATCTAGAGAGTTTGTGTCTGGCCATTGAAGATTTCTTGTGTACCCATTATTATCATTACTATTTCGGTGGCGAATGCCGATTGGTAGATTCTGTTCTACTTGTGAGCTTTCTCTCTTTTTAGGGATTTGCACCAAAGGAAAAAAAAAAAAATTAGTTCTCTTATGCGGTTGCCTATTTTTATTTGGTTGCATCCTTGGAATACTATAGTTGTGTCTTGGTTGAGCTTTGCTCAGTGTTACAATTCTTACATGTATAATGTTCTTTAATTTTGACTTGATGATACTTTGGAATGGTTTTCTCGAGAATTGGCGGATTGCCTACAAGTGCATGATAATTAATGACGCTTTATGGACAAAACCCTTTTCTTTTTTTTTTTTTGCTTCTCTTCCATGGAAGAAAAAAAAATGGAATTACATATTCCAAAGGAGAAATTTGACCAGATTATTAATGTTCTTGGACGTATTAACAAACGAGAAACAGACTTAATGAAGAAACTAGAAAAAAAAATTTTGGCAAAAAAAAAAAAGAGAAAAATTTTTTTTAACCACGCCGCACCATCCTCTATTTCTACAGAAGCTAGAAACCCAATTGCCGTAGGCCGCATATACATGAAGCGTGGTGTTACTGAAGGTACATCATAAGAAACCACTTCCTTTTAGAATGATACTTTATCATTCATGTATCATGAATGTATCACGGTGCTCTTGGTTACCTACTGCGAATTTAAGCCATTAAATTTCTGATGTTCTGATGATATGTTACGCCATTCCTGAAATCCTATTTGTGTATATGTATGATCTTTTATAAGGCAAGTAGACATTCTCCTATACAGTATATATATATATGCAAGTTGGAAAATTGGTCAGAGTTTTGATTATCATGGAGGTCATGTTCAGAATACATTCACGTCCTGAAGTTAAATGTTACATTCAATTCCTTGAACTTCAACAGAAACTAGATATGAACAAGATCCGTATAACAATAATTAACTGCATAATTACAATGACTTAAGCAGTTGATTCAACAACCCCAGAAAATCTTGCTTAGGTTCTCATCTTCAAAGCTCTAGCACCACAACTGTCCAACACAAAAGAATGGGCACTAGTTAGCTAGAGAGAGAGAGAGAGAGAGAGAGAGAGAGAGGGAAGAAGACCCTTACATTCGGAGTCTGTAGTGATCCAATTTCCCGTTCTTGAAGTGCAGTTTTCTCTGGCATGGAGGGGTGTGGAATTCAAAGAAAGCATGTTCAAGGACTGATCATTCCTTGAAGAAGCCATTGAAATTGCAGAGTAGGCTGAGGAAGCGGTAGAGCAGCTTTCCACATCCCATCTGAAACTGATTTTAGGAGAGTCATTGCTAAGTTGTTCATCATCCGGTACTGCTTTTAGGGTTGCCCTATTCCTAAAGTGAAGAACCTGAAATTTTTGTGCACTCCCTTTAGACCACAAGCATAGCTACCAAGGACCAATTCAATAAATTTAATCATTTATACACACACACACACACACACATATATATATACATATATATATCTTCAGAATCATGGGATCAGAAAGTTTTACCTTTCGACCCAAATACTTTCCCCCTTTCTCAGATTTAGCAGCAGCAGCCCATCTCAAGAGCTCCTTCATTCTAGAAATGCTTTTGGTTTTGTCACCCTTAGGCTTATCTTTCTTTTCCTCTGCTCTGCATTGCTCTTTCAAGTCAGCCGAGGATGATAATGCCACGTCGCTGATCGGCAGAACCTTATTCCCTGAATCCGCCTTGTGACCACTGATGCCTAGTCCTCGAGCAATATCTTCTTTTTTCATCTTCATGGAACAGATCCGGCGCTGCCGTCTATGGAAGCTTCCCAACTCTTTAGGTTAAGTGTGCTGTAGAAGCAAGTCTTGGCAATATCTCTTCTACTCAAAATGAGAGTAAATGGGTTCAAATTTGTACAGCCTTCTGCTCTTTTCAGTCTCGGATTTGCCCTGCAATTGTTGAACAATTCTTTATCTGTTAATTCAGCTCTTCGACCTGAAAAAGAGAAGCAAATAAACAAGATTGGTTAGTGCAAATGCGATAAACATGATGATATTTTGAGAAATGGGTTGTGAAAAAGTTGTTTCTCTCACCATTAGCAGCTTTGGTAGGAATAGGACTAGTCTCTCTTGGTGGTTCATCATGTGCTACCTTGAAGAGCAATTGAAGGATCAGTTATATATGTGAATTAACAAGGGGGACATCAGCTGTGATGTGAATGCAATACACTACATTATTTGATCACAATTATAAAAATCTCACCTGCATGTTAGGGTTAATGATACTATGGTACACTACAAAATATAGTGTGTTTAGAGTTTCAGTCACAGAGAGAGAGGGGGGGTGAGAATTCTTGGTCAAATGGACAGCACACAAGGGATCTATCTGTGCTGTCTGTATGTATGCCCCCCAGGGATTCCTGTATAGCTATTACTGTATTTGGAAGACTCTTGAGGAGATGAAGACAATTGAGATAGTTGGATTGAATCTAAGAAGATGGGTGAGACAACCAGGCAATGAGTGGGGGTTAGTTGGCATGTGATTCTTAGGGTAATGGGGATTATTATCATATATAAGCTGATCATGTGGTGGGTATTTAGGAGATCTTGAATTTAATTAAGAAGGCTAATTAATTGGTTTAGCCCTGTTGGCACCTCTCTCTTTCATACACCCGTACAAATTTGATTGGGTTGGTTAATAGTTATTGCCTTAATCTACCCATGGCTTTAGAGTCATCGTGGAGTAAATCCAAGACATGGTTGTATACAAACATACTACGTACTGCATAATGCATACTAATAATTAAATAATATAATATATATATATATGCATACATATGAATATACACATAAGAGGGTTGTTAATAAGCATGTGGGCATGGAGATATTTAGGAGGGAACTAGGAAGCTGGTTAGGAAGTGTTGGTTACTGTGGGCAGAGATAGGTGTTGGGCTCACATTGGGGCTGAGTAAGTAAATATGCTACTGGGGGTATAATTGAGGCAACATCATTCAATTAGGAACAATTAGGGTGGGACGAATTTGGGGCCTACATTGTTGGGGGTGTCATGTTTCTAAGCTCTGAGAGAGAGAGAGAGAGAGAGCTAGAGCTGTCCCCATTTCAGGGGATCAATGTCCTTCTCGTTGTAATTGACAAAACTTGAAAACAAAGAGAGAACTAACTTAGAAGAAAGAGAAAGAAGAGAAAATTTCTCTTTTCTAAACCAAGACAGGTTATAGCGAGAGGAGTTCTAAATTTCCATTCAATAGAAGGCCCTTATGGTATCATTTGGTATCCAAATAGTCTATACATGTGTATATAGAATGTCAAAAAATGTGCAACAAGAAGCATATATATATATAGATGTCATACTATCCAAGTTCAAGGGTGACTTTACTACACATCTAATTTAAATACTGGGATGGAAATCAGACCTCTGTCACAAACCACTGTTCTCAGATTCTTAACTCTTTTTGTTCTCCAATTTTTTCTGGGAGGAAAACCCAGGCAATGGAAATAGAAAATTCCACGCGAATTCTTGGATCTCCATAACTATCCTTTCATTGCTCACCCTTCGATTTTTCTGACCAGATGGCTTTGTGATACCCAGGGTTCTTAACTTGCCGAAAGGGTCTGTTTATTAAACTGTATTCAATTTTGCAAATAGAAAGAACAAAAGAAAAAACTTATGATGGCTGAAGCAAGAAATCGTATCTATATCACCAAAAAAAAAAAAAGGAAAGAAAAGAAATCCAAATCAAACACAAATAAAAGAATTTATGAAAACAAAAACATTAAAAATTGTGAATATCATACTTTTTAGTACTTTATACAACTACACAAAGTATGTTTAAGATGTATCTAAATTATAGAGGTGCTGGGAAACTAGTTCTTTTGAAAAGCAGACTTAATATGTATCTACTAAATTATGAAAAAAATGCACTTCGTACTACTAAATAATGCATATTTAATGTGTGTTAACAACATATTTTAGCGAGAATGAAAAAGAAAAAGAAAAACCCAAGAGATTAGAACTTAGGCGCTCCCTCTAAGTATTAAGTTAAAACCTCGTAAGTATTATTATCAGCTCCTAGAAGCCACTCCAGAATTTATGGCCCACCCCATGGTTTATGGCCCGCAAGCTGGTGCTGTCATAACAAAATAAAATAAAAAAGGGAAAACCTAGTAAATGGCAATGTAATTTGTAAAATTCGCTGCGGCATTTTAGTCATCTCGAATACAACCCCAACTCATCGCTTCACTGCTAGTTCACTACAACGCGCCTATTCGCGATGAGAAGTGGCCGAGCTTCGAAGCGGACATCGCTTGCAGAGACTCCATGGCCAACAATCCTTCCCAGCTCCTTCCTTCAGGTCTCTCTCTCTCTCTCTCTCTCTCTCTCTCTCTCTTTAATATACGTGCTTGTGTATATATCTATACATAAATGTAATATAAAAAAGGGCAAAATAAACAGTAATTTTGATGATTTGCAGAGCTGATCGATCGATGCATATGGTCGAAAATATGGGCGATAATGAAAGGTGACAAGGAACTTGTTGGTACTCTCAGGGGTTTCGACGTCTACGTCAACATGGTCCTCGAAGACGTCACTGAATAGTCAGCAACCTCTTCTCCTCTTTCTCCGCATAATATATTTACTTACACATACACACAAACTTCTTTTTGTGCTCTTTTGTCTCGGAAATTAAGATGTAATGACTGATCAGTCTGATCGTATACTTGAAACTTACGTGTTGTGAGCAAGGTTTATGAGAATTTGTTCAATTTGTCTGTTAAGGATTAATAGCAGACTTTAAAATTCCCTAAACATTTGCTTTAATTTTGTGAAGTTTGGATTTTCAAATTGATTAATGAGTTTGAACTGGACAAAGCTTGAAAAGGATGAGTCCCATAGCCAGGGGCAAGGGGGCGGAACCAGGATTTTGTTTTTGGGTGCTGAAACATGCAGGCTTGAGGGTTTTATATTGTGGGTGTTTCAGAGATTTTTGCTAGAACATTATTCATATATACAATATATGGGAAGAATAATGAAAAGCTGGGGGCCATGGCACCCCTCCCCAATAGGGTAGTTCTGCCCTGCCCCTAGCTCAGCATATTTCAGCCAAGTTGGAGAAAAGGTAAGATTAGGGAATTTAGGAAAGAAAAAAAAAAGAAGAAGAAGAATTAGAAGAAGAGAAAATTTAACATGTTTTTGGCTTTTTCATCATCATCAATCTTTTTTGGAAAAATAATACAAGTAGACTGAAATAAGGAAAACTTATCTTGATAATTGGGAAAAATTTAAAGGAAATTAAAACTCAAAGTTTTAGATTCAAAAAGGCCTTGAATTGAATGTAACTTTGCAACTTTCAAAGCATGGGGTGATAGTGAAGTCTTGGTTTGCAAACAAAAGGAAGTGCACTATGGTACGATGAACATGGATTGAGGCTCACAAGAGGCATATCTAGCCTGATCAAGCTTGTAACCGAGTCATGTTTCGCGACTTGAGACCAGATTAGCTCGTGTAGTACTCGCCCCTCTCTCTAAAGGGGCTTATGCACTCCACTTGCTGTCTACTAAATAAGCGTTAGAGCGAGCGAGCGAAGCCTTCAATTTAGTGGCTTCCCCCCTTTTCCCTCACCCTACTCTTTCATTTCCGCTTAAGCTTCCCCGGTTTGGGGGATTAATTGATTAGATACCCGAGAACCATAATCTTTCCTAGGAACAGCTTCTACGACGATAGATAGGGGTCAGGTTTGTTTGGCATCTATGCCCCCTGCCCTCCAAACAGTATGGGAGCCTTTCAGCTCGTAGCCCTTAGAAACTGGCAAAGCCATTATCAGTGAATTCCCAAGCAATTCTCAACTGGATTCATTCCTGTAAAGATTATAACACACAGAAGACTCCTTACCTTAGGAGCGGGATGAGTGATACATCCGGCGAGCGCCGGTGAAGAACGCAAGCAAAGCTGGAGCTCGGGTATTGTTTTATTCCATCAAGAGAAAGGAGGCAGGCTGGTAAGAAGGCCCCCCCCACATAGGGGGAGCGAACCGAAAAGCTCAGCTTTGCGGAGCGGACCAATTTTCCGTACCGCCCCCCAACCTCTCTCTCTATAAAAAAATAAAAACAAATAAAAAAGCTTATGTTTCACTAACCTTGATCTTTAAAAAATTTGTGCAAATCTCGCATGTGGACTGCTATGTTTCAAAAATAGATACCCGAGAGCCATAATCTTTCCTAGGAACAGCTTCTACGACGATAGATTGGGTTCAGATTTGTTAGGCATCTATGCCCCCTGCCCTCCAAATAGTATAGCCCCTAGAACCTGGCAAAGTCATTATTAGTGAATTCCTGAGCAATTGTCAACCGGATTCATTCCTGTAAAGATTATAACACATGGAAGACTCCTTACCTTAGGGGCGGGATGAGTGATACATCCAGCTAGCGCCGGTGAAGAACGCAAGCAAAGCTGGAGCTCGGGTATTGTTATATTCCATCAAGAGAAAGGAGGCAGGCTGGTAAGAAGGCCCTCCCCACATAGGGGAGCAAATTGAAACGCTCAGCTTTGCGGAGTGGACCAATTTTCCATACCGCTTAATGGTAATTGGGGAAAAAGAAAATTCATGAACTTTTCTTGGAGTCACAAGAATGTATTTTGTTATTCAAATATGCTAAGAACTTGCCCGTTAAAATCCTCTTTTTAGAAAAAAAATAATAATAATGGAAGTTGGGGAGAAAAAGGAAGCCATTCTACATCACACATGAGAAATCCTTAAAGTAATCAAACCTCTGGGGATGCTAGATGTAGCTATATAGTCCCACCTCACCATGTGGCATCTCCACATCACGTCCATGTCAACACGTGTCCACCCTCCATGGGCTATTGTTTCTGTCCTCACCGATATCTTTATCTTCGCTCTCACTATAAATCAGACTGTATACTCCACTCTCTCCTAGGTTGAAGTTTAGAGCAATGCTATATTGCTAGAAAATTCATATAGAATTTATGATCAGAATGATATAGTTGAATGAAACTTAATTAATTTAAAACAAAAAATTGATTATAATAATTTTTGGTTGTATTTTTGTATAAATTTTTTGAAAGAATTACATTTTTTTAAAGGCTATTGTGACCTTACCATCAATTGTGATTTCAAATTAAAGCAACATGTCTATCACTATGGCTAAGTATGCTATTACTACAATATCATTGTAAAAGAAAATTTTGTCATGTTCTTATAAGGATCCGTCTACGATCCTTGACAAAGTCTGCCTTCACCTTGTTCTTATAAGGATCCCTCTTCAAATTGAAATACGATTCTGGGTTCCTGGGCTCAATGTCATGTTTACGGCAAAATGGAACCCATACATTAGCAAAACTTGCTGCTTCTGCCATGGCCTCAAAGGTTAAAAGCGCACCTCCATCATCAGAAACATAACAAGCAAGCTTTTCGACTGGATAATCAGCAGCTAGAATAGACAAGATGGTATTCGCCGTGACAAGAGGGGGTTCTTTCTCTGGATCTGCAGTAGAGACGAACATATCTATGCCTGGGAGATCAGATTTTCCAGTGGGGTTATTGAGGCTAGGCATTTCAAACTTCTCTTTTAAGACATTAAGATCTGTAGCACGATTCACAGGGCAGAGTTTGGGCAGTTGGTCAAGAATCCAAGAAAAGGCAAACCATATTTCACAAACTACAGACATCCCCCATAGCCAGATTGCATCATTGTTTGGGTGGTTGACCCTCCATGCCAAGAAAAACCCAAGGACAACCATTCGAATAAAAATCAGAAGCCTGAGAACATAGATGCAGACAGCCGGCCCGAAAGTATTCATTCGCATGCATCACTTAAAAGGGACCATGCAAAAATATGGTAAATCAAACAAATTGGGACGTAGTCAATAAGACCAGGCAATCAACATACTTTTGCAGCAAAATCTACAATGGACCAATCCTCTCTCTCTATCTCTCTCTCTCTCTCTCTCTCTCTCTCTCTCAGGCACGCACATACCAGAGTAAATAATTACATTATATATACAACTAAAAGGACTAGTGACACAATTCAGTTACCCACGGAACATTGTAGATCATAGTTTGGAGTGGTTTTTCTCAAAAATTGATGGGTTGCCATATCATAACAGTTGATATTTATTGCAAGTGACTACTAGTGCATGATAATTAGAATGTAATTTTATGAAGCAAACCCTTTTTCTTTATTTCTCTTCCATGGAAATGAAAATGGAATTACATACGCCAAAGGAGAAATTTGACCACATTGTTAATGAAAAACCAGTTGCTTCCGTGAGGGCGACATTTCTAAAGTGATTAAGAAAAAAAAAAAGGTACAAAATGGGAGGAAAAGGAGCCCAGCGAGCATTGTTCTTGCATGTGAAGTAATAGGGAAGTTGGCTAACGTTTGGGCTCAAATATTAATCTACAAATTAGCCTTCTATATCCAGAAGGCTTTCGTTTTGGTCTTGTAGGTCATACTGATGTGGACTTGGGCAGGCCAGAGACGTTCTTGTGGCTCATGCTTAGGGATGGTTAGGCTGGTTAAGAAATTAAAAAGCATCCCGTCGGTGGCTACATTATGTACACTTGTGTCTGATTTCAATTGTTGAAAGTAGTTCGAGCTTTTTCTTGAGAGTATGGCATGGGTTGCTCTAGTGCCGTAGCACCTTACCGGTACTTGAACATTGGCTCGAAACATTTCCTCTACCCTGCTTACTTTGGAAAAGCCCTAATTATTATGAGCACAATCAAAGCTAAAAGGAGTACAGGATTATGTGGTTTGCTTTCGCCTTAATCGCGGGTCTAAAAATTCTAAAAGCATTTGAGAGTATACCAACCATGCTGTGCCACATGCAATTGAACACCTCGGGAAACACATGTTTAAGTGTAAAGCTGAGCAGAGGGAACAAAATTGATGTCGGCGTACAGTTGTTTTGTTCTTTCGTAGATGAGAAGAATCGTACTACTTTCATGATTAAAGTTACATTCCATGCACTGTCTGTCATTGCTCCTTCCAAATGTGTAAGCCAAGCCTCATAATTTATTAGATAAAAGGAAAGATTAATGTCTCATTTGGAATTTAAATTTCTTTTATATTTTTTTTCTCATCAAAAATTTAAATTCTAAGCGAACCTAATGAACTTACTTTTTGACTCTAAGAACGAATTCTGCCCAGGCCAAAGTAAGTCTGAGTCCCATTGATAGGAATATCAATTGCCTTTATCTTTATCAGAATTGTACAGTAAATGAATAAAGAAATGGGCAGTCTTTATTTTTTTTTTCTTTATAATCAATCGAGTTCATGTTGGACATACCAATTAAGCAAGCAGACCTTAAGATAGCAAGCAAGCAGAGATATGAACTGGGTGATCGACATTAACCGGAAACTCAGTAACAGTAGTGCCGGTTCTTCGGGGCCAGACAAGGAGGAGCAATGGAAGAAGAGGTCCATCTACAGAGTCCCGTCCCTCATTTCAGATCTAAACAAAAACAATGCCTACATGCCTCAGGTGGTGTCGTTTGGCCCGTACCATCACGGGGAGGATCGTTTGAAGCCGATGGAGGATCACAAGCAGCGTGCCCTCCTCCGTTTCCTCCGGCGATTGCGAGAGCAAAAATCTCTGAAATCAATCTTCAACTCTTTGCTCAAAGTGGCACAAGAGTTGAAAGACTCTTACGATTCGCTGGACAGTGAATGGCTAGACGACAACGAAGGGTTTGTGCAGCTGATGATTGTCGATGGCTGTTTCATGCTCGAAATCTTACATGGCGATGGTTATGCCGACGATGATCCAATCTTTGGCCATCATGGGAAGGTTTATGTCATGCCGTTTATCAGGCGCGACATGTTGCTCCTGGAAAATCAATTGCCCATGCTAGTCCTGGTCAAGCTATTAGCAGCAATCAACGACGAGAATGCTGAGGTAAAAACATTTCTTTCTTGGAAAAGGTTATTCTTGCCGAGAATTCATAAAAAAATTTTTTTACCAATATAATCTGGTGGTGATGCTTTTATAATTAAGAGTTGATAAATTTTTTATTTTAAAGTCAACAACTTATTTAATTATATCATTTTAGTAATAAATTATGTATAAATTATTTGAGCATTATCTAAATGTCTATCATTCAATCACGTCATTTTCTTTAAAATTTTTGTAAAAATTTTCTAGTAGACATCACTCAAGAAAGAAGTATAATGCTATACAACCAAAATTTATTACATTAATAATATAGTTAAATAATAGTTATTATTTTAAAATAAATCACATATTATGATAGTCTTTAATTAGAAAAATATCACAATCATTTCTTGAACAGGACTTTATCAGCGTCTGAAAATATGTGTACCTTTTTTCAGCTCATAGAGACTTTGCTAATGTGTATGCAAATAGGGAATTTCTATAGAAAGTTTCTGTTTTGTATCGCTTCAATTAAAGAGGAAAAATTCACGCAGCAACGGGTGGAGTCCCTCAACAAGCTTATACTCGGATTTTGCAACGCTGGTGCTGATTCCTCAAATAGGGGCGAATGCTTGCACGTATTAGACTTGCATCGGAAGAGCTTGCTCAAGAAAGACCCAGCGGCAGCGTCTCAAAGCAAAGGAGCTTCTCGTCCTGGTGGTGATGGCGACGACGCCAACGTCCGGTCTGCAACAGAGCTGCGGGAGGCCGGCATCCGCTTCAAGAATACCAAAAGTAAAAACATCGACGACATCTCATTCGAAGGCTGGTTCTTAAAGCTCCCCACATTCATTATCGACGACGCGACTGAATCGACGTTTCTAAACCTAATAGCTTTCGAACGTTGCCATGTCGGGGCAGGCCACGAGGTCACGTCGTTCATCTGCTTCATGGACAACCTCGTCGACAATGCCAGGGACGTTAGCCTTCTGTGCTCCAAAGGGATCATCCAGAATGTCATGGGCAGCGACAAAGCCGCTGCCGAGCTGCTTAACACTATGACTAAGGATTTGGCAATGGACCCCGACAGTGAATTAAACGCGGTTCATCGGAACGTTACTTGGTTCTGCAAAAAGCCGTGGAACAGGTGGCGTGCCAATTTCACTCATACTTACTTCACAAGTCCTTGGGCTCTTGTTTCTGTTCTCGCTGCCTTCTTCCTCTTTGCTCTCACTATAATTCAGACTGTATTCTCTGTCCTCCAATATAAACAAGGTCAAGGTCAAGGATAAGATCAAAGTCCTACACAAACGTAAAAGTTAAATAGTAATTCTAGAGTCATCGTTTTTATTTTCACTCTATTTTTATCATAGATAGATATATAAAATGGTGAGGTTTGTGTTATCTACTTATACCTGAAACTCACTTATTTGTATCTACCGGTGATAAAAATACAGTGGGGTGGCAAAATAATGTGTCTTATTGTGATTATCATGACTTTAAACGATAGCTCTATCGCTGTTGGTAAAGTATGATATTGCCATCGTGCATCATGGTGTGAGGGTGCATGGTGTATATTTTTCCATGTGATCAAGATCCTCATTTACTAGGGACTATGGGCCTTATATCTGGATGTGTTGCTGAATAGGGACATATGGGTCGGTGAATAAATGAGAAAGAGGCCCAAAGCCGCAGTGTTCGGCCAGTTGAGGAGATTTCATTAGGGCTTGTTTGGGTATTCAAGAAGTTTCATTGGAGTGATTTTCCTCTCATTTTCTGTGGTGGGCTATCGAGATCTACTCGAGTTTAGTGATTTTGACTTCGTTTGTAATGAGATTTGGTGTGTTCAAGAAATAATGTTATATTTGTCACAAATGTTGTATTTCTCACATTTTGAGTATTATCTAGAGAGTTTGTGTCTAGCCATTATTTGAATATTTCTTGTGTACCCATTATTGTCATTACTATTTCGGTGGCGATTGCCGATTGGTATATTTGGATCTACTTGTGAGCTTTATCTCTTTTTAGGGTTTTGCACCAAAGGAAAAAAAAAAAAATAGTACTCTTATGCGACTGCCTATTTTTATTTGGTTGCATCCTTGGAATACTATAGTTGTGTCTTGGTTGAGCTTGGCTTAGTATTGGAATTCTTACACGTATAATGTTCTCTAATTTTGCCTTGATGATAGTTTGGAATGGTTTTCTCGAGAATTGGCGGATTGCCTACAAGATGTATAATGTTCTCTAATTTTGACTTGATGATAGTTTGGAATGGTTTTCTCGAGAATTGGCGGATTGCCTACAAGATGTATAATGTTCTCTAATTTTGACTTGATGATAGTTTGGAATGGTTTTCTCGAGAATTGGCGGATTCCCTACAAGATGTATAATGTTATCTAATTTTGAATTGATGATAGTTTGGAATGGTTTTCTCGAGAATTGGCGGATTCCCTACAAGTGCATGATAATTAATGACGCTTTATGGAGAAAACCCTTTTCTTTTTTTTTTTGTTTCTCTACCATGGAAGAAAAAAAAAATTGGAATTACATATTCCAAAGGAGAAATTTGACCAGATTATTAATGTTCTTGGACGTATTAACAAACGAGAAACAGACTTAATGAAGAAACTAAAAAAAAAAAGAGAAAAAAAAAAAATTTAACCACGCCGCACCATCCTCTATTTCTACAGAAACTAGAAACCCAATTGCCGTAGGCTGCTTGTACATGAAGTGTGGTATTACTGAAGGTATCATAAGAAACCAATTCTTTGTAGAATGATATTTTGTCATTCATGCATCATGTATATATCACGGTGCTCTTGGTTACCTACTGCGAATTTAAGCCATTAAATTTCTGATCTTCTGATGATATGTTACGACATTCCAGAAATCATATTTGTGTACATGTATGATCTTTTATAAGGCAAGCAGACATTCTCCTATACAGTATATATATATACAAGTTGGAAAATTGGTTAGAGTTTTGATTATCATGGAGGTCATGTTCAGAATACATTCACGTCCTGAAGTTAAATGTTACATTCAATTCCTTGAACTTTGACAGAAACTAGATATGAACAAGATCCGTATAACAATAATTAACTGCATTATTACAATGACTTAAGCAGTTGATTCAACCCCAGAAAATCTTGCTTAGGTTCTCATCTTCAAAGCTCTAGCACCACAACTGTCCAACACAAAAAAATGGGCACTAGTTAGAGAGAGAGAGAGAGAGAGAGAGAGAGAGAGAGAGAGGGAAGAAGACCCTTACATTCGGAGTCTGTAGTGATCCAATTTCCCGTTCTTGAAGTGCAGTTTTCTCTGGCATGGAGGGGTGTGGAATTCAAAGAAAGCATGTTCAAGGACTGATCGTTCCTTGAAGAAGCCATTGAAATTGCAGAGTAGGCTGAGGAAGCGGTAGAGCAGCTTTCCACATCCCATCTGAAACTGATTTTAGGAGAGTCATTGCTAAGTTGTTCATCATCCGGTACTGCTTTTAGGGTTGCCCTATTCCTAAAGTGAAGAACCTGAAATTTTAGTGCACTCCCTTTAGACCACAAGCATAGCTACCAAGGACCAATTCAATAAATTTAATCATTTATACACAAACACACACACACACACACACACACACACACACACATATATATCTTCAGAATCATGGGATTAGAAAGTTTTACCTTTCGACCCAAATACTTTCCTCCTTTCTCAGATTTAGCAGCAGCAGCCCATCTCAAGAGCTCCTTCATTCTAGAAATGCTTTTGGTTTTGTCACCCCTAGGCTTATCTTTCTTTTCCTCTGTTCTACATTGCTCTTTCAAGTCAGCCGAGGATGATAATGCCACGTCGCTGATCGGCAGAACCTTATTCCCTGAATCTGCCTTGTGACTACTGATGCCTAGTCCTCGAGCAACATCTTCTTTTTTCATCTTCATGGAACAGATCCGGCGCTGCCGTCTATGGAAGCTTCCCAACTCTTTAGGTTAAGTGTGCTGTAGAAGCAAGTCTTGGCAATATCTCTTCTACGCAAAATGAGAGTAAATGGGTTCAAATTTGTACAGCCTTCTGCTCTTTTCAGTCTCGGATTTGCCCTGCAATTGTTGAACAATTCTATTTCTGCTAATTCAGCTATTCGATCTGAAAAAAGAGAAGCAAATAAACAAGATTGGTTAGTGAAAATGAGATAAACATGACGATATTTTGAGAAATGGGTTGTGAAAAAGTTGTTTCTCTCACCATTAGCAGCTTTGGTAGGAATAGGACTAGTCTCTCTTGGTGGTTCATCATGTGCTACCTTGAAGAGCAATTGAAGGATCAGTTATATATGTGATTCAACAAGAGGGACATCAGCTGTGATGTGAATGCAATACACTACATTATTTGATCACAATTATAAAAATCTCACCTGCATGTTAGGGTTAATGATACTATGGGACACTACAAAATATAGTGTGTTTAGAGTTTCAGTCAGAGAGGGGGGGGTTGCGAATTCTTGGTCAAATGGACAGCACACAAGAGATCTATCTGTGCTGTCTGTGTGTATGCCCCCCAGGGATTCCTGTATTGCTAGTACTGTATTTGGAAGACTCTTGAGGAGATGAAGACGATTGAGAGAGTTGGATTGAATCTAAGAAGATGGGTGAGACAACCAGGCAATGAGTGGGGGTTAGTTGGCATGTGATTCTTAGGGTAATGGGGATTATTATCATATATAAGCTGATCATGTGGTGGGTATTTAGGAGATCTTGAATTTAATTAAGAAGGCTAATTAATTGGTTTAGCCCTGTTGGCACCTCTCTCTTTCATACACTCCTACAAATTTGATTGGGTTGGTTAATAGTTACTGTCTTAATCTACCCATGGCTTTAGAGTCATCTTGGAGTAAATCCAAGACATGGTTGTATACAAACATACTACGTACTGCATAATGCATACTAATAATTAAATAATATAATATATATATGCATACATATCAATATACACATAAGAGGGTTGTTAATAAGCATGTGGGCAAGGAGATATTTAGGTGGGAGCTAGGAAGCTGGTTAGGAAGTGTTGGTTACTGTGGGCAGAGATAGGTGTTGGGCTCACATGGGGGCTGAGTAAGTAAATATGCTATTGTGGGTATAATCGAGGCAACATCATTCAATTAGGAACAATTAGCGTGTGACAAATTTGGGGCCTACATTGTTGGGTGTGTCATGTGTCTAAGCTGAGAGAGAGAGAGAGAGAGAGAAAGCTAGAGCTGTCCCCATTTCAGGGGATCGATGTCCTTCTCGTTGTAATTGACAAAACTTGAAAACAAAGAGAGAACTAACTTAGAAGAAAGAGAAAGAAGAGAAAATTTCTCTTTTCTAAACCAAGACAGGTTATAGCGAGAGGAGTTCTAAATTTCCATTCAATAGAAGGCCGTTATGGTATCATTTGGTATCCAAATAGTCTATACATGTGTATATAGAATGTCAACAAATGTGCAACAAGAAGCATATATATATACATATAGATGTCATACTATCCAAGTTCAAGGGTGACTTTACTACACATCAAATTTAAATACTGGGATGGAAACCAGACCTCTGTCACAAACCACTATTCTCGGATTCTTAGCTCTCCTTGTCCTCTAATTTTTCTTGGGAGGAAAACCACAATGGAAATAGAAAATTTCACTCGAATTCTTGGATCTCCATAACTAACCTTTCATTGCTCACCCTTCAATCTTTCTGACCAGATGAGATTATGATACCAGGGTTCTTAACTTGCTGAAAGGGTCCTGTATATTAAACTGCATTCAGTTTTGCAAATAGAAAGAACAAAAGAAAAAACTTATGATAGTTGAAGCAAGAAATCGAATCTGTACCACAAAAAAAAAAAAAAAAGAATGAAAAGAAAAGAAATCCAAATCAAACACAAATAAAAGAATTTATGAAAACGAAAACATTAAAAATTGTGAATATCATACTTTTTAATACTTTATACAACTACACAAAATATGCTTAAGATGTATCTGAATTATAGAAGTGCTGGTAAACTAAATTTTTTGAAAAGCAAGCTTAATATGTACCTACTAAATTGCAAAAAAAATACACTTCGTATTACTAAATAATGCATATTTAATGTGTGCTAACGATATATTTTAGCGAGAATAAAAAAGGGAGAAGGAAAACCCAAGAAATTGAAACTTAGGTGCTTCCCCTAAATTTTAAGTTCAAAACCTCATAATAATTATTATCAAAGTCTAGCGGCCAACCAGAATTTATGGCCCACCCCATGGTTCATGGCCCGCAAGCTAGTGCGGTCATGATAAAAAAAAAAAAATGGGAAAACCTACTAAATGGCAATGTAATTTGTAAAATTCGCTGGGGGCATTTTAGTCATCTCGAATACATCCCCAACTGATCGCTTCACTGCTGGTTCACTACAGCGCGCCCATTTCGCGAAGAGAAGGGGCCGAGCTTCGAAGCGGACATCGCTTGCAGAGTCTCCATGGCCAACAATCCTTCCCAGCTCCTTCCTTCAGGTCCATTTCTCTCTCTCTCTCTCTCTCTCTCTCTCTCTCTCTCTCTCTCTCTCTTTAATATACGTGCTTGTGTATATATCTATACATAAATGTAATATAAAAAAGGGCAAAATAAACAGTAATTTTGATGGTTTGCAGAGCTGATCGATCGATGCATAGGGTCGAAAATATGGGTGATAATGAAAGGTGACAAGGAACTTGTTGGTACTCTCAGGGGTTTCGACGTCTACGTCAACATGGTCCTCGAAGACGTCACTGAATAGTCAGCAACCTCTCCCCCTTTTTCTCCACATAATATATTTACTTACACATACACACAAACTTCTTTTTGTGCTCTTTTGTCTCGGAAATTAAGATGTAATGACTGATCAGTCTGATCGTATACTTGAAACTTACGTGCTGTGAACAAGGTTTATGAGAATTTGTTCAATTTCTCTGTTAAGGATTGATAGCACGACTTTAAAATTGCCTAAACATTTGCTTTAATTTTGTGAAGTTTAGATTTTTAAATTGATCAATGAGTTTGATCTGGACAAAGCTTGATAAGGATGAGTCCCATAGCCAGGGGCAAGGGAGCGGAACCAGGATTTTGTTTTTGGGTGCTGAAACATGCAAGCTTGAGGGTTTTAAATTGTGGGTGTTTCAGAGATTTTTGCTAGAACATTATTCATATATACAATATATGGGAAGATTAATGAAAAGCTGGGGGCCATGGCACCCCTCCCCAAAAGGGTAGTTCTACCCTGCCCCTAGCTCAGCATATTCAGCCAAGTTGGAGAAAAGTTAGGATTAGGGAATTTAAAAAAAAAAAAAAAAAAGAAGAAGAAGAATTAGAAGAAGAGAAAATTTAACATGTTTTTGGCTTTTTCATCGTCATCAATCTTTTTTGGAAAAATAATACAAGTAGACTGAAATAAGGTAAACTTGGCTTGATAATTGGGAAAAATTTAAAGGAAATTAAAGTTCATAGTTTTAGATTCAAAAAGGCCTTCAATTGAATGTAACTTTGCAATTTTCAAAGCATGGGGTGGTAGTGAAGTCTCAGTTTGCAAACAAAAGGAGGTGCAATATGGTACGATGAACATGGATTGACGCTCACAAGAGGCATATCTAGCTTGTTCAAGCTTGTAACCGAGTCATGTTTCGCAACTTGAGACCAGATTAGCTCGTGTAGTACTCACCCCTCTTTAAAGGGGCTTATGCACTCCACTTGCTGTCTACTAAATAAGCGTTAGAGCGAGCGAGCGAAGCCTTCAATTTAGTGGCTTCCCCCCTTTTCCCTCACCCTACTCTTTCATTTCCGCTTAAGCTTCCCCGGTTTGGGGGATTAATTGATTAGATACCCGAGAACCATAATCTTTCCTAGGAACAGCTTCTACGACGATAGATAGGGGTCAGGTTTGTTTGGCATCTATGCCCCCTGCCCTCCAAACAGTATGGGAGCCTTTCAGCTCGTAGCCCCTAGAACCTGGCAAAGTCATTATCAGTGAATTGCTGAGCAATTCTCAACAGGATTTATTCCTGTAAAGATTATAACACACGGAAGACTCCTTACCTTAGGAGCGGGATGAGTGATACATCCAGCTAGCGCCAGTGAAGAACACAAGCAAAGCTGGAGCTCGGGTATTGTTTTATTCCATCAAGAGAAAGGAGACAAGCTGGTAAGAAGGCCCTCCCCACATAGGGGGAGCAAACTGAAAAGCTGAGCGGACCAATTTTCCGTACCGCCCCCCAACCTCTCTCTCTATTTATTAAAAAAAAAAAAAAAAAAAAAAGCTTATATTTCACTAACCTTGATCTTTAAAAAATTTGTGCAAATCTCGCATGGGTTTGAAACTTTCATCTTGATGAATTATTTGCATCAATTGTAGAAACATCCTTTTTCTTTCATTGGTTGCCTCATATGGTGTACCTGCCTATTATTACTATTCTGAAATTTGTTGCATGTGCTAATATATTTCAGCTAAAGTGTGATTTTTAGTTGGAATTATTAAACTGTTCGTTGTTTCGTTACCGGATGGAGAGAGCAATTTGTTTCTTACTTCGTAACCCTGAATGGTCTAGAATATCATTACTGTGGGCTCTCTTTTCTTGATACATTGGAGAGTCAAAGCCCTAGGGGAGGGGGGAAAGTGAGTTGAACCTATGACCCCAATCATGGGCCGGGGCTAACCCTTCTCCTCATTACTATGGCCTCTTTGGGTGATTCAATTCATGTTTGATGCTTCATGGCAGTGGTTATATGAAGTTTTCTTGTTTGTCATTTGGTGGATGGCTTGGCACTAGGACTTGATATGTGCCACAACATAAGGACATTGTCATGTGTTTAGGAATTCAGACATTGTTAGGCCTAAGCTAAGATTGAAGCAATTTGCCGTTCCAGTGGTTATGAGTTACGACTGTTATCCCAGTTGCAAGAGCAGCGTAGATATTATTAGAAACTGTGTTGTCTTTGTTCCAGTGGATCTGTTAATGTCGAAAGGCTTTCCTTGCTCATGCTTATCCTGTTTTTTTTTTTTTCTGCATCTTTTCTGATATGACAGTGAAATTACTTCTGAAGGGCGAAGGATAACAAAACTGGACCAGATATTGCTTAATGGAAACAACATTGCCATTGTGAGTTGTCATTGGTTTTTGTGTTAATCTGACTTCATTGGAGCCTTTATTTGTGTTTAGTCGTTTAGACCATGAGCAGGTTATGACTGTTTGGGTGGAAAATAAGTTAATACATTTCACTTAGTTTTGGTACAAAGATTAATTGTTCAATGCATCCATCTGAACAATTATTCTTTAGCAATCCATCATGCATACGGCTTGTCAATTTGTTTTTGAGAAGTTGACTCCTCTTACAATCTTTTGAAATTCCTGACGAAAATGATCCCTCAAGTCAATGTTTAGCCAAAGCATGAGTCGTAAGCAGCTAAGCTGTACATGGTGATGAAGTTGGTGGCAACCTGACATAAATAAGTTGCAACTGTTTTGATTATGCATGTAGTCTACTATTCTAACATTTTGTGCATAATGCGCAGCTGGTCCCCGGTGGCTCCCCTGATCCGGAATGAGTGTGGCAGCATTCCACATTTGCTTTGAGTGGTACTGTCAAAGGGGTGAATTGTGTTATTGGTTTTAATGAAGAAGGCTCACAAACAAGAACGTCTTGACCTTTGTAACTTTGGCTAGCAGGGACCTGGTGGTGGAGGGCTAATATTACTGTCAGTTTAAGGTTCTTCTGTTGAAAATAGTGAGTTTATGTACGTTGATGGCATATTCCAATCAGTTCTCCAATGTGACTTCTTTGTTCCTGTGGCTAACCATATACTTTTTCTGAATAACATTGTAGGATTGTTTTGTGCCTTCAGTTCCAAGTGTTTGGATTGTTTTGTAGCATGGAGCTGATTTCATGTTTCGAGTGAGTTTTATAAATGGGGCAGTTGCTTCTGTCATTAAAAAGCAGTTTCTCATAATTCCAAACTTAATTTTGGACAGTTGTAGAAGCTTGTGAAAAAAAGTCTAGTGGTACTGACGGCTCCGTATTCATCAACGATATGAATTCCTAATTAATGAAAAGACTTTTAATACTGTAAATAACGCATCATGCTTATCTCAATACCTTTTTATTTTTCCTCTTTGTTTGAGAACAGCTTTCTATATCATCAAGGGAGGTGTCCCAAGTTTGCAACTGTATCATTGATGGATATTGATGCAGAGGATATACAAGTCTACCTTTAGTATTTCGACATGACCTTTATATCGTCGGCAGTTTTTTGCTTCAATGCTCATCACTTGAAAATGGATTCAGGGTACAGTTTCTTCTTATCATCCAGCGTTTCTTTGGATTATTCTATTGCATAACATTCTTATCTGATGGCATTCTTTTCAAGAAACAATTGCATTCTGACAGTACAATGATTTTATTGGTTTATGGTTTGTTTGACATGAACAACTCTGTTAATAATGGTTTAATTTCTTCAATGGTATAATATTGATTACCTTGATCAATAATAAGACATGACAAACATGGATTTACAGCTCAAAACTTCTTCGCAAAAACAAAAATTCCTGGTTATTACTTCTCAAGCTCAAACTTGTGGCAAGGGGATTACGTTGAATCCATTATTGTAGAGAAATAATATATGCATCTCTTATTACAAAATGCACTTGCATTGAATTGCAGAACTATTTCTCCATAAGCCTAAAAAGACAGTTCACCATATTGTGTACCAGTTTTCAGATTGCTCACAAAGAGTTTTTGCCTAAACTAGGGTTGTTTTTAAACTTAATTATCAAACTCAAGTAATTTCAAACTTATTTATCAAATTCAAGTCGTCGAGAAGTTTGAAGTTAAAGATGGTCATTTATTCATTGTTGTACTTTCTACAATAAATATAATGAACTAAATGTACATCTATAAATTAGTTTGAAATTAAAAAAATATATAACAATAAATTTTATAAAAAAAATTCGTAATCTAAAATAAAATTTACAATTACGGTGATCACGTCTCGTTTCGTAACACCCGCCTCTCGGCCCGCAACCGCATTTGCTTTTCGGTCCGCCATTTAGTTCTATGCATATATATACTCATGAATGTGACAAATTCTGTATTGACTCTTTGAGTTTGCATGAATTTGTTACATCCTCTATAGTTCTTCACACCATTTGATTGGACAAAAGCAAATTCTACGACTAAACCAACAATTTCCATCCGCGCACAGCGTGGAGGGGTTTATATTAATCAACGAGTAGTTCAGATCCACAGTAGAGTCCAAATCAAGAGCAGAGGTTAGAGTATCAAACAAACGGTATCCAAGAGAGAGTTGACATTATAATTTGACTATAAATGTAAAGACTGACTGTTATAATTGATAAAATAATAAACAAAGTAAAATTCAGCATAAAAAGTAAGAGTACCAAATGTAAAGTAGGAGTGCTAAATATAATTAGTCTTTTATTTTGTAGTTCTATTTTGGGTAATGAGATCAATGGAAGAATTGGTAAAATAGTTTCTCGGTATTTTTTGTTTAGTCATTATTATTATTATTTTTGTATTAAAAGAACATCAGGTATATAAATTAGAATTTCACTGTAGATGACTCGAAATCATGGCCCAAAACCTTAGGCACGGGTGGTTCTTGGTACTATTAGCTGGTCAATCGACACGATGGCGTTACTGTCCCGTGATGTAATTTAATTTGCCATCTACTCACAAGTTGGAAATTCCCCTGTAATTGTTCTACTGCAACTATCCAGTCATATCCAGAATCCATAGTAAAGAGAGGAATTGCTCTTCGAATTTCCGGACTTCTAGCTGCTAGACATTAGCCTAGAGATACCATACACACCTGAAAAGCCAGCACCCAGCTTTCTTGCTCTTCTGGGTTAAGGGAAAAAAATATATATATATATATATATGAAACTGACAAGAGAGATGCTCCGGGTAACATCATCTGAACCGTCTGAAGCATTCATGGTGTCGTGCAATAGCACCATCTTGAGAAACTTTCATGCAAATCTGAACCAAGTTTGAAATGAAAGGGTAATAGGGATGAGTCGCAGTTCAGTAATAGGCAAGCGAGCAAGGCACTGAAGCTCAAGCCTGATTAGAAAATTGAACATAGTGTCATGCAACAAAACCACTCAAATTCAATCCCCACGGATTGTCATACACATACCATAAGGCATAAGGGTACCTAAGTACAATCCCCAAATAGTTTCGTCTGTCACTATCTTTGATTGTTCACATTTATACAGATACAATTCAAGCAGCAATATTATCATTATCCCAGTTGCTTGGAATTTTGCTTAAAACACCAACACCCATACAAATTTTGCTTTTGCTTCACTACCATCAGATTTCATTTCATTACACAAACTCATCAAGGCCCAGCTGCTTCATTTATTTCCATCAAATGGCGCAGCACAAAATAGCATGGTCAAGGAACAACGTTTTCATGAAATGAACTTAGCATAGAAAAGCCAAAACACCCATATAAGAATCCCCATTGCATGTATTCATGATGCTTACTCAGATGGTATGGAATTCACAGCATAAATTAAAGGCAAAAAGAAACAAGTTGATGGCAGTCTACACTAGGTTGAAATGTGACTTGGGAAATACAGGAAAGGAGCTTAAAACCAATTTTAAGATATGATTTTTAAGCCCTTTGCTCTTGTCACGCCCAAATTTTTGAAAAGCCAGTTTTTAAGGAATAAAGTTTCAAATGTTGAAAAGTCAAAGTCAAAATTAGGATTCACTTCAAATTTTAGTCAAAATAGGTTTTGAAATTAATTTTAAATATAAATTTTTATTTTAAAAATTTCTGAAACAAAACTGCGTGAATCCATTCGTAATTTGTACAAAACCCGATTTTAACAAAACTTGTTTTAAATAAAAAGAAAAATCCTCAACATTACCCAAACTCAATCAACATATCCCAACCTCCAATCCAATATTTCCACATTAACAACCCATTCTCCAAACCAATCACAAATTAAAGTAATTCATACTAATTAACCAACACCTAATAAAATGAAAATCAAACACAACCAATATATTATTCTCATCTTTCACTTAATAGTCATTTTTTTTGTAATTATGAAAACCTTTGGAGAGCATTTTGGTAAATGCACCAAAAAGTTTTAAAACAAAACAAATATCTCTCTCTCCCTATCTCTCTCTTTCTTTCACGCTCACAGTCTCGGCAAAACCAAAGAGCTCGTCTCTCTCGGTTCTCCTCCATTTATTCATTTGTTTTGTCCATTTTACTCCCCATTAGAGCTAGATTTTCATACAACTTGGGGTTTGTACTATTCTTTTCAAGGGCTTGGTAGTTAAGGATTCAAAAGGGGCTTTCACTACATAGATTCACTCGTGCGTGACGATCTACACCGAGGTGGGGAGTTACATGTGGGTTTTACTATAGGGTTAATAATTTTGAGTTATATATGTGGATTGGGTAGAAATCATGGCTATAGGAATTTTAATTTGAGTTCTAAGTTTTTTTTTAACATGAAAGTCAATTGTAATTTAGTTTCTTGACTCTCTTAGTTGATTTTTGCTATATTTATCATAATGAGTTAGCTATTAATGCCTTGTGTATTATTGAATGGTTTAAATAAAAATTTAAGAATTTATCATGTTTGCATATTTAATAAAATTAGGGGTGTTTACCATAAATAATTGATTAATGAAATTGGCTTGAAATTTATGTTATTGATGTGTATGTGAGTTATACTTGAGGTGTTGGTTAATTTGAAGGAAATAATTAGGTATTTTTACTTACGTGACATAGTGTGAAATAGGCCTAAAAATAAATAAAAATGATACTTGAATGTCTTGAATAATAATTAGAGATTATGTTATGAATTTAGTAATTTGGATATTATTGATCTTGTTTTTGTGTGGCATTAATGTTGTTTTAGACTTGGGTTTAGTCTATTGGTACATGGCATAGTCAGGCATGGGCCTAAAGCCATAAGTCCTAGGAGTTTGCATTAGAATAAAGGTATGATGCCTTATTTAACAGGATACAAGCGTCCTTTGGATGCAGTCCATGATTTCAATCATATAAATATCAAGCCAATTTCATTAATCAATTATTTATAGTAAAAACCCTTAATTTTATTAAATATGCAAACATGGTAAATTCCTAAATTTTTGTTTAAACCATTCAATAATACACTAAGACATTAATAACTAACTCATTATGATAAATATAGCAAAAATCAACTAAGAGAGTCAAGAAACTAAATTACAATCTAGGAAGCACGGACACTCCGTTTAGGGTGCCGTATCCGTGTCGGACACATGTTGGACACACATACTCCTCGGACACACCGGGACATGTGTCGGACACGCCAATTGGCATGTCCAATATTTTTATTAATATTTTTTCTAATGGACACTTATCGGACACATCGGGGACACGCGTGTCCAATTATTAGACACATTTTGGGACACGCTAGAGTTAAAATGTTATTGTTAAAAGTATTAAATAGAGTCTAATTTATAAATCTCAAAACTTTAAAACACCAAAACATAAAGCACCCAAATCCAATTCTTCAAATCCTTAACTTGTTAGTAGTTGTATTATAATTGTGAACTTATTTTCATCTTATTTTTGGTGATTTATGAATTTTATGTTCACAGACATAACAAACAAAAAATGTATAAAAACATTTTTTTTGCCATGTCTCTGCCGTATCCGTGTCCTCATTTTTTGAAAATGCTGTGTCCCGTGTCCGTATCTGTATCGGTATCCGTACCCGTGTCCGTATCCGTGCTTCTTAGATTACAATTGACTTTCATGTTAAAAAAAACCTAGAACTCAAATTAAAATTCCTATAACTATGATTTCTACCCAATCCACATATATAACTCAAAATTATTAACCCTATAACAAAACCCACGTGTAAACCCCCTACCTCGATGTAAATCGTCACCCACGAGTGAATCCAATGTAGTGAGAGCCCCTTTTAAATCCTCTATCACCAAGCCCTTGGAAAGAATAATACAAACCCTAAGTTGTGGAATAAAAATCTAGCTCTAATGGAGAGTAAAATGGACAAAACAAATTAAGAAAGGGGGAAGAAATGGAGGAGAACCGACAGAGATGAGCTCTCTGGTTCTGCTGAGCATGTGAGCGTGAAAGAAAGAGAGAGATAGCGAGAGAGAGATATTTGTTTTGTTTTAAAACTTTTTCGTGCATTTACCAAAATGCTCTGCGAAGGTTTTCATAATTACAAAAATACCAACTCACCTTTTTGACCCCTTTGACCGGGTCACTACAGCTCCTAGATAACATAGCTCTAGTCGCCAAGAAGTCTCACCCCCTGGTAAATTGCACCAGGCCAGCAATCACCCAACAAACCTGCAAAGCCATTACGATTGAGAAAATCCTGAAATTCATCTTCAGTATACAGAGTTTTGTCTTCAGTTCGAACTGCCATGCTGTCAGGCTCATCATAGAAGCATACTCTTATTGAGATTCCTGCCAAACAGGAAAGGAAAAAAAAATCTCGCTTAACAAAATCCTTACAACTGAAGTTCCAGTTATGCGTTAAAAGCTGTCAATTTTTATACCTTCATCAAGGTGAAGAGTGTAATTGCCCAAAGGCATATTCCTGTCAAGACTCTGAATGACATTATCCTCATCCTCCAACCAAAATGCCCGTTTGGTTCTTAACCGAAAAGCAGACTTGATTGCTTCCTTGATTGCATCTGCAGTTCCGTCAATACCAATCCTTCTAGTGTGTTCACCCCATTTGGCTGTTATGACTCTCCCACCATAAGCAGAGTGGCCCTCACCACCTTCGATGAAAAAAAAAATTTTAAAAGGAATGTCATGCTTCAAACTGAAAGGGGAAAGAAGCCAAATCAAGTCAAAGCATCTAATGATCACTACAAAAATCAATCTTAAATAAGTGAAATAGATAAATCATAATCATGTAGAGAGACTAGAAAGATGCATAATATTAGATTGCCATATACTCGTGTGCCCTGTTTTTGATCAATGGTTTCGTCTCTCACTATCTCTGATCGTTCACATTTACTTGTCTGACCTGTTTAGATTGCCAAAGTGGACAAGTGATGCAAAAACTGACGGGACACACCAGAGTGACCTATTCTGGTGAATGAGAAGAAGTTATAGCTCATTCTACTGAATACTCAGGCATCAAGACTAAGACTAATAACTTTCTTCATGCATATAAAACGAGCTTTATTCACAAACAAGCATGCATACAGGTAAAGCCTCAGAAGATCCAGAGCAATGAAACTGCACCATTAGATATTAGAAAGCTCACAAAAGATGTGATTCAAAATTCCAAAACATTTGTGCCTCAAATAAAACTATTACCTCAAGCACTATCCAGTAACAACTCAAGTCATTCTTTTTCCAAGTAACATGATACCGCAATCCACACCACGCCCCCCCCCCCCCCCCCCCCAAAACACACACACACACACAAAAAAAAAAACCAAACAAATAAATAAATTTCCCTAAAATGTCAGATTAAGAAGAATTAGTAACTTTTTCACACATACTTTGCCAGAAAATGTAAGATTAAGAAAAATAAGTAAATGATTGAACATCACCAGCAAAACTTAACAGACATTGTTTCTACTTGTCAAAAAAGGAAGAAATAATTAGATAAACACCATTTCCAGGGGTTTCTCTCCAGTTCCAAGGGGGTACACCACTAGGTACAACTGCATCAGCTGCTGTAATTGTAATCATGCTCCAAAGGTCCATTGAGGTTGACAGTTGATGGGCCATTAGCTGAACACTGATCAAAAGCTTGATTAGAAACTCCAGCCAGAAATGTTATAGAAAGGCATGAACCACTAGCACAACATAAACCTTCTAAAACCACTCCTACCCAATGTAGTAAATTTATAGACTCAGATTCTATCAAATAAATCAATAGAGACCCTACAAAAATATAAATACGACAATATCATTTAAAGGACTTCTGGTAATGCCAATACCAAAAGAGTGTTTTTGTGAGTCTTAGCCCACAACTAGTACGCTGCATCTGCTCCCTGATTCATTCCAGATAAAGGGACAGCTAAGAAGTACGGATACAGACACGGACACAGATACGGACACGGGACACGGCAAAAAATTATTATTTTTATATATTTTATTTTCCATGTCTATAAATATAACATTCACCTACCACCAAAATATTAAAATATTCAATACTCAATATAATAAACAACAGGTCATCAATTCATCATCCATCAAGCACAGATAAAAACACAAGTTAAAGAAGATTATCATCCAATACATCATTAGATTCATTACTATCTAAAGCATGAACTAGCAAGCATCCAACTTCCACAAAAAAAAAAAAAAATAGCAATGGCAGGTAAGCAGTACCAATTTATTTAGTTGATTTTGCAAGGCAGTACCCACATTGAACATAAGCAGTAGTGAAACAAGCAGCAGAAAGGGCAGTGAATAAGAAAAATAGGAACAAAAAAAAAAGGAAAAAAGAAGAAATATAGTAGCAGCAGTTTGGACAGTGAAGAAGAAGAAGAAGAAATGTTTTGATTTGGGATATTTTGTACATTTTATATTGAAGTTAAGAAAATTAAAAAATATACCCCATTTAAAAATTTTCATAATTACACTTTAACCGCTGCCGTGTCCTAAACGTGTCCCAGCCGTGTCCTCGACGTGTCGCAACCGTGTCCCCGGCGTGTCCACAGCTTAAAAAAAAAAAAAAAAACAGGACACGCCACCCGGCGTGTCCTAGGAGTATCCGTGTCCGCGGTGTGTCCGACACGCAAACGGCACCCTAAACGGTGTGTCCGTGCTTCCTAGAGGGACAGCATATATACTCTTTAAAAGGTCACGAGACAGCTCCTTGGAAGGGAGTGTGAAGCACTATTTGAACTGATGAACTTAATGCACCCAAACCCAACACCAAACATTATCAAAATCATACTTTCCCTCCAAATATTGAGAATATTTAATTTTGGATGTCAATTAACTCCATCAACTGAAGATCCATGCATGCAATTTGTTACTGCACTTTGAGAATCGAGCAGTAAATTGGAGAAAACCTCTCCAAACACAAGGTTAATGCGTGATAAGAAGTCCAAGAAACAATGCCTGAAACACAAGGTTAATGCGTGATAAGAAGTCCAAGAAACAATGCCTGAACTCACCACGAGAGTTTGACAACACAAGGTGTAAACCAGACACTTTGTCAACCAGTTGCATTCCAATTACCACAGATACATTGTGGGATCAATACCAGCCTAGCCATCAAAGGGAAGCATATAAGGTGAAAAAAATAGCATTAGACATGACTAAACAACTTGCGTTTAGCACAATTGAAACTATGCAACACGAGGGATAGAGCAGCACCTCCCTACTCTCTTACTTCTAATCAGCAGGTAGATGGTAATAAAAACAAATAACCTTCGTTAGATAATGATATGCAGTCATTTTGGCATACATATAGTTCATAGCTCTTTACATAATATGGCAAAAAGACCTTGAGATAGATGTAATGTCCAAGAATACATGACTTCGTCTTTTTTTTTTTTTTTTTTTTGGCAGCACTTGTGTGTGGGGAGCAGGGAAGATAATTATTTTAGAAGCCTCTGTAAAAAGGATCCATGTAGCCAACCCCAAGTAGTTGGGAAAACCTTAGTTGGGTTGAGTTGTATGTATGATAAGTTAATTTGTAGCAAAGTACCTTCCACTGATCCAAATGGGATATTGCCATTCTCAAGACCTGACAAAGAGTAACCAATTAATCATTTACCAGAACCAATACTGATGCCTTAGCAGGAGATGTACAACTTCAAATAAAAGTTAGTTGACAAGCAATATCTTTACAAAATTAAAGCAAAACACCCTTTCACAATAAAATTCCTTATCAGAAAAGCAAGCAATAGAAATGTCAACATAACCACCTAAATCCACATGTACAGTAATAGTAACAAAATCCGTCTCATGCTTTTCAAATTGGCAAAAGTCACAACAGGAAATGGAGTCACCCAAAAAGCACTAGGCAACAACTTCTGATAGGCATCTAGGCTTTTTTTTTTTAATTTTTTTTATAAGTATTAGGCATCTAGGCATATTCAAATTCCAAACACGCACAGATATAAGTAGCTCAACAAGTAGACTACATGTGTCGTTATAATCAAGGAAACATGATGCCCTCAATTTGGTTAGGATGACATTTATGAGGAAGTGAAAAAAATATGCTTCATTAAGGCTTTGTTTATTTCTGGGATTTGTAGAGGGAAAGGGAAAAGAAAGGAAAAGAAAAATGAAGAAGCGAAGCTACATTGTTTGTTTTTTGTTTAGTTGGGCTAAGAAAACAAATAGGCATTTCTCAAAAAAAAAATTTTATTTGTTCAGTAACCCAGAAAAATATGAACTAGTACAAGTAATTTAATTTCCTTTTCCTTTCCTTCAAAAAAATCCTAAATCCAAACATAGCTATAAAAATTGAATTGTCCCAAACGTACGCTAAAGCAATTCAAGGAAATGCAAGTCATGACTCAGAAAGAGAATTAGAACGAGTCAACGAAAAAAATCTCCATATGGTTTGATTAGCATCTTGAAAATTGGTTTATCACTGGTAGAAGCAAAAAAGACTTCCTTTTTCTCTTTTTCTTGGAAAAATGCCTGGGAAGTAACTCCGGAAATGCTAATCAAGCATTACACACTTTTATCCATCCCAACATTCTCTTTCCCAATTCAAAGTCTCAAATATCAGAATGCACACTTAATGAAAGCAGAAACCAGAACCATCACATCTAATAATTACCTTTATCTGAAAATTGAATATACAAATCGACTTTAGAAGAGTTGGGACTCTTGTACGAACCATTCTTGGTCCTATCTCTGAGCAACTCCTCAAGCTACTTGTATTACGACATTTTGGCCGAAGGACTGCTCCTATCCTGGTGCTTGGCCTTCTTGAACTCCTTCAACAGGTTCCTCCACTTGTCGGTACACATAGTCGCCGATCGATCAAACCCTTTCTCCCTCATCTTCGCCGAGATCTGCTCCCACAAATGCTTGTTCGACTTCGAAGTGTTGAAAAGCCCATCCACTCCGCGGCGGAAATTGGTTAGACTCCGAGTCTCCTCCTGAACCCAAGTCTCCGCTCTCTTCTTCGGAGCTTTCACTTCGTGGTCTTCCCCACTGCTGTCACCGAGAATCATCTGCTGCTGCTGCTTTGTTGATGCTCGAGATGATGAGGTGGCAGGTCACCATTGGAGGAGACCTCCATCATCATGTCACTCTCTCCTCCTTCTTTGTCGAAATCAATTGCACGAGGCTTCTCCGAGACTGAGAGATACATGTCTCAGACTCTCAGTTTCACCGGCGATTACTAGGCCATGAACACAAACCCTAACCCGAATATGGTCTCGCGGTCGTTGAATAGGGTATACTAGTGAATTTTATAGTTAAATTGATACTTACAGTGCGAACAAGGCAAAAAGGCGACACATATACATACAGAGAACACATACAATTTTGTGTGGGGGGGGGGGGGGGGGGGGGGGGCGTTGAATAGGGTATACTAGTGAATTTTATAGTTAAATTGATACTTACAGTGCGAACAAGGCAAAAAGGCGACACATATACATACAGAGAACACATACAATTTTGTGGGGGGGGGGGGGGGGGGGGGGGGGTTGTTGTAGACTATCATTGTGGAGAACGGAGAGTGTGTGGGTCGATTGAACTGGCGGACTGTTGCAGAAGATGGGGAGTCTTACGTATATTTATCAAAATGGAAAGCCCAAGCGCAAACGTTAGTAAAACGATAGTGGGAGCGCATCCATAACAATTTTGTGGAGACTTTTCAAAAAAAATTAGTGAAACCTACCTAGATAATTTTATAAATAACTAGTTAAAATTTAATTAGAAAAATTGTATAAAATTAATATTTAAAATTTTTTAAGCAATTTTTTTTAAATTTTTTAAACGCATTCGTTAAGTATTTTAAGTGTTTTCTAAATGTTACACAAGAGTTTTTAAAACGTTTTTTAAAAGTTTTTGAAACGTTCTTTAAGAGTTTTTAAAATATTATTTTTAAATTTTAAACCAAATTTTGTGCCGGAATCAATAGCACGTTTCCAAAAAAAATGCCGTGCTTCCAGTTTTCGGCAACTATACTTCAAACACAACCTCACTACGAGCTTGTGGAACAAAATGAAAAATCAATAGCCTCTTGAGCAAATAAGAGGATAGACTTCCAGACACAGAAGATTCAAGGCTTTGATGAGAGAAAGAAGAAGAGGGTCCAAGATGTTCCAGCAGAACTATCTGTCTGTTGAAGGCTTTCTCCTTCTTCCCTCTTTTTCTACGTATACATATATTATATATGTAATTCTCTCTCGGATATCCAACTCGGAAATGAGCAGATTATACATAGAGATGAGACGAGTGTCATTAGTCTCAATCTCGATTGATTTTCCTCGCCGTTCCAATTTGAGAGGGAATAGCAAATAAAAAATAAAAAATTCAAGTAAAAAGTAGAGAAATTAATTTCCTTCTTACTTGGTTTTGTTTTTCTTTCCTCTTCCCACTTTAATAATTGTTTTATTATTTTTTATTTTTAAATTTCAAACGAAAAAAATTATTTCCTTTCATTTTATTTGTAAGACCAGAAAGAAAAAAATAAAAATTTTCCTAAAATTTTTCTTTTCCTTTCACAAGTTTCCAAACACCCGGTCAGAGAAATCATTATTTTTTAAAATAAAATGGCTATCAAATTCCAAAAGTTATGCCTCATATGTGACTTACGTTTTGGGATGTGACTGAATATCATTTTCACAAAAATGAGCATGATCGAATTCTATTTCAAAAAGAGAAAACATGCCTGAATTTTGTCATCTCCTCCCTTTCCTTAATCTTAATTCGCTAAAAAAAAAAAAAAAAAATCCCAGAACTACTTGTTAATTATGAGATGAGAACTCTTTCAACTTGAGAGCTCTGTCGTTGCCCTTAAAACCATTTTATTCTCTGATGGCATACATGTGTTGCGAGAAATCTTTTCATCACGTTTGTTTTGTTAGATGGGACAGAGGATAAAAACAAAATATCATACATTAAATTTAAAATAATAAATTTTGATAATTTCAAAATTTAGCCTTTAATCCCGAATCTTTGAATTGTTTATCTTAGTTTGCAGGATTGTTCGGGATTGAATTGTTTATCCTACTTTGCAGGTTCAAATATACTTATAGAAGACCTTGTAGATAGTATTTATCCTGAACGGAGCCAAACACGAGATAAAATTAGTTATAAAATTACTAGTTCAGTTCTACGGTCTTATTCTATGAAACAAACTAAGGTTCACCTTTAAATATCGGGTTTTCATAAATTTGACATAACATAAAAGGTCATGTCAGTTGATAAGAATTCACATGTAATTTGTCTGATTTGGCACCATGCATAGTGACCTAACTATATGAAACAACTTACCATCGCCCTGGTTTGGAGAATGAAGAAAAGAAAATGAGATAGCTTCCATCTTAAAGTACTCCCTTCTTGACCGTCCTCTTTGGTTATTCAAACAGAAAGAGGAGATATCTCTATCCTTTCTTCTTTTCTTTTTTTCCCTCTCTCCCCTGTTTAGTGATAACATTTCTTTTCTTTTCTCTTCTACTTATCCAAACAAGGTAATTGAAGAACTCAGACCTTGTATTGAGGAAGGAAAAATAAAATAAAAAAAGACATTGAACTGTGGGTCCATTGTAAGAAATAACATATGCATCTGTTATTACAAAGTGCACAGGCATTGAATTGCAGAACTATTTCCATAATCCTGAATTCAGGTCACCATATTGTGTACCAGTTTTCGGATCGCTTAGATGTATGAATCTAATGGGCATCCTCTGATAAAAGATTGTTCTCTCTGACCATTCGAGCATTGCACAAGTCGTCAACAGAGTCGCCTCTTTCGAAAACAGCCGCAGCCCCCATGCCTGAGCCTGCAGCCATGGATGCAAATAAATGTTTAGCCCTTAGCTTTTCAACAAAGGAAACAAGTGAACTGTGCAATTGTAATGACGAAAGACCAAGACATAAAAGGCAAGAGACCTATGCACATGGAAATCACACCAAAACGGCAGTCCTTGCCACGGCGCTTCATCTCATGCAGTAAAGTTGCAACACAGCGGGCACCTGAAACAGAAGGTAAGCAGGTAGCTTAATCTCTATGAGCCATCACTTAAAAGAAGAGAAGAAAGGTTCCAACTTCATTTATATATCTACTTTTTGTGGCAGCCAAACAGAAAATTATTTAATACTTAGAAACATTTGTAATGGCAGTAGCTTGATATTGACCCACAATCGATTGCTTTATATCAATTAGAGCCTAACTTGGCTGCATGTCTCAACAGATCAAATGTCAAACTTTATTATGATTGCTTGAGCATTCGGCCGAATCACGCTCTGCTCATTCTACAATAGGTTGAGCTCAAGACTGGCTTCATGGGAATACAAGTACCTCTGGCTCAACTTAAAGGAAGTGTACTAAATGAATTTTGCTCGTTCCAACGCCAAGTTAAAGCCAAGTAAGTGCAACTAACTCTTAATGCAATCTAACAAGCTTTTGCCTCTGAAAGCTTTCTTAGTACCTGCAACATAATCATTAATCTAATAGGAAATTACACAATTAGTTGAACAAGAAGCTCCCAATAGCCAAAAAGAAGTCAAGCATGGATTATTAGTTCAGCAGCTCTTAAAGACATGATGCAGTAAAATCCAGCAAACCAATATATTCCAATAATGAACGTAACTACTAAATCATAGTTGCCTTTAAAATAGCCCATGATTCTCCAGAGACACGAGGGCCATTTTTTACATCTTGTCAAGACAGATTCCGACTCTAACCTATCTCCATCTCAGTAAAGGAATCAATGTTATTTGGGGAAGTAGTTCTCGAGTCTCAACTTTTGGCATAAGGCTTAAAACCCAAAAACAATAATAAGTCAATGCAGAATGTAAATGTCAAGCACAGATGATCACAGAATGGATGCATACATTTAAATAAATACATGCACATGCAATCTCGTGATATGAAGCACATGCATTAAATTAGCTTGAGTTATGGTGGTAAGTGCAAACAAATATAGCTCTGTAGGTGATTTTTCAAACCACCAGCTTTCCGAAACAGATGTTATTGTAATTACCTGTAGCACCCACAGGATGCCCAAGAGCCATTGCACCTCCATTGACATTGATTTTTTCAGTATCAAGCTCCAGTTTCTTATGGCAATATACAAACTGGGATGCAAATGCCTGTAGGAAGAACATAAGAATTGCAGTTTGCAAATTCAATTAGAATGATCAAGAGAATCCACTACCTCATTTATTTCAAACAGGTCAATATCATCAAGCTCAAGACCAGCAGATTTCACTGCAGCTGGAATTGCAACAGCTGGGCCAATGCCCATAACAGCGGGATCCACACCAACTGCAGAAAAACTCCTGCATCCATAGCACAAGATTGCAATTTTAAATAACAGCATAGCACACTTCACCGTGTTACTTAGATGTAGATTTCTTCTTTCTCAACAAGAATCAGATATGTCCTATTTTCTCGTAATAATCATTTAAGTCTCTAAAAGAAAATGTACGAGCCTTAACAAAAAAACATTTATCCCTCATCTAGAGTTGCCACACTCAAAAAATCAAAATCGCATAAGCTGATGCGAGTACATCATGAATTTACCTATCTCAACCTCCCCAGATCCTAAAGTCATTCTCCACTTACTAATTTCATTCCCCATTTCTCCCAGGCTGATGTTGCATCATAAGCTTTAATTTATGGAATCCAAAAATTCTGGTGATAGTTGCTGATCCTGGAGATCAATCTCTTAAATCATCATTCAAATTGGTAAGAAACAGAATATGGTTTGTGTGGGGAGCAAGACGCCAATTGAGATATTCTCAAGTCGACACTCTAATAGAATCGTTGCACTGATTTGAAAAATAATAGTCGCACAAAGAATGGACATAAATCCAATGGGAAGAAGCCATAAATGGAGAAAGTATAGGACCAAACAGAATCACAGATGCAGCCAGAACTGCCCGTTATGTCACAACCATTGGACTTAAGAATAGTTGCACCCTTTGGTGTAAGAATTCTATGCATTTATGGTTGACCATGTAAGGCTTACAGCCAATACTTCTGAGCTTTCTAACATATCTATAAAATTTAATTCTTATCCTAGAAAGTGTTCTAAAGATCTGGCCTGTGTCTTTATTTCCAAGCAACTTCTAGTCTGACCACAAGATTTTATTCTCCCTCTTAATCAATCTACTCAAAACTTGTTTGCTTTTGTGTGAAACTTTGGATTAATTTAACTACATTTCCCGTGTACAGATCATAGCTCCAATATGTTTCTACACTTTTTAAGAAAAAAATTTCCACAGAAATGATCATAATTAATATTGTTATTCCAGAGAAATATTTGTCACTCTTTTGGTGTCTACAATTAACTTTGTTATGTGATGGATTTTTCACCTTGAAGTATGACAGATTGTCTTAAGTGTCCTAGTCACTAATCTAACCACCATTCTTAGTTCTTTGATCCTGCTGTGACTCTTTTTTTTTTTTTTTTTTCACCGAATTTTATTCAAGTGAATGATATCATGGTACTGATATTATTTCATATGCAGACTGATTCCAGAGATCACCTCCAACTTCAAGACTTCCTGGATAGTTATAAAGACACTGACTAGAAATCTTTACATACTAAAATTTTGAGTTCTGATCTTTCACAAGTGTGGATAGAATGTTAATGAAGTTCACTGCTCATGCTATAAGAACCATAGAGATTTCACAGATAACATAAGTAACCTTACCAAAAAAAGCTAAGGGTTATAAAGACAATTAGGGAGGATCCTAAAGAGGTTTTGACCAAAAAAAAACTTACATTTTTGTCAAACCTAAAGCTGGCTGTTGATTTGTCACCATAAGATTCGTTAGCATGGTCTTCTTATTAGTCCAACCAGTCAATGGAGAGGAAGATTAGTATGGCTAGTACTTTGTGCTTCTATTTTTTTCCTTTTTCATTTTCACAAGCTTTTGAGTAATGAAAATAAAAAACATGTGAGTTAGTCAACTACTAAATATACATGTCCAAAAGAAACAATAAGATTCAGAACATATGGAAGTGACTCCTATAACCTTGCAAGAAAAGGTATAACCTAACCAGCACTGATCCATAAATCCATGGTTTCTTATCCAGTCAATGCTATAAGGCGTGTGTCAAGAGCCACATTTGATTTCAATATTTCTAACAGTAAGACATATGTTCCATTTTAGATTTTTTTTTTTTTCTTTCTATTCATCATTTTTGGGATAACGTTTTAAGGAAATAATATACCTGAACACGCCAAGAATTGGAAGTCCCTTCTGCATAGCAAGACTTCTCTTCATGAGCAGGATTGCTCCAGCACCATCACTCACCTGGCTAGCATTCCCTAGAAAATAATCAATGTCAAAGTACAAATTTATGGCATCCGACAAATGCTTGAACTCCAAAGTAAATCATTTCAGAAGCATGCCATTATTGAATACCAGCAGTCGTGTATCCATCTTTCTTGAATGCGGGCTTCAATTTTGCAAGATCTGTTATACTTGTGTTTGCTCGAATTCCATCATCCACCGAAATCGTAACAGGCTTCTCCTCACCAGTTTTGGGGTCCACGATCTTTGAAAAAAGGTTCACCAGTTAGAAAGGGAAATGGTTTACCAAGTGAATTCAGCAGTAATCTACCTTAGTAGAAACAGGAATAATTTCATCTTTGAATTTTCCAGATGCAGTTGCCGCAGCAGCGCGCTTGTGAGATACAACCTATTGATATAAGTCTAAAAGGTTAAAACTTTTTCTAACAAATTTCTGCATCAGGATATAAGATCGCATCAATAGATCCCTGGGACTCACAGCAGCCTGGTCTTGCTCCTGCCTTGTGACACCATAACGTTGTGCCACATTTTCAGAAGTAATTCCCATAGGAAGTAGACAATCTCGAGCTTGTGCAAAACTGTCCACCTGTTAATACCATAACATCCAGTCTTAAAATCACTCAAATCAGAAAATTTTAATAAATATAAGATTTTCCACATACTCTTGGGTTAACTTTGTGAACCCTGCCAGTCAGATCTGCTGTCATGGACTCCAACCCAGCACCAATGCCTGTCTTGAAAACAACGAATATTAAGACAACACGTGGAGGAAACACTTACAGTAGACGCATTTGCTAGATTTACTCTTACCTATATCATAAAATCCTGCTTTTATGGAGGCAGCAACATCAGCAACTGCTTGTAGGCCAGATGAACATTGCCTATTGACGGTTCTGATTGGCACAGTTTCTGTGTGAAACAGATAGATCATATAATCCTTATAAATAGACCACAAAGAGAGAGAAGAGGGAGGGGGAACTTGTTACAGCGTAACCATGTCATTTAGTTTTTAATTTTGAATAAGTTACTTATGATTTTAGAATTTTTTTTTTAATTCTGATTTATTTTTATCATCGAACCCAAACGTTGTTGAAAATTCCATTTAAAGCCAGCTGCTGCTTAAACTTTAATATACAGATGTACTGCAACAGAAATATATCATTTCTATGTGGTGCCAAGAGGTTCACAAGGTTCACAAAGGTTGCATGTGCCTCTGGATACGGCATTATAAAAAAATTAACAAGAACAAAAGGAAAGACAACAATGACAAAGTACCAGGGAAACCAGCGTAGAAAGCAGCCATCCTGCATTCAGTTGCTCTTTGTGAGCCTGGTGGCAAAACTGTACCAACAACTATATCTCCCACCTCATTGGGGTTCAGATTTGTTTTCTCTATCAATGCCTAGAGTGGACAAAAATCACATGAGTGTTGAGTGCATAAAACCAAGAACAGACTCTGACTTTTGTTACATCAATCAAACTTGCAGACAATCCATTTCCATATCCACTCAACCAAAATACCATACTAACTCGTTCCTGTGGGGGTACAATTTAGTGCATCTAACCTTCAGAAGAGGAGCAAGTAGATCATCCGGAAGGGTATCCTTGAAACCCCCACGTTTTGATTTGCAAATGGCAGTCCGATATGCACTGTTAGAAAGGATACATGCAGAAAGACATAAAAAAGATAAGGCAAATGAATTAAATAAAGAGCAGTATCTTTAAATAACAAAATAGTTAAAGTTCCACTGTTTCAAGCTAAGCACAGAGCCGTATTTTCAAACAACTAGATAGTTGGAGTTCCATATGTTACAAATTAAGAAACTTACGCCACAATCACAACATCATCTCCAAAAGCAGCTGTCCGATTATAAGCAGCACTATCCCCAGCCAGACATACTGAAGCCTGGTCAAGAACAAAAGAACCACATATTCAAATCAACTAAAATAAGATGGTTATGGGGCGGAAATTGCAGTGATATGCATGGGAACTGAAAATTTTGGCAAATCCAAAACATTATGATTCGAGATCATTTGGTGCCGATACCTTAAAGAATTTGTGAATAACATCCATGAAGTTCCTAAATTCAACCATTTTTCCAACTTATTAATCCCATCATCAAATGTATATGCAAACAAGAATGAGTTCAATAGTGTAGTGCTATTGAACGGCACACCTAGTAGACTCCCTCACACAGTCACACACACACAAATTATGTATGCATCCATTTGCCGGCTTTTGTTAAATTCAAACGAAGAAATCAAAGCCATCCACTATATGTAAGCAAAACCCCAATTCCCCCAATAGTTGAACCATAATTTGTATCTACAGTATAATTGGAATGCGCAAGAAAGTAAACGCAAAGCCAAAGAAAAAGAAACAGATTACAAAAAGAAAGTGAAAATTCAACAAAACCCATCAAATACAAAATTGAAACCCAATTAGAGATCTCTGTCCAAACTCAAACTATTAAAATAGATTAACAAAAATGGAAACCGAGAACGTTACAATCGATGGCCTCGTGGGCAAATAGACTTACAGAGAGAAAAGATTCAAGGCTTTGATGAGAGAAACAAGAAGAGGGACGAAGATGTTCCAGCAGAACTCTCTGTCTGTTGATGGCTTTCTCCATTAATTTTGAACGAGCTTTTACCAAACAACAATAGTCGAGCTCGACCACTTCAGCTTGTTTTACCGTCCTACTCTTATGTACTGACATCATTTCGTTTATTTTCTTGTCTATTTATTCAAATGTAGCAAACCTTGTATTGAAAAAGGAAAAAGAAAAAAAAAACTTTAAAAATATAGAAACAGTGTTAGAAATTTTTCCCCTTCCCATTTTTCTTTCCTTTTCACTAGATGATATGATTGCACTCTCAAACAATATTAAACACTAGTATTATTATATTAGAATTGTTTGTTGCTACCAAAAAAAAATCATAACCATCAAGTTATGAGAAGGTATTGTTTAAATATGAAATTGTGTCTTAAGAGAAGTTGAATGTTACAAATTCACATGAACTGTTGTTTCTGGAAAATTTCATTTGGGTTATGCAGAAAGAAGTCCAAAAGAGAGGGAAAAAATAAAGGAAGTGAAAGTTAATCACAAATCTGACATATTACTAAAAAAAATATAAAAAAATAGTAAAGACATTTGAATTTAATTCTTTATTAAACCAAAATTTTAATTTTATTTAATTCTTTATAATTATAGTAGAAAACTTATAAAAAAAATAAGGCATTTTTAATTTAAGTAAATACAATTATATTGAAATTTGGATTTTTTTTTTAAATGTTAAAATGACTTTTTTTTCTTTAAAATTTTCCATATCAAATTCCATTTTAAATTGCATAAATCCAAACACTAACAATATCATTTTAGAGCTTGTTTGAAACTTGGGGGGACAAAAAAGAAGGGAATTGAAAGAGAAAATAAAGGAAAAGTTTTCTTTCCCTATTTGATTTTGTAAAGAAAATTAAAAGGAAGTGGAAGATAGAGAAAGAGAGAAAAAGAGAGAGAGTGGTTTACAAATTTCTCTCCCCTTTCCCTTTCCTCCCCTCCCAAGCACCAAACAAGCTATTAGGCTCCATTTGATAGAGTTTAAATTTAATTTTTTTTATTTTTTTATTTTTAGTTGACAAAAAAAAATATAGCTTTTTTCATTTTGCTTTTTTTGCTTGCAGATTTTTTAAAATTTTTTTGTTTTTACGAATTAAAATAAATAAATAAATAAACAAAAAAATTAATTTTTTTTATTTATAATCCAAAAAAAAAAAAGTCAGTCAAAATAAAAACTTAAACAAAACTGCGTCCGCGGTTATGCTCCAAATTTCTACATCTCTCTCTCTCTCTCTCTCTCTCTCTCTCAATCATCCATAGTCATGGTCGTCTTCGCGCTATTTCAATTGCTCGCACGCTTCGCTTCTTCGATCGATTCGCATTACCCCTGTCACATCCAAATGTTGGAATTCAAACTATCTCTGATCGATGGATGAAAGGAGAAAACAGCATGAGCATAAAGCATTGGTTTCGTGATAAATGAGCCTACGAAGAGCAGCAGAGAAGGTTGGTTATGGTGGTTCAAGGGCTCCAAAAATTCAAGAGCAGGTGAGTAACAGTTACTGTTACAGTTCAAACTCACCATGATTCTTTTGCGCCGTAAAACACTGCTCCATGTAACTTGCTCTGCTGATATATATTCAACAACTCGTATGTTATATTTCCTTGAAAACCACCCTTTATCGTCACTATCGTCTCTCAAATCAAACTCAACTCATTCAAATCAACACTCATTTACTGTCTTTTACCTCATAAACGCATGTGGGTTCCCTCTAGAACAAGCTCAATCAGCTTCCAAGTTCGTCAGATTCAAAACCCCAAATAAACCAGACTCAGTCCTGACATTCTTCAAGAACCATGGATTCTCCAAAACCCAAATCTCGACTGTCACCAGAAAAGTTCCTACACTACCGTTGTCCAATCCCAAGAAAACCCTTTTGCCCAAATTGGAGTTTTTCTACTCCATAGGCATTTCAGCTGCTGACCTTGCAAAAGCGCACACTTGTAACCCAATGCCGTTGAGACGAAGCCTAAAGAACCAAATTATTCCCTCTTTCAATTTCTTGAAGAATTTGCTGCACTCGGATGCTATATTTCTTGCTGCCTTTAAACGATTCCCAGACATTGTGGCCCTAGATCACAATTCTAGTACAATCCCCAACATTGAAATTATGAGGCAGAATGGCGTGCCAGAATCAAATATTGTGTTTTTACTTACTAATCAGCCTAAAGGTTTTATGATTTATAAGTCTGAACATTTCAAAGAGATGGTGGATGAGGTAAAGAAAATGGGTTTCAACCTTTTGAAAATCCAGTTTGTTCTAGCTGTTCATGCAACGACTTCAATGAACAAATTGACTTGGTAAAAGAAGGTGGAAGCTTATAAGAAGTGGGGTTGGTGAGGAAGAAACAATTCTAGCTTTTGGAAGAAACCCATGGTGTATGATGATATCTGAGGACAAGATAACGGCGGCAATGGAATTTTTTTGTGAACACGATGGGTTGGGAGTCTTCTCTAATTGCCCGACAACCAAAATGTTGCGTGCCTTTTATAGACAGGAAAGGGGGAGAGAGACATCCGGTTGAACCAAATGTGATGGCTACAAATTTTTTTCCCAAAGACTTTAACAAATGTGAACCAAAGAAGCTGCAAAAGTTTTTAAAATGTGGTTGTAGGAAATCTTTACAAGCGGACTTTTGAATGGTGTCGGTTGATTGTCTTCACACGCAACAATCTCTCACTTGGAGACAAACATCATATAACGTCGCATAATACCACAGTAACTTAATATTTTCATTCTCAAGTGTCAAGATCAACTGAAATTGAACGCAATTTTAGTTTTTCAGTAGTAATCATTTTGGTCAATATAGCTGTAAGATTTTCACTAGTGTGGATCTTCTCCAAACTGATTTTGCCATCTTCCAACTTGCAATCATAAGATTCTTGCCCAACTCACTCAAGAAACTCTAAAACCATACCATTTTCTTGCAATCAGTTAGGTCTCTTAAAGATTGTGACCATTTCAACTTCAGAAGCGAAGTATGTTGCAATGACAGAAATTTGCAAGAAAATAGTATGGTTTTAAAGTTTCTTGAGTAAGTTGGACAAGAATCTCAATGATTGCAAGTTGGATAGTGATAATCAAAGTGCAATACATCTTGCAAAGAATTCAGCGTTTCACTCACGAACAAAGCACATTGACATTAAGTACTATTTTGTTCATTCGCTTTTGAAAGATGGCAAAATCAATTTGGAGAAGATTCACACTAGCGAAAATTCTACAGATATGTTGACCAAGGTGATTACTACTAAAAAGCTGAAATTGTATTCAACTTCAGTTGGTTTTGGTGCTTGAGGATGACAGTGTTAAGTCACTGTATTATTATGTGGCGTTACATGGTGTTTGTCTCCAAATAGAAGATTGTTGCATGTGGAGACAATCCACCGACACCATCCAAAAGCCCGCATATGAAGACTTTCCACAGCCACATTTTGAAGACTTCTGCAACTTTTTGGTTCACATTTGTTAAAGTTTTTGGGGAAGAAATTTGTAGCTGCCACATTTGATTCAACCGAATGACTTTCTCCCCCTTTTCTGTCTATAAAAGGAAGGGAGCCAGTGAACGCAAAGATATAAATAGGAGCAGAAGTGGGTGTGAAGAATTGAGAAAATAGTAAGGGTTTGTGTATGAGAGAGTTTGTTAAACTCTTATAACTCTTTTTTGTAATCTCCTATTTGTTCGTAGGGAATACCGCAGTGACTCAATATAGACATAGCCTTAAATTGTTTTGGTGAACCACGATAAATCTATGTGTTTCTATGTGTGTGTATGTTATATTTATTTTCTTTCTTTATCTTCTGTACAAATTTAATTGCTCACATCTTGGGCAAACCTCCCCAATACAAAATTCTTGTCTCTAAGTTTGGAGAAGAGAATTGTACCGAGGTGTTCGGTCGTTCAAGTTTTGTCGTCAACAGGTTTGTTGAAGAAACGCCTTCGTTTAATCACATTGTTGGACCCTTCTGAAAGTTGGTTCCTCAAGAAGTTTGTGACCTGCTATGATGAGGAAGCTCCTCAGTTATTAAAGCTATACCAAGATAAAATGGGAGTATAAAAATAGCAGTCGTATGGATCTCAAAATGTACGAACGATTTGTTGCAGAAGGTCTAGCATTGAATTGAAAGAGGTTTGCATTCTCCTGTTGAGTTGCTAGTAGTGAAATTTTTGGTCGCATTTAGTTTTAAGCTTTTAACTCTGCTGCTGATTTAACTTGTGGCTGTGCAAGTGTTTTTGATGCCTTTCATCTTATAGAGAATTTGAGGCAGTTGTCCTCTCTGGCCAACTTTTCTTTAGTTCCACTGATTTTCATTCGTTTTCAATACAGCAATTTCGATTAAATATTTTGTAGACGACTTTAAAATATCTCTCTCTCATCAATTACAGAGGCATATAGCTAAATTGTTTGTGACAGTGCTTCTTTGAGATTTTAATTCTTCGTTGAAAGCATAGAGAAGCTCTGCACTGTAGCAGCTGGGAGCGTTCACAATCATTGCTTATCCAACTTATGGTTGTTATGTTAGAGGGCCTCTGGAATTTCATGATCGAATAGATATGTTGGCCTTAATGAAGGAAAAGAATGTAATGATAATGGTTGTTTGATTTCAAAGGCTTTTGGTAGTCAGTCAAGTGTCCCATTTTGGAAAAAAAATATTTTTTTTTGTGTTTCGCTTGTCATTTGAAATGCATTGATGGGTAGAAATGAAACTTTCAACAGTTTTTCTCTGACTCACAATTTTTTTGGTTTTTTGATATTGTCCTTCCAACTCCAAATGGGAACTGCACTACTCAGGACATTTGAGAAATGGTTGCAAATTAACTCAGATTTCCCTTTTTCAAGTTTCATGCTGGCCATAGATGTTGGACTTTCTTGTACCTCACAATTGCATATAGATCTATGCGGTTGCTTTGCAGGATTGAATAGAAGAATGTAATAGTTTGTACATTCACTGGTTTTCAAGTTCTTGTATATTTCCTTTACATTTAGCAAAAAGACCATGGATATGTAGGCATCAAATACTGGTGACTCATAGAGAAAGCAGATACATCAAACAAAAATTCTATCACTTTGTATGATGAACTATACACAAACATCAATAGCTTATTACTATAGGGACAAGTAGTTTTTTGTTTTTAATTTTTTTCATTTCCTTTGTTTTCGGGTACTTAACATTAAGTCCCACTTCGAGCACCATATTTTCTTCCTCCCAACAAAAAAACATTCAAGGGTTGAATGACAAGTGGTTAATTTATTTCAACACACTAAAAAAATTTCAAGTCAGCACCGAGTAAATGGGGCCTTGTAGCCGTTGCTGACCTCAGACGGTATATTATACTTACATTGTAATTGAACAGCAGCTGCAGCCATCGCATTGTTCTCCCATGTTATCAACAAAACAAAAGAGGATCACCGATCTAAGGGCCGTACAGTTTTTTTTTAACCAAGTAGTATACTGGTTGGTATGCCCATTAAGGCTTGACTTGAAAGCTATTTGATTGGCATCTTTGTTGTGATTATTTTCTTCTGAATTAAATTTGTATGAATTTCTCTTACTACAAGCACTGTATTTAGGATATTTTTTGTGAGAAGTAGTGCAATTCATTTTCTAAGAGCATTTCCCAAATAAAACAACTCAAAAAATAAATAAAAAAAGAACGAAACCCGAATCAGATAAATTATTGTATTGATAGTTACCAATGCAATGGCTTTTCCTTCTTGATAAATATGGATATGGGTACTTGAAAAAATATAAACAAATAAAAAAATATCAAATGATACAACAAAAGATTCTTATCGTTTCTAAGTACTCACCAAAGTGAGAAATCGAGTCATGGACTAATAGCACCCAACATGACCAATGTGAGGTTAGTTTAGCAGTTAAGGTTTGATATCCAAGACTTTGATTCTGTGTTTAAAACTTCGTAACCTTGCATTGGGTTTATCTTTTAACTGTTCGTCGCTTTCAACTTTGATCTTGGGACGGAAGAATTTTGGTATACCTAGCCCAATGGAATCAAATAACTAAAGGGAAAAAACGACAGTGTTGCCTTGGCGAGGAGTTGACGTCCTTTAACTACATCTTTTTTTCTTATCAAAAAGAAAAAGAAAAAAAAAAGCCCAACATCATTGTTTTTTTTTTTCTTTTCTTGGTACCTGTTTTTTATAAAATGAATGACTTCCATTATGTGGTGCCTGCACATCTCCATATTGGATCAACTCCATATTGGATCAAACACCATTTGCGGGTCTCTCTCTCACTTTGAATGGAGTTGTTACAATCAAGGGCCTCGTGGGTAAATAAAAGCATGGACTTATAGAGAGAGAATATTCAAGGCTTTGATGAGAAAAAGAAGAAGAGGGTCGAAGATGTTCCAGCAGAACTCTCTGTAAGTTGATGGCTTTCTCCATTCCTTTCTCTCTCTATATATACACTATGTAATTCTCTGTCGGACGTCCGATTCCGTAGTGAGCAAATTATATATAGATGAGATGAGTCCCAGTCTCTGCAGACCAAGAACTGACCTCCACGAAATTCAGTGGAACCTATTATTATCTTTATCCGTGCGAACTGTTTCTCTACAGTAAACTCGAAAAAGAATCAGCGTCTTTCTCAGGGCTGCTTCGATGGTTCCAAGAAAAGTAAATATAATCACGTTTTGCACACAGGGAATGACTAAAAAATTGAAATTCAAGAATGTTTCTATTCCAAAATACAATTCGGGCATGTTACTCTTGCGAAAAGAAAGGATTCGGTCGTACTCATTTTCACAAAAGAAGAGAAGAAGAACATGGCGAGTTTGTTTTGTATCGAAAGTGAGAAGAAATGGTGAGAAAGAATAAAAAAGTTTGTGACTACTTATCTTCCCCTTGATTCGTATGAAAAACAGTCTTGTTTTGCCTTCTGAATTCACCTAATAAAAAGATACACATATATACATCTATATTTTCTTTTCTTTTTTTTTTCTTTTTTCTCTCTCTTTTAGAACTGTAAACAAGACGAGAAAATTTGAGTAGTGAATTGTTCAATTTTAATTTGACAACTTCAACGAATTTTAAAATACGCTAAAATTTAATTTGTTTTACTTTTAAGTCAAGCTCCAAGAAGCTTTAATCAAACTTGTTTTTTATTTTATTGTAAATAAAATTATCTAATAAAACTCAAAAAAAATTTAAGTTTTGTAATATATTTAAGCTTAACTTAATTATATAACGAATTGATCTTAAACAAGCTTTTACCGAAACGAACAAGAACCGTATCTGAGTAACTTGGCTCTGTAAAGTACTGACATCATTTATTTTCTTGTCTTGTTTTTTATATCAAAGTGTAACAAACCTTGTATTGAAAAAGGAAAAATAAAAAAAAATACTTTAAAATGTAGAAACAGCGTTAGAAAATTTTCCCCTTCTCATTTTTCTTTCCTTTTCACTAGATGGTATGATTACACTCTCCCACAATATTCAAACACTAGTATTTTTATCTTAGAACTGTTTATTGGTACAAACAAAATCATAAGCATCAAGTTATGAGAATGTATTGTTCAAATATGTAGTTTTATCTTATTAAGTTGAATGTTACAAATTCACATAAAAGTGGTGTTTCATAAAAAATTTCATTCAAGTTATGTAGAAAGAAGTCAAAGAGTGAGGGAAAAAAGAAAGGAAGAGAAAGTTAACCACAAATCTTACATATTATTAGAAAAAAAATATAAGAAAAGATATTTAATTCTTTATTAAACCAAAATTTGAATTTTTTATTTAATTCTTTAAAATTATAGTAGGTAACATGTAAAAAACAATATATTTTTAATTTAAATGAAATTTAAGAAAATTCAATTATATTGAAATTTGAATATTTTTAAAACAATCTTTAAAATGATTTTTTTTCCCCTTCAAAATGTTCCCATATTCAAAATTCTATTTTAAGTTTTTTAACCAACCCCGTCCCCCAAGTTCCAAAGAGGCTGCTAATATCCCAATCCATGAAAAGTGAAATCATATCATCTAAAAGAGAGGTATTACTCTCACCCCCCTAACATGGAGGTGAGATGATGGGACGGGGGATTAATTTTTTGTTCAATTTTGCTCTTATTCTTTTTTTGGCCGATTAAACATGTATCAATAGTTTATATTTTATTTATTGTTTTATTTTTATTTTATTTTGATTAATTTAAATTTTTTAAAAAATAAAAAAATAAGGGTCACATTAGTAATTTTTTGTCCACTGTATTGATATGTTAAAAGTTATTATTTTTTATACATATTTTTATGACAAATCAAACTAGTAAAAAATGTATTATTAATTTCCAAGGATAGTGTTAAGAAACAAATCTAAATTATTTTACTTTAGTGTTTTTTAAAAAAATTTATGTTAATTAGTTTTGCATTAATTTTTATAAATAGAGAGAAATTTAAAACAATTAAAAAATTTTGATCAAAATTTCTTTCTTTTAAAAAAATCGGGAGATGAGAGTAAAAGAAATTATAAAATTTGATCATAAAAATTTTATTTATATAAAAATTCAGGAGGTGAGAGTAAGAAGAAATTAAAAAATTTTGATCAAATTTTTTTTTAATGAAAAATTGGGAGGTGAGAGTAAAAAAAAATTATTAAAAAAATTAAAATGAATGGTAATATTGAAATAAGAGGGTGGAACTATGAGCAAAATTAAAAATTAAAAATTTTTAATTATCAAATCTAAGGGGTGGGTTGTCGGGAGCGGGAGTAGAGTTTTTCCATCCAAAAGAAATAGTCCGCGATTGTGCTCCAAATTTCTGCATCTCTCTCTCTCTCTCTCTCTCTCTCTCTCTCTCTCTCTCTCTCGCACACACACAATCATCCGTAGTCATAGTCGTCTTCGCTTCTTTCAATTGTTTATGGCGGTTCAAGGGCTCCAAAAATTCAAGAGCAGGTGAGTAACAGTTACCGTTACAGTTCAAACTCACCATGATTCTTTTATACCGTAAAACCCTGGTCCATGTAACATGCTCTTCTGATATATTACATTCAACAACTCGTATACTGTATTTCCTTCAAAACAACCCTTTATCGTCACCATCGTCTGTCAAATCAAACTCAACTCATCCAAATCAACACTCATTTACTGTCTCTTACCTCATAAACTCATGTGGGTTCACTCCCGAACAAGCTCAATCAGCTTCCAGGTTCGTCAAATTCAAAACCCCAGATAAACCAGACTCAGTCCTGACCTTCTTCAAGAACCATGGATTCTCCAAAACCCAAATCTCGACTGTCACCAGAAAAGTTCCTACACTACTGTTGTCCAATCCCAAGAAAACCCTTTTGCCCAAATTTGAGTTTTTCTACTCCATAGGCATTTCAGCTGCTGACCTTGCAAAAGCGCTCACTTCTAACCCAATGCCGTTGAGACGAAGCCTAAAGAACCAAATTATTCCCTCTTTCAATTTCTTGAAGAATTTGCTGCACTCGGATGCTATATTTCTTGCTGCCTTTAAACGATTCCCAGACATTGTGGCCCTAAATCACAATTCTAGTACAATCCCCAACATTGAAATTATGAGGCAGCACGGCGTGCCTGAATCAAATATTGTGTTTTTATTTACTAATCAGCCTAGACGATTTATGATTTGTAAGTCTGAACATTTCAAAGAGATGGTGGATGAAGTAAAGAAAATGGGTTTCAACCCTTTGAAAATCCAGTTTGTTCTAGCTGTTCATGCAATGACTTCAATGAGCCAATTGACTTGGCAAAAGAAGGTGGAAGTTTATAAGAAGTGGGGTTGGTCGGACAAAGAAACTATTCTAGCTTTTGGAAGAAGCCCAGGGTGTATGATGATATCCGAGGAGAAGATAACGGCAGTAATGGATTTTTTTGTCAACACGATGGGTTGGGAGTCTTCACTAATTGCCCGACGACCGCAATTATTGTCGCTGAGCTTGGAGAAGAGAATTGTCCCGAGGTGTTCGGTTGTTCAAGTTTTGTTGTCAAAAGGTTTGATGAAGAAACGCCTTAGTAGACTCACATTGTTGGAGTCTTCTGAAAGTTGGTTCCTCAAGAAGTTTGTGACCTGCTATGATGAGGAAGCTCCTCAGTTATTGAAGCTCTATCAAGATAAAATGGGAATACACAAATAGCAGAGGTATGGGTCTCAATGTAAGAACAATTAGTTGCAGAATGTCTAGCATTGAATTGAAATGGGTTTGCATTCTCCTGTTAAGTTGCTATTAGTGAAACTTTTGGTCGCATAATTTGAAGAGTTTTTACTCAAAACTCTGCTGCTGATTTAACTTGTGGCTGTGTAAGTGTTTTTTTATGTCTTTCATCTTATAGAGAATTTGAGGCTGTTGCCCCCTCTGGCCAACTGTTCTTTAGTTCCACTGATTTTCATTCATTTTCGTTACAGCAATTTCAATTAAATATTTTGTAGACGACATTAAAATCTCTTATATCTCATCCAGTACAGAGGCATATAGTAAAATTGTTTGTGACCATGCTTCTTTGAGACTTTAATTCTTCATTGAAAGCCTAGAGAAGCTCTGCTGGAAGTGTTCATAATCATTAATTATCCAACTTGTGATTGTTATGTTAGAGGGCCTCTGGAATTTCATGATCAAATAGATATGTTTGCCTTAACGAAGGAAAAGAATGTAACAATAATAGTTGTTTGATTTCAAATGCTTTTAGATGACTAGATGTTGTCATGTGTCCCATTTTGGGGTATTTGAGTGATCTGTGGAAAAAAAAAAAGATTTTTATTGAGTTTTGCATGTCCTTTGAAATGCATTGATAGGTGGAAATGAAGCTTTCTACTGTTTTTCTGTGACTCCCAAATTTTTTGGTTTTTTGATATTGTCCTTCCCCACTCCAAGTGGGAACTGCACTACTCGGGACATTTGAGAAATGGCTGTAGACCAACTCAAATTTCCATTTTTCAAGTTTCATGCTGATCATAGATGTTGGACTGGACTTGATGTTCCCAGCCAATGATGATTGTACCGCGCGATTGCATATAGATCTCTAATGTTGCTCTGCTTTCTCGAATGGGAGAATGAAAGTGTTTGTGCATTCACTGTTTTACAAGTTCTTTTGACTTCCTGTGTATTTCCTTTACATTCAGCAAAAAGACAATGGATTTGTAGGCATCAAATACTAGTGAGTTTTTTATGTATACATCATAACTAAAGCATTCAGAAAGCAGACACATCAAACAAAAATTCTCTCATTTTGTATGTATACATATATACGCAAACATGAACAGTAATATAATCGCAAACTTGAACAGTATTCTAATCACAAGCATGTATAGATGGCCTCTTCACCGCTTAATACTACGATTCTATGTCCTTTTTCTATTTCCAAAAAGAATGAATAAATGAACAGCTAGACTAATTAACAAAGCGAGAAGAAACGAAGAGATGTTATGCATTCATCACAAGGAAAAAAGGCAACTCTGGCAATTTTTTTCTATTCATGCTCACGCCCTCAAAAGCTTATATCCTTCACCCAAGGGCTTCCATTAAGATACCGGACACTCTTGGCTCCTGAAGAATATAGCAGATGCATACAAGGGATTCCCTTACACAGAAATGCCGGGTCTCGTCTCTCTTGTCGAATTATTTTGTCCCTTTGCCTGGACTGCTGCAGACATAGAGCGCAACCGATTTGTAATCTCTGTGAAAGATGGCCGAGCTTCAGGGCCGGTTGACCAGCAGTGTTCCATCAACTTCCTCCACTCAGGATCACACCGGTCTGGAATAGCAGGCCTAAGAGTATCCTTCAGAATTCCCCCTTCATTCATAGTTCAGGAAAAAACATACAAATTAAAACAAACACCAATTTAGATTTACCACTGTTTGACTGCTCCTAAGAAGGAATGACTTCAGATGCATACATTATATTACACAGAATGTGATTACAAGTATTCTACCATTAGCATAAAAAGTGAGTATGGACACGAATGATAATGTTACGAGTTACGTGAACAGAAGATAGTGATTCCTAATGAAATATAAACCCGTAAACATATACAATAAAAACCAAAACTCTGTATAAAATCTGACCAAATTATTATCTATGCACTTATCAAAATTTCAATTTTTCGCAAGAGAATTTTTTCCCAGATGCGGCCATTCAAATTCACCTCTGTTGCAGACTGCATAGTTCATACATAAATGCATTATTCAAAAGCAACACAATAATATACTGCAATTCTCACGGTAAGGAGAACTTGGGAATATCGATAGTCAATAGTTATTACTATAGGGACAAGTAGTTTTTTGTTTTCAAATTTTTTCATTGTCTTTGTCATTTCCTTTGTTTTCGGTTACTTAACATTAAGTGCCTCTTCAAGCACTATATTTTCCTCCTCCCAACAACAAACATTCCAGGGTTGAATGGCAAGTGGTTAATTTTTTTGAACACACTAAAAATTTTTCAAGCCAGCACTGAACAAATGAGGCCTTGTAGCCATTGCTGACCGCAGATGGTATATTATACTTACACTGTAATTGAACGGCAACGACAGCCATCACATTGATAGCATTCAAATTGTGTCTTGTTACACAGAACAGGGATTATTCCATTTCAAAAGATGAATTCAACATTCAAATGGCTCGATGTGTTCCACAAGATATGTGATCCAGAATTGGACCCTGGAAGTTCAATCGAAATCAAGTGGAATCACCCAAATTGGAGAACTCAAACATGACGCACAGAAAGTGTCATTCTCATTTCCGGTTTCCATACCAGTACAATATGCACCACGCCAACATCTCAACTCTCACCCTATCTCACTGCCATCAACAACCCTATTAGCTCCTATTGACATTGCCAACCACTACTAACCCTAGCACTGCTGCTGCTGCTACTGGACTTAATTTTGGGTTCAATTAAGCCATCAAACATCTCAAATTCATTTTGAATCTAAGCAACCAAATCTATGGTTTTCTTTTTTCCCCTTATTTGTTGTGGGGGAGGGAGGTAAAAGTAGAGCTTTCTACTCTAATTATAACAAAACATGATGTTCTTTTACCAATAACAAGCCTTTTGCACACGAAGAAGTAATCAATGTCAGCCCCACTTGATAAATAATTGTACAGGTCATAACCGGAGCACCATTTGTTCCTCAAGTAGTTGTAATTTACTGAATTCACACATTTGACATTTGTGTGCGAGTCCTTTTGTGCGCTTTTAGTGAGCTTATGTGGGTTCTCTTAGCATCCTCAATAGTACCATATTCCTTTTTCTTGGTATTTATGCAATATTATTTAAATTACAAAACTAACTTGTACTTCCAAATTTATGGCTCAATTATAAGATTATTTCATTTCGATAATTTTTCCCACAGCCACGATGTGATATGCTAATAATTACTCATCATTACTAGATCAATAACACTAACTTACCTATGATTGCCCCACAATGCATATTTGCATAGGGTTCCTCTCCTGTTAGGATCTCCCACATTGTAATGCCAAATGAGAAAACATCAACCTGTCAAAAACCCAAAATATATTGCTATTTCTTTATGATATGAGTACATGCTGAGAAGTGCCATGGCAAAAAATTATATGAGTTACGCTAACCTTCTCAGAAACCCGAGTGCTGCTACCATTCAACAATTCTGGTGCCATCCAGGGAAGGGTTCCTCGCACACCACCAGAAACAAGAGTATTGTGTTTGATTCTGGACAGTCCAAAGTCTCCAACCTGCTAAGATCTCAAACCATCAATGACGTTGGAGATGATATAAGCTCCACTCATAAGTGAAAACGCACAATCCCAAAATTTTCCCAAGTTTCATCCGATTATGGATTCTTCTATGTATGTCCATTTTCCTAAACAATAACATTGTGTTCTTTTGTTAGAATTTAGTAGCTTACATGTTACAATATAGTTATCAATTTTCACCTGTCAAGAAATGATCTCTCTTCAAATTGTTATTACCATTCTGCACTGTTCTGTTTCTCTCGGTGATGACTCCATTATAATAAATTGCTTCATGGTTAAATTGATTTGGTAAACAGAACAGTTCAGTGTTGGGATGGATCAATGTTTTAAATGCTTCCTTACTCATCCAAATCATCTTTCTCTAAATAAACCTGAATTAAAAATAAACAAAACAAACTTAAACTGAAGCATGCATTATACTAAAATCAATACTAGCTAACGTGCTGTGGAAGCTCTCAGAGTTGCATCTATCTGTAACCTCGCATGGATCGACAAGATGCTTGGTTTGTAATTACCTTGCATATGGGTCGTTGTGGATCCCTCAGATTGACGAGCAGATTGTCACATTTTAGATCAAAATGGACTATGTTTTTTGAATGCAAATATTCCATGCCAAAAGCTGCATCCATGGCAATTATAAGCTTTCTGCGGCAATCAAGTAATCTGCATTAAGAATCCCAAAATCCATCAAAATTATGAATAAAATGAACGGTAGGGGAAAAAAAGGATACTATTTCACCTATCCTTCTTAAGTAGGACATTCCTAAGCGAGCCATTTGCCATGAATTCTGTTACGGTTGCCAAGGTTCCCCCAGCCCCATCTGGTACAACCCCATAAAATGCAACAACGTTTGGATGATGAAGAGTAGAAAGGATGTGTGCCTGTCTCCAGAAATCTTTGGTCTAACACAGGAACAAAAACAGATCATTTGTATCACAAACAAATTACAATGGCAGTGAATATTTGCAAGCAAGTGGAGAAACAGTGAATGCTCCAGAAAGGCACAATGCCAAGAAAAAGAGCAGGGGACCCACCAACCGTTCTTGCTCTGACGATCTCCCGGCAAAGCAGCTATTTTTAAGTCTCTTGATAGCAACATCTGTTCCCCGCCATTTCCCGTGATAAACAGTTCCATATGTACCAGATCCTAACTCCCGCCGTTCTTCAAGATCAGCATTCTTTATGATCTGGATATCAGCATGTGTGACTTCAGTTTCACATGATAGCTAACTTAAGGACCAAAGTTAATGACAGGAGTCCAGGACCCAAAATTAACTCGGGAAACAGTAAGCTACACACCACCTATAATTTCAGTTGCAACTGAACTCCTAATGGAATTATATTATCTAATGGAAGTGAAATGAGAAACAATGCTTCAATTGTAACCTAGTTTGTGTGTATATGGCCCGGTAACCAGTTTGCTAAATAGAAAATACTACATATGGATGCTGCTCCTAGTCAAAGAAATGGAGACAACATTCATTAGGTAGCATCTAACTATAATTGTTAAATCAAGATGAATTTCTATGGGTCAAAAAAGCATATCATGTCTGCGGCAATGCAGGACAAAAGGAATGATCATTCAATAGATAAGGAGACGCAAAACTAAACATTTTATATAGAAAAGGTGTAAATGTTGTCATAAGTAGTTCAATGACTAAGTAGAGAATGCAAAGGAAACTTGAGAATCTTATTCTTCATCATTAGAATATAATTATGTAGGCGTAGTCAAAGCTCAAAATTTCTGTCTCTTTAAATAGTTGCCATCGTTGAGTTTGGAACCCCAAACAGACTTACTCAAAGAATTCCAGCCCAACCATACCAACAGTCCCGAAGGACCTACGGTATGGAGCAATCGTCACAGAAGGGTATATCTGTGTTTGGGGTATCAGCTTTATAGAGGATCACCACCTCCAGTCCGAATCCCAAGGCTCTGATTGTGAATGGTTGAGTGTAGGTAGGCTATTTGTGGAGTCCTGTGGGACGTATGATAAGTAATGAGATGACAAAATAATTCAAGATAGGCTGGGAAAAAGCTGAGGCAGTCTAAGGAGTAGAGAGCGAACAGCAATATTAGAGAGCCAGAGGTGAGGAACCAAGTCTCCAAGCTGCCAGAGGAGATTGCTTGCTTGGAGACGAAAATGGAGGGGCTTGCTATATGCAAAGCGGGGTGACGCCATAGACGCTAGCTCACCTAGGCGTCCCAACAGCATTTACCTGGGAGGATACTGGAGCAAATAGCTGCCTTAAGCTGGCCTAACACTATTGGTGGAGCAACATTAACGAGGAGTGGTGCCGATATCCTTTGAGGCATTCAGATGCTGCAAAGGTAGTAAGTCATTGTTCTTTAGGTACAAGTAGGTGCAGAGCACACCACGTGCCTTTGTATTGTCGTGGAAGTTTCTCTCTCTCAAAACAGTCAAGGTACATGTCTGTCGACGGATGATGGGACAAATAACTTAACAAACTCTCAAGTCTAAATCACCAACACACACACCCCCAGAGGTCACGTGAGAGGGTCAAAGGGTAATGCTAGGGTCCCCCATGACCATGACATCAACCCAAGTGGGTCCCTAGGCCATGCTCCCAACCTAGGTTGGCATATAAGCATCACTGTGCCATTAGAGATAAGAGACTGAGGCAAAGGAGAGACATGCCCGTGAGATGGATTGCTCAGGAGCCAAGGGGTTGTATGGTAGTGTATCGAGAGCATCTAGGTGAGTGTACTATAAGGTGCCTCAAAGACTGTTCCTAAGCACCTAGACTCAATACTAAAACACCATGAAGCACATGCATTAGCCTCGTCTTGCATGGTTCAACCTCAAAGGGTTGAACTAGGACAGATGGAGATATTCAATTGGTCCGCGTGCCCACCTCACAAGACTAACACATAGGTCCCTATTAGACATGGTCATGTGGCAATGACATGGCAAGCTACGGGAGAGATCAAGCACGTGTACCCACAACGATTATATTTGCCTTACTACCCAGTTGTTCCGAGCAGACACTAGCCTCTCTCTCTCTCTCTCTCTCTCTCTCTCTCTCTCTCTCTCTCTCTCTCTCTTTGTGATGTCTTTTTTTCTATCCAAGGAGGGGAACGAAACTGAAACTTTTATTTTTTATTTTTTTTCAATTGGCATAACTGAAATTTGTTAATTGAGAAAACAAGTACTGAAAACAAACATCAAGAAATTGAAATAACAGGTGCACACCTGCAAACCGAATATATCAGCTTCCAATTCAGCTAACACTGCATCTGTAGTGGATTCACCCTTATCGTCATCATCAGCTTTGCCATTCTACACAGAACCAGTTATTAACTCAAATTATAGATAGAAACAGTATGCATAAACTATAAAATAAAAATCAACTATAAAGAGAGGTTTACCTCGGAGTCAGAATCTGGAAGTATACTCTCAGTGTCTGTTGCACCAGGGGATACAATTTCACCACCAGTTGTATCCACTACATGAGGGACAGTTGCAGAGGTAGGAACTATGCCGGGAAATAAGCTATCAGCAGCCTCTTCTGCAATAACCATGTAATCCAGCTGATTTTGCTCAACGTACTGATTTAGGAAAATATCTTCTATCATTTGTTTTTCATTAGGGCATCCTAGAAAGCCTGACTTGGCAACTTTCTGTTCTGGGTAATTTACAAAATCTTCATCAATTAGAGAAACTTCTCTCCTAAAACCAGATATTTGGGTAGGATTCTGCACTGTAGGAGGATCATCCAAGTTTGCTTCCAGACCAGCATTATCGCGAACTGTAGACATGTACAGGTCTGCAGAGCTTGCTGGAATGGGTTCTTGGAGACCCATATTGTTCTGACATGTACCTGGCAGTAGCAGAGGGAATTCATGAGAAACTAGGCCATCTGTTAAACTACAAAGTAAATCAGTTGGATAATTTTCATTACCAGGTTGTTGATTGAAACCTGGAAACATGCCTGCAACTTCCAAGTTGTTGGCCCATGATAAATCACTTCCATGTTCACTACTCATTACCCCAGTCAGAACATGTTGTTGATCTTTGGCAGTGCTTTGGCCCTTGACCCTAAGCTCAGCTGAGGCTTTCTCCAGCTGGAAGCTTTGGGGTTGTTCCATCCCTTTATCTACAGAAGGATTCAAATCAATCACTGATGATGCAGGAACGATGCCCTCAGATACTAGTAACTCTTGTGATGGAGTATTCACATTGAGAATGGAAATTGGCTCACAACTGAAGTTTGGAGATTTATTTATATATTCAAAATCAATATGCTCAGGTAGTTGTGGTGGCTTGTCTTGCAAAGCAGCTGACACCACCGGTGAAGACAATTGTGCTTTTGATAAATTCAAGGGGGCAGATGGGCTCACTCCTTCTTGTGAGCAGTAAGCAGACCCCCCTCCAAGTTCCTGCAGCTTTGAATCAGAGAATGCATGTGGCATTCCATGATGAGAACCAATGGAATCAATATGTCCTGACAACAGACCCATTGGATCTTCAGAGTGGGAAATAGGCTTTTCAGAATGAGATATCCTTTCCTTAAGAATTGGCCTCTCACAAGAGTTCTTATCAACATTGCTACCATTTCGATCAAAGCTTGGAGGAACCACAAATTCTCTGCTGGGAATGTGATTGTGAAACTGCACTCCACCTGGTTTACTTGGCTTTCTGGTATTATCAACCTTAATAGGAAGATGACAGTTCAATGAAGTTTCTGCTCCATGAGTGGGATGATAATAACCAATAGCATCACTGCTGGAGTTTTCAGGTGGTAATTGAGCAGTATTGAATGAGCTGCTGCTTGCAGTATTAACAGCGAATAAATTATCCTCATACAATTGTGTACAACCGCTTTTTGAATCTCCTTCAGGACCTGGCACTGGAGAGAAAGGAGGAGATTGAATGGGCCTGACTAGATTTTGGGATTCCTTTACATACTGAGTAGGATGCAAGTCTTCAAGGCTGTCCTTAGTTTCCAAATTAGTGTTTAACTGACTCGCATCACTTGCCAAAAGCTGCTCAATATTTTTCTGCGGACTAGGGTCAATTATGCCATTCAAAGCGACAACATATTGATAATCGGGGTTGCTCTGCTGAATATTGCTGGTATCAAGAGGACATGTATTTTCAGATTCACTCGAAAGAATCAAAAATATCCTGAGTCGTTGAGATCCCCCAAGCTTTTCAAGGCCCTGATATTCTTCTATCATATTTTGAAGATCCTCGTCAGAGGACACAGATATAAGGGCATCAAGGTCTTCACCAGGCAGCTGGTACTTGATTGTGTGAAGTTGCTTGCAAAGTCCCGAAGTTTTCTTCACAAGTTCTTCCCATGAAAGATTCTTCCGGATAGAAATAATACGAGTGTCTCCCCCAACATATCTTAGTTTCCCATCACTTGGCCGAGGCAAGACTTTTCCACCAAAGCTGCAGAGGACCTTCATCTTGCCTGATTGAGAACCATCCTGAACTCCTAATCCATAAGGTTGGGAGAATTGACAGGATTCAAATCCTTTTATGGGTGGAGCACTTGGTCTTACATCAGCTGGATCGTGGTTCATATCTCCAGTAACCCTTCTTGGCCCATGTCCACAATTACTATTTTCCTTGTGGTATCCACTTGCTTGATTAATATAAGCCCCATTCTCAATCTCTGCAGTAGACCCTTTTGCAGAAGCATACTTGGTTTTATCAGAACCACATTCAGAATCCATCCTCTTCAAACCAAGAATTCTGCCAATTTCCTCATATCCCAGCTGACTGTTCTCGTTTTTATTGAATCCAACTCTCTGCTCAAGGTTTTGAGGCATGTCGGGCACTGTGGGAACTTTTCTTGGAGTTTGACAATCCTGGAGAAGCTGCCTAGAAAATTTCTCACCTGTCTGCACTGACATATTGTTATTAACTTTGTTCCCTGCCAAGGCCTCATCTTGTGAAATGACAGAAGTTGGTTCTTGATGAATCCATCGACCTGAAGGACCAGCTGCCTCACTGTTTAGCTGCATGAGAACAGGGACTTTGAAAGTTCAGACCCTTGCTCCTCTCTGCCACTCAAATTCAAACGAAATGTCCGATAGTGCAAGAACGCATATCGGTCAAGTATATCTCCATTACTTCTATAGCCCACGTAGACCCTTCTTATTTCTACAAACTATCAAACTGAGACTATAACAACACTGGGCGCCAATCCCCCAACTTTTGACTCCAAAAAATATAGATAGTTTCTTCTTAATTTGTCAACTATTGCAGCACTTCATATTTAAAGAACACTCAGATTCCACCGATTACTGTCACGCACAGTACCCCAAGCAAAGCAAACGAATTATGTATACACTAAAGAATGAAAGTACCTACATCTCTCCAAGTTTACAAATATTTACACCAGAACAAACAAATCTTTGATCACCCACAAAACCTTGACCACATGTCCCTTTGAGTGTCTATCGTCTCCACCAAAACGATCTTTGTATTAAAGATTCAATCTGGAGAGCAAAATGAACAGACACGATATTGTTGGATCATTAATCACCCAATGAAATTAGAAGCTACGCATATCAGCAATAAAGACAAAAAAGAAAAAACAGAAAAGGAAAGGTGGAGATTTACAGTTGGAGATCAAAACTAAATGGGTGGGAATGAAAATTCAAATGGAACCATAAAAGATTGGATTTACAAAGGATCATAGAGATTGAGCCAAAGATTACCTGATCCTTGCTTTGTATGCACTGATTCTCTCTCTTTTTTGAGCTCAACCCAGCTGTCGTGGGACTGTGGAGAGCAATTCGATTTTGTCTGGAAATTGTATCGTGGTATTCGATCGAAATTTTGAACTTGGAGTTTGGATTGGACACGAGGTTTTGTGCGCGATCGATGTGGAATGAGTGTGAAACCAATAGAATAAAAGAGAGCGTCGCTTGCGCCTACAGTTTCAATCTCGGGCATTATTGAGCGACATTGACTGAGAATTGGGCGGCATCAACCCACGACCAGCCTTCCACTGGCAAAAGTAGTTTTATTTTTTACGTTTTTTGAAAAATTTCCTTTTTAAAATTTTTAGTCGAGAATTTGAGGAAAAAATTTCACTCTCCTTTTTCTCTCTCTAAAAAGTGTCCTAATTCTCTCTCTCTCTCTCTCTCTCTCTCTCTCTCTCTTCTAAGTGGACATGAGACGCAGGTAACGGGCCTTTGGTCCCTACCATTGGACAAGGGGACTTGAACGGTCAAATAAGTGTTAGGCCACAGAGTGGCCCACATGATATAGTAAAATCTTCTGTCATATTAATCACATCCACCCAAAGAATAATCTTAGGATTGGTTTTTCAACTACAAGGACGTAACCCTGTTCGATTCAGCACTTTTGAATCTCGTACAGATTGTAATTGAAGTCGTCAAGAGAAAATATAGGTTTAAATGACCCATCACCCATCCATGATGGGGACCCAATGATATGGCTTGATCCGATGATGATGGTTAGTACTGTTTCCCAATTGCGATTCATCTTGTTGCATCAATTTATTTATTTTTTAGCTAACTATTGGGGTTAGGTTAAGATTTATCGTCCGTTGTGAATATTTTAATTTTGATATAGATAGTTTACTTTTAATCGAATTTAAAAAGATTAATCAAAATATATATAAGTTAAAGTGACTGCAATTGCTATATAAAAAAAACCAAAATTTTATTTTTTTGGTTCGACCTGGAGATCCTTTTTTTAAGAATTGCCTCCCATGAGATTTGGGCCATGGACAGAGTCAAATCCCACAGACACAACCGCACGTTCTCTCGGCTCCAAGTACGTTCTATCCAGGTTGTACACCACTTATTAGTATAGTGGGTGCCATACGCATTTGGGAACATTTTATGCATCACTTTTTTTTTTAATAAAATTAAGAATATAACCAAAAACTAGACATGATAGATATCGATATTTATGCACATGTTACAACTTCTTTCCATTTTTGAAAAAAATATATTATTCGGTTCTTAATCCAACAAGGGTGTGCTAAGTGCGGGACTAAGATAGCTTGGAGACAAATAGAGATCCGACCGAATCCGTCCCGTTTAAGATGGGGATACATGACACAAAATGGGGTAGAGGCGGGAATAAAGATTGAAATAAAAATTCATGCAGAGATGGAGGGAGAGAGGGACTAAGTTCTTCCCCTGCCCCACCCCTCCACGCCTTGCTTCCCCCTTGTTTTAGCATTTTTTTATATAGGTTGCTTTTAGCTTTTTATTATTGTAGAAGTCATACAACTATTTATACTTCTTATCAAATTATGCATTTACTATGTTTGAAGTGTATTCTAGTATTAGGTGTGCTAGTAATACAATCATTAAGTTTTGTGTTTATTAGTGTTCAATTTATATTTAATAGTTTTTTAATGTTATTTGTTGGATGAGCTCTTAATTTGTTATTTTAAAATTTAGTTTCTTTTAATAGTACGATAACATCAGTTTGATGTATATACAATCCAAAGTGTTATTAATATTCTTGATGCCTTAATTAATTTTTTTTATTTTTTATTTTCTTACTTTGTGTTGTTTTTTTCCTTTTCACCAAAAAGAAAAAAAAAACTTAGACTTTGGCTTGGGTTTGGGTTTGGGTTTGGGCTTAGAGCAGAGACACAGGTAAGAATGGAGGTCCAAATTAATTTTCATTTGAGAATGGAGGCATGAATGTAAGTAAATAATTTAGGTAGAGGCAGAGATAAAAATCTCAACCTCTGCCCCGGTCCATTGCCATTTCTATACGTGACATAGGAGTGCATAAGTGTGCAGTTGATTCCTTCAAATGATGACAGATGATTTCACGTGATTTTACAGCATTATTCTTACCATCAGCTTAAAAAATAACCCACAGTAATAGAAATTATTTGATCATAGGGGTCATTTCGGCATCTTAAAACGAATTTCAAATTCTCACCAAATTTCAGTATTAGCTTTATAATAGTATATTAGTATATATGAAAGTCAAGTATTATATTGTTAATTATATAAAAAGATGATGTTTTTTGGTTGTGATTAATGGCTGTTTCCCTGAAGCGAGTCAACCACTTTTTGGCTTCGGCTAAACACTTCTCCTCGCTAGCCAAGCTTTCTACCAAAAGAAAAAGGGATGCAAAATTTTTTAGCTCTGCCACTGTTAGTGGGCTATTCATGTGCGAGAGAGGGTAGAATCATCACAAATTATAACTCGTCGAGTATAATTCGATAACCGTTAAGTTAACCCAAAGGACAGGGCCAGTTTGAGTAGCTCATTGTTTGTCCTAGTATTTTAAGGTAACAAAGTTGGGTTACATGTAGGGATGGTAGTGGACCAAGGCGAAGCCGGGATTGACACATTTACCTCCGCATCTATCTAAAAAATTCACCTCCATGCCCGCTTCCATATTAGTACAGATATTTTTTTAGATATCCATTCCCGCCTCGCAGGTAAAAATTTTCATCCACCCCCGCCTCCACACCCGCCCCCGCCCCCACTCCCGCCCCCACCCTGCACCTACCAAGCCCAATAACACTAAAAAAAAAAAACCCAAAACAAATACAAAAATAAATAAAAGAGCAAAAAAATACAATTGGCAAAATTTAAATTTTATTATTTACAAGTGAGTCTCTATTTTTTGTTTTAAAATTTATAGTTAAATCTCTTATTTTAGTCTTAATATTTATAATTAAGCTCTAGGTAATTACTAATTATATTAATACCCAACGGGTATGGCATGGCGGGGCAGGGCGGGGCGGGGCAGGGGAGAATCTAATTTCATCCCCGCCTCCATACCTATACGGGTTTAATTTAACACTTCCATTCCCGTTTTAAATCCTCCATACCCTCCCCATACGGAGCGGGTTCGATCGGATAATCACTTTTTCCCGGTCTACTGCCATCTCTAGTTACATGATGCATATGTCCAACCCAAGTGAGATGGGCTGGACTAGAGCCCAATTTCATTGTCCGACTCCAAGTTAGAGTCCATTTCTTTGACAGTTTTAGTGGGGTTGGGAAGAGGCGTTGCGTGCGGCATGGAGCCCAGTTTAATGTTGCTAGTGACAGGCTGACTCATTTGGCAGCAGCTCTACGCGATTAGTTTTCTACTTTCGAGAATTTACTAGACTGCCTAAACTTGTAAGCAAAAACAACATATATGTTGATTTCAATTTGTGATATCAACTTACCAAGAAAATATTGATTATGGTAGCACTATCACGTCACATACTGTTGTGATAACGGATCAATGATAGAAAGTTATACAAATATGTTAAATCTTAACCATCAGCATATTATCTTGTTTCAAATGAAAAGTTTTAAATTTTAACACTCCCGATTATTATGATTTTACTTAATGATGTGGTAATCGTTGTATCCAATTTTTTTTTTTTTTTGACTTTTGGCCTCTAAAGTCCCATGTGAACCAAAGAAAATGTGAAACAAAAAAAAAAAGAATCATCTAGAGACTATTGAGTGTCCAGCTCTTCGATTAACTATTCTCGCAAGCCATGCAAACCCACCATCCACACAAACTATGAAAGCTTAAGTTGAAAACTTCATATTTAGCATGGGACTTATTAAATATTAGGCTGTATAGGAATGACAATAAAGTAGATTGGAGTCGGGAATCTCTATTGTGTCCCTGCCCTGCCGTGGTGACCTCTCCCCCTCACCGCCCCACTTAAGCCCTCCCCATCCCGTCTCATTTATGTTAGTAACTTTGTTAAACATGTTATGGGTAAATTAAAAACTAAAATTAAGTAAATAAGAAAACAAAATAACACTACATATATTTTACATAATATTTATATATAAATAATAAATAAATATATTTATGTATATTGTAACGGTGACAAGTATTACACATTATTTTTAAAACCTGACGTGATTCATATTAATATTACTCCTTATCCATATCATTAAGAGCGGACCAGTATGTCATATTATTTTGCCATTCCAAATACGTAATAGTCACAATCACCCGGGTCCAAAGCAAAGGCAAATGCTGATCAAATTTTGATGCCTTACACCTTAGAGGCTGGGAATACACAAACGAAATTCTGCTGTGCAATTACATGCAGGGTCTAATCCTCTTATTCTGGCCTACATGGGGAATTAAAAGATTCCATTGCTCTCGATCGATCTCACTCAAAACCATGGACCATTCTCTCAGTCTTTGGTTATAAGGAATCTGCTGAGGGCGACCCACCAGTCTCTCTCAACCGTCAACCGTCGCAATATGTTTTATAAGCTCAATCGATATTGTTTTCTTCCTTATATTTATTGTTTCCACTGGAAAAACATTTGGTAGCACAGTCGTATCAATATTTCTGGGGAACATTTTCTCTATCGATTATGTATATTAAAATATTTTAAGCTTCCTCTTTATTGGTGTCGATATTCCAACTTCGTACTTCCATCTTATTGAACATGTAGCTGGTTTAGTTGTATGTGAGCTTCAACTTTTTCATATTACGTGGCAGTTGGGATTTGAAGGCTAAAGAGTATAAACCAACAGGCTGTGTAATTAAACTACTTATCAAACAAATTCCCATGTTGACTCTTTATTGAGAACTCGTGTGGTACAGTTTTTTTGTCAGGTTATTTTTAAGTTTACAAGTAAAAAAATATATATATTTTTTTTGTTTTTCTAACTTTGCTTTAGTTAAAGATAAGCAAAAAGATAAAAACAGAAAAAAAAAAAAAAACTAGACAAAAAAATTTGTATCAAACGGCCCTAAATATAAAAAATAAAAAAGTTATATTCAAATGATACCTCGTTTGGCACCCTAAATAAAGTTTTAGATTCGACACTCTCTTTTCTTTTTCACTAAACTATGTTCTTCGTTTCTACATTCTTCACCTCCTATGGATTTAAGTATGTCCCTTTGAATGGAATCAAAAGGTGGGAATGGGATTCGATTCCCATTTTGTAACTTTTCAATAATTGGTGTATTTTCTCTATAATGGAATTAGGGAATCCTGTTATCATGGAAATGAGATGCCCTCACATGATATTACTGGGTATATCATTACCATGAGAAGCTTTTTTTCTAAAAATATTGTACATAATTAATTGTCTTTCTTTTTCTTATCTACTATTAAATAAAATAATTTGAAAACATAAATTAAAATTTATTTATAAATACACGTCCTTTGACATATCAAAACATGAAATTATATATTTAACCCTTTAACATTTTTGGACATCCCATACCAGGCACATGACGGAGCGAGAATTTTTAGTGAGTAAAATTTGCACAGATCTATTAGGCCAGTGGAGCCAGTCAATTTTTCTCGAGTTGATTCGATTCTAAATTTAAAAATCACAAACCGATGAACATTAATTTATTATGATTTTGGTTTTAATCTGAACCGAACTAATCCATTTTCACGACATTTTCCATTCTCTTGTATACATTTAAAAAAAAAATTCGGACTAATTTGTGCAGCGCGAGAATCACTCCAGTCCCTCAGTTCGTCGGGGGATACTATAGTAATTTAAACATTATTCGCTGCTGAATATATTTTAGTGGTTTAAAACTCCAGAGCCAGTCGCTTGTGATTTGAGCCGTTTAAGGATAGCTGTCAAACGGTCGTCAAACAAACGGGGAAAGGAATTCATGGAAAACTTAGCTGTTTAAAAACAATCAAAGCTGTGAACTATGATAATATGATTATAAAAAATAAAAAGGAATAAGTTTCACGAAGCCACAGCTCAGCTCATAAAGTGTGATATTTTCTTGGTTTTAAAGCGGACCAAAGCTCAGTTACAGGTATTCCGTGCCCAAAACAAACAGTTGAAGTATATCTAGGAGTGTTTTGGAACTTGTAGTTCAAAGGGAGATGGCAAGTAGGGCCGTAAATAGAAGTCTTTTTAACTCGTGTTCTCGTTATGTTAATAAATGAAAATTGAACATAATTTGAAGTTTGTTAATCTTTTGAATTCGCTTCGGTAATCTTAAAATGTACTAAAGAAAATTAAAATAACTTTAATTCAGTTTGTGATCGATTCCATTAAAATTCGTTTAAAATTAATTTAAAAATTAAATAAACTAAATTTAAATATATCTGGAAGTCCAGTTAAATTTAAAATTAAACTTGAACAATTTATTACTGAACTCTACAACCCTAACTGTGAGTATTATATGCAAGTCAATTCATCCTCTCATTTGCTTTCCTTCCAGCCAACTGTAAGTCGCGAGATCAATCTCTATCCATGACACCCTTGATGTTGACTATCAAGTTGAAGCTAGGTGATTTAGTTGAAGCTAGGTGATTTATTGGTGAATTTGCGATGCTCTCCGTAGCCTCTTGGGAGTCTGACCCCACAACTATGTGCCGAATGCCTTGTTCCCAACTTTATTTCCCCTTGTCAAACATGCGTAAACCTACCTCTCGATAGCAAACAAATTAGGCAAGAAAAATAAACACTGTTTTGAAGTAATTTATAAGGGCGTGAATCATTATCTCCCATTAGTTAGGCAAAAAAAGTTATAAAACTTACTGTAGAGCAGAGCAATGAATGTTCTATTAGGTGTCAATTCGTAAGATGTTCGTGGCTTCAAATCATAGATAGTTAATCTAAAATTCATAATAATTAAGAATACAATAGTATTGTATTTTTAAAATATAAATATAAATATATATATGATATTTTATTTAATTATAATTACTTTTTTTTAGACATTAAGTTTAAAAAGAGTCATAACAATCAATGTTATATATAGTTATCTTATCTATCTTACAAAACCAATTTTATCTTATATATATATATATATATATATTACAAAATTAATACAATGAGTTAAATAAAAGAATAAACTCAATAGTTATCTAATCAATTATCCCTGTGATGTGGCATTTTAAAAGTATTAGAGCATTTAGAACGTCACGTAGAAGAGAGGTAAAATATAAGGGCAAACACAACTTATATATATATGATTTAGCCTAATAAGGCTTATGCACAAAATGGAATTCATCGAAACTATAAACACTAAACTTGATTTTTCTAATTAATATTGGGAAAAAGGCTTGGCTTGAAATTGATTGAGGTCTAGTAGCACTTATTAAGATATAAAATGTTCGAGTATGAACTGGTGATACAAAAAATTAAGTAGTTGCAAGACAAATAATATACTCTAAGTCTAATAATTGGTTGCCTTAATTAGAAAATGTTACTAGTAATTCTTTAAACAATAAAAATATTGCTTCACGGTTGGTAATGGAATTAATAGTTTAAAATGTGGACATCGATAATTCATAACGATCATAAAAAATAATATTACTTGATAGTGTAATAATCTCGTGGAGTCTTGTCCCGAGGTCTTTAATGAGCTTTCTCTCGTTGATCGATGATCTTCTATTTTAAACACACCGGTGTAGTGCCTGTCAAAGGCCTTTCAATGTTCAAGTTTGATTTAGGAAAATAATGATACTCAAAAAATGTATAGTTTGCTAGGGTTTTTTTCTGATATTTACCTAGAGAAGAGGGTTGTTGTTTCTCTTTATATAAATGTATGGGAGTGGTTGGCAACCTTTTCACGTGGCGGTGTTCTATTGGAGGGTTAGACATGTGGCAGGACACTTGAGAGGTTCGTTTCTATACCCTACCGTGGCGTGTGTCAAACATGTGTCAGGGTAGGGCAGTTGTCCCTTGTATACTCTATGTCCGCGCTCTGAGTGCGAACTACAGTACTTGATGTCAGTTGCGGGCCCTATTGATGTGATCTGAAAGACGAGCAGACTAGACGGGATGGCCGAAGGGCTGATCTAGCTTGTTCGAGAGCCGAAGGGAGCCAAGATGAGGCTCTGGTCGAACCTCGATCAGATATTCGGGAGGGCTTCTGGTCTTGTTGAGAAAACGCCACTACCATTATTTCTTTATGAAAATAATTATATACAAACTACAACACGCATAAATGATTTATTTGATAAATCTAAAGACGAGTAAGATGAAAGTTTTATATTCCCTCGAAGAAAAAATTTCATTAACTAATCAGTCTTAACAAATATGAGTTGTTTTCCGTACAAAATATAAAAAGGGCAAATTATAAATTGGTCCCATGAAAATTGCTATAATTTTCAACATTAACCTCAAACTTTTAATTTATTATTTGAGCCAACCAACTTTTGTAATTAAGCCAAATTAAGAAAAGACATAACAAAATTAAATTTATTTCCTCATAATGAATTAAACCGCAATAAGTAAAAACTTGAATAGCTTTTGGAAATTAATATAAGATAGAGGTTAACACGTGACTTCACAACATGAATTATATACGCATAAATATAAATACAGACTAATTTTTATAAAATCAAACAATACACATATATTTATAAAAAAGAATACATATTTAATATGTGTTGTAAGGATAGATATTAGCAAGACCGCAAGAAGAGCAAAAGAAAATCATAGAGTCAAAGACAGCAAAGCCAAGCTATATATTTGGCTCGGGTCAATAATTTTTCACTGCCGGGACTCAACGAGGGCGACGCAATTTCAGAGAGATGATTGTATCGCGGAACTAATTTACCGGAGTGCCCCTCAAGGCGACAGGTCGGTCCTGTCTGTCCATTGCGGTTTTTGGGGTGTTCCGTGCTCGAGTTCGAGCACAATCTCAGAACCTTCCACCCACTCTTCCGAACGTGGTAACTCTCTCTCTCTCTCTGTGAGATATGATCTCTCTCGATAGATCTTTCTTACATCACAATTTGATACGTATATAGACATAGAAGAATATATCTGGAAGTTTCTGCCGATCTGGATCAAGAACAGCAACAGCAAATTGGCAGAGAGCGTTCTCCGGAGACGGTGGCGCCGCCGATGGCAGATCACAAGAACAGTTACGGAAGCTCTTCGGCGAGTTCCGGCGAAGTTCCGGTCAAGTTCGAGCAGGAAGTTACTGGTGGAAGTAGCAGTAGTGGACGTGGATTGGATGGCGGAGAGACCGTTGCTGGTGGTGGACTCTCCAATGGCTGCAGTAACGCTTCAGGTGCGTGGATTTCGCTGAACTGACTCCGGCTTCAATTGATTTGTGTTTGCTTGACGAGAAATCTCGGAAAAGAAAAAGAAAGGAAAGAAAATGGAAGAATAGGAGAAATTGACGATCGAACCCTAAATGAGCCCTACCGTACTCTGACTTCAACGAGTTATAGGATTTTAACGGTCAATTCATTTTTCAAAATTTCCTCTGGTATCAGACAGATTATATATTTTCCTTTGGTTCCTGAGCAAATGGTAGGAAACGAGAAGTAAAGAAATAGGGATATTAGTAACTAGACGATGGGCACACGTGATTTGATTATTGCCATAGATGGTTGTGATCTATTGAATGGAGATGATAATTTTATCAACGTTGGCAAGTGCATCGAGTATGCAGAATTCACAATTTATAAATAGCCGAAATAATTATCAGATTACGTGGGTAGTTTTTTTTGGTCTTACTTATTTGCCCTTACAGTTATTTGAGAATCTAACAAATAGAAGCAGTAATTAAATAAACTCAAGAGAACATACACCAATTGGGTTTCTCCCTTTATATATTAGAATAGATTTGCTTGGGACTGAAAAGAAGAAACTCCATTCAATTGTGGCTACAACTGCTGTCTGGCTTAGTTGAGTCGCGAAGAGTTGGGAACCAGAATATCATGATTCATAATTTTCAAGTTTTATTTTCTTTTGCTGTTCTTAGTTTTCCAAGAAGAAAAATGGAAGATAATGGATTTATTTGTTTCAAGATCTGGGTTTTTTTTTTCTTTCTCTGTGTACATGGGCAATATGGAATTTTTATCTTATGTTGTGGCTGTTGGGTGTTTATGCATCCACTAGAGGGTGGACAGACGCGATGCGTGTGCAATATTTAATTATTGCCGGAGAAATCTTTGATTATTGTCGGAGATGGTGGTAGTCATGTCTATTGAATCAGCGAAGATGATCTTATCAATGTTGAAAAGTGATAGGGAGTCTAGAATTTATAAATAACTGAAGCAGCTATCAAGATACATACATGGGTAGTTTTGTTGTTTTTTGTTTTACAAATTTGCCATTGCAGTCATTGAGAACCAAACTAATTGAAGGAGTGATTAACAAATTTTAATAGAACAATTTGCGAAAGAAAAAAATTCACGCCCGTTACCCAGCTTCAAAGACACTAATTGGGATTCTCCCTTTATATAGTAGAGTAATAGATTGATGGAGTTTTTTTGTAGTATGTTGACCAGTGTTTGAACATTTAAACTTTCTACTTCTAAGTAGTCTTTCAGAAATAAGCCAACCATCAAGGCTCTTGAAATTGTATGTTAATAAGGCTTTCCAAACCCACATCTCAAATTGGTTATGTTTGAAATGGCAGGGACTGCTGGCAGGAATTTTACTAGAGTAAATACTTTACCGGCGGAGATATTGAATTCTGACATATTAGAACCACCATCGAGTCAGCTTAAGTTGGAAAGATCGAAGACTGAGAGGCACAAAAATAACAATATACTTGCTGAAGAGGCAGCACAAATTTTCGATGACAAAATTCCTGTCCAACAGAAGGTATAATTCATCAGAACAACCACTCCTGTTCCTTTTTTTTTTTTTTTTTTTTCCTTGCACACATTGCAGAAAATGTTATTTCTGTTTTACATGAATAAAAGATATGAATGACTATTAATGTTTTGCATCTTTTTTCAACTTCCAATTTATGGTGATTGGCACTTCAGATTACATATTCTGATCAGGTTGCAGAAATACGTCAAGAAACATTTGTTCTTTTGTTACTGATATGTATGTGTCCTTGTCTGGATGCACTATGGATAAAATGCGGAGCGTTGGTCACTTTGTAAATAGGAGGCTGGACCATTCAACTCTATATTTCTTTTAATCAAGAGAGTTAGGAGATGGTTGAGCACTTGTTGTTTTAAAGGTGCTAGAAACTTACAGGAGGCATGCTGGAAGTGAGGTGCAAACTTTTTAGTCAGATCATTGAATTGTTCAATTTTGTTGCCCCTCTACTCCTTTCTCCTTAAGTAGGAACCTGGCTAAGTTTCATTAACAAATAGCAAATTTGGTCGAGTAGGTTCACAGCGACAGTTGGATTAAATGTTATCAGTTGACCAATTCCTTGAGGGAAGGTGGAACAGTCAAAACAGATTTCTTTTCAGTGCAAGAGGGACGAGACAGCTGACCACTTTTTATTCAATCATAATTGGAGAGAATGGTAAACTTCTTAGTCTATACTTTTGCTTGGGTTAGTTAGATTCTGGCAAAATGGGGTAAACGTTGTAGGAGAAATATCCAAAATTTAAAGATCACAGGTCAATCATCTATGCCAGCATTATGTAACATATAGATAAGTTTTGAATCCTTTTGTTAGATTTGGCCTATGGTTTTGGAACTCATGCTTAACAATAGTATTGAAGTCTTTTTATGGTATTGTGTTAGTTGTCAAGATGTATTCTTGTTCCTCCTTTTCTGTTTGGTGATCTTGGTGGGGCTTGTCTCCCTTTCTATGTATCCTGATGCGCAGGAATACGTACAAATATGTAAATGCATACATGGATGTGTACATGTTTGTGTCAACATTTTTTTTTATCTTCCTCTCTTCACTTCAAGCCACTGGTGATTCTCTAAAATGAGCAGTGTACATGCAGTTTTCTGATTGTAGAGTTTTTTTTTTGTTTTTCAGCAAATGGTTTACTATCTAGGTACAATCCGTGCTTATTGTAATAATTTGGGAACGTTTTCTCCTCTTTAATTATAGAATTATGTTCTCATCATTTGTTTGATGTTGATATTTTAGGCTTAGATTTAACTTTGGACTTTTAATTCATTTTTTATGATTCTACACGCAAACCCTGTACATTTATCTTTATTGTTGTTTCATTTAATCATCTTATTGTATGATTTATTGTTTGATATTGTAATTTACTCCTATTATACTTACTTTGCTGGGATTTATTTTGAAAATTCCAAACACTGCAGCTGAAATTGTTGAACAGAATAGCTACTGTGAAAGATAATGGAACTGTAGAATTTGAAGTTCCAGGAGATGTTGAACCTCAGGCTTTTGTTGTTGGATCTGGTACTGCTTATAATGAAGCTGATGATGAACTTCTTGACTCAACCGACCTTCAGTATATTCCTCCACTGCAAATAGTGATACTTATAGTTGGAACACGTGGTGACGTGCAGCCATTTATTGCAATTGGCAAACGTTTGCAGGTTGTGAATCTTTTTTTTATTTGTATAAGCTTTTTGCTTATTTTATTTCCTTCTTCAGGAATAGTTATTCATCAACCTGCTTAGCTTTGGTTGTGACCTGATTATGACTGACATCCAAGTCAAAACTCCCACTTTCTCATCTATGATGGCTATGTTTGATGCTAACAATCGCTTTTGGAAATTCTGATTTCATGTTAGCTGCCATAGCACAAAGCTTGCTTCACAATAAAAGGTCATACCTATTGTGTTCTGTATCTGCTGAATATACTTTTTTTCCTTCATCTGGTATTTACTCATTTTATGCTTGTGCACCGGCATGAAAATTGTTGTTGGTTTCTTCAGCAAAGTGAAAATTATACTCAGCATGAGTCACAATGTATTAGCGTAATAAGGTATATTGCAGTATCTGAATCACACAGTCAGCATTGTTGCTATTCCAATGTCTCGGTCGTTTTTTCTTATTTTAGTTGTCTATTTCTTTCTTTCTTTCCTGAACTTAAGTTCACATATAGGTTCATTGTTGTGCTTGATGTTTGATCTGTTGATGCACTCACATCAAAACAGTCAAAAACCTTTTAGTGAACTGTATCACTTAATGGTGGAGATGTCTGTTCCCTTTGCATGTGACAAACCATATTAATTACTCTCAACTCCTACATGTGATATTTCACTGTCTTGTGAAGTATTAGTTGCTCTCCCCTTTGTCATGTTACCACTGGAAGCCTGGTCTGGTTGTTGGCTTATAATTAATTCTCAGCAATTTTATTTGTGTGATATGCTCGCACAGCACTTGAATGAGGTATAAGATTCTTATCATTTCCACTTTTTCCGTCATTTCACCAGAATTAAAAAAACCATTCAAATACCTTTGAACCTTGATGGCCCAATTCAACATGTGGGCTGCCAAATTGGAAGTTAATGCCTTCTATTTTGCATATGCTGAATATTTGCTATTGGGGTAAGCTTTGTTGTACTTCTATGTTTCTCGTATAAAATTTACTCCATTTCTTTTAGAAATGAAAGTTACCATAAATTTGGAGTTGCATATTTTTTAGAAACATTTTACGGAAGTCATCAAAGTCATCACAAATAAGTAACTGCACTGTTTTGACTTGTAATATATGAAGGCATGAAATGTGGATGCCCCCTAAGGAATCATCTAGATTTCCTTATCAGTGATACTTGAAAAATTCACTGAATGTGTACTGGTTGCTTTATAATCGCGAGCAATATAACATTTTTGATTCAAAATCTTAGTGCGGGTCAATGTACCATCTTTTGCATTTTTAGCTATAATGGATTGATTACATGATTGTTTTGCTTTCTTTTAGATTAAGACTAATGGCTCACTGGGTTGTTCTCCCCATTTTTAATTCTCATCCAGTTGTCTTACAAGAAATGGCTACTGTGAATTTGTGTAATTCAAACAAGCTTTGTACGAATTCACAGTGTTTGATCCTTTTCCAGAATAACTGGCAGGGATTAGAACCATGTAGAACCTTGTTGGTTGTGCTCTAGGCAGATTTAAGAAGTCCAGTTTTCCTTACACTCTATTATAGCATTCATGGAACTTGAAGCTATTTCTTTTTTCTTCTCTAAAAGAGGAGCATACTCGTTGAAAAAAATCCTAAGTAGCAGAAGAACTAAAGCCAATTAAAAAAGGAATTGTCAATGATAGTGCAGGGATAAGAAGAAGACAATTTAGGTCGACATTGTTGTATTATTCTTTAAGAATGGAAGACTGTATGTCATCTGATCCTTTGAGAGGTGAGTCTAAGGGGAATGGATTTGGAAATAGTGGATACAGTTTATCAGATAAGCCCTAAGAAGCACCGATATGGACATGGATACAGGACACTACAATTTTGAAAAATAGAGGACACAGATACGGCAGGGGCACGGTAAAAAATTATTATTTTTTATATATTTTTATTTTCCCTAAAGAAGAAGAAAAAGAAGAAAAAGAAAAAGAAATTCTGTTCGAGGCAGAGATTCAGTGAAGAAGAAGAAGAAGAAAAAGAAGAAAGAATAGAAATCCTATTTTGGGCAGAGATTCAATGAAGAAGAAGGCGAAGAAGAAAAAGAAAAAGAAGAAGAGAAAAAGAAGAACAGAAATTCTGTTCTGGGAAGAGACTCAGTGATGGTCCTTGTGATTGCTGCTTCTCTCTTTTCTCTCCTCAGTACCCCCTCTTTCTAGTAGCTAGGGATCTAACGTTAGGAGTGATTTGTTTTGGTACTTTTTATCTATGTATTGTATTGAAGAGATGAAATTTACAAAATTTACCTCACTTTAAACTTTCAATAATTACAATCTAACCCCTGCCGTGTCCCAAATGTGTCCTCGCTGTGTCCCAAACGTGTCCCTGATGTCTCCATTGCTTAAAAAAAATAATAAAAAAGGTTGCGTGTCAAACACATTTTTTGGGGTGACAAAGTATCTGTGTTCACGGTATGTTCAACACGCAAATGACATGCTAAACGGTGTGTCCATACTTTCTAGGATAGCCCTAACAAACCAACAAAAAAAAAAAAAAATTGCTTATATGAACTGAATTTTGAGAATAGTCAGCCATTCTATAGCTATCATGTAATCAGTAATTTTTTTGTCATAATTCCAGAATTGCTAACCTATTTACTTAAAAAGAAACATAATTAACAACTTAGCCCCCTTGACATTCCACCAAAATGTTTAATGAAAACAAAAAAAGATAAGTGGAAAACAGAAGTTTGTAAATCCATTTCCCCCCAAGGTCCTATTCTGTACTTTTATTTGAACCATGAGGATTTATGGTTTTGGACTGAAATTGGTTTTGTAATTCCTATCGATTAAGAATATGAATTTTCTTATAACTGTATTCCTGCACCAGTCATTACCAGCCTCTAGCTGTTGGTATATGTCGTAATGAGGCAGATTTGCAATTGAATTGAAAAACTAGAATCCGAGTCTGATTTTCCTTCTAGTGTTGGATGATTCTCTCTCTCTCTCTATCTCTCAAAACAATAAAACATGACTTTGTTTTAGTTTAACGCCTTTATGCTAACTACCATTTGCTTCTGTGTTGTAAGTGCTATCTATTTTTGTTGTTTGTTCACTGAAAGTACAATAGAAGAAAAATACGAAATCTTCATTTTTATGGAACTTTGAAGTTTTGTCTTGGTTCTATGTTATTGATGAGGATGTTTGCATGCAGGATTATGGTCATCGTGTTAGATTGGCAACTCATTCAAATTTCAAGGAGTTTGTCTTGACTGCTGGGTTGGAGTTCTATCCTCTAGGTGGAGATCCAAAAGTTCTTGCTGGATGTATGTAAAAACTAACTTGACGATCTCATATTGTCGGTGATTCATTTTCATCTTTTGGATGAACGTTATGTTGCCAATGTTGTATCTGGGATTGAAGGGCATTGGACTAAAGGCATTAACTTTTTCAACTTTTTAACCGATGAATATTAAGAACACATTATTTTTCAAACCCTTATGGCATGTCAGTAGTATTTTATTTTTTCAACCGATGAATATGAAGAGCATGTTATTTTTCAAACCGTTATGGCATGTCAGTATTATTTGTAATTGCCTTCCTTTGATATGACAGAGTCAAGGATGTCAACTTATAGAATATTTTACTTCCTTTTTAAGCTTATATCACATTTAATTGGCAATAAGAGAGCAGGGCATTCCTATATGTATTATCAGTGCTTGATGAAAGATGATCACGGTTTTGGATGCTAGCCCTTCTATTGATAGGTGGAGGTTTTTTGAAATGTACTTTTGTATAGGCATTATTCTTTTTCCTGCCAAGTTATCTGGTCTAAAGACAAGAAAGTTGATGTTTTGCAGGCTGGTTATCAACAGGCATTCTTTGGTTGGAGTTCTGTATCTTATCTAATATTCCTTTTTGTTTTTACACTTCTTTAAATGTTAAGAGTACAAGGCTTTTCATTCTTTCGATATTAGTCAAGAGTTTCTTTTGGTAGAGTGTACAAATTATTCTGCCAAAAATGCATATTTGTATAATGTGAAGATCATGTAAACTGCATTTAACGCACCATGCCAAAATATTTTATATAAAATTGAAAACGATTAATTATATACTTTGTTTTTGTAAAATGTGAAAATATTGGAAAATCACATTTTAACAAACCATGCAAAAGTTTTTCAAAGTTGATGCACTTAAGCAGGTAAAAGTACAACAATTACATACATCATAAGAGCCATCAACAGGTAAATCTTATCCATAATAAACTCTGCATGAAACAGGTGCTACTTAAAAACTAACTTGGGAGCTTTGATTCATTTTGATGGCATCCCTAATCCCTTGGCTTTCTTTTGAGTAACAAATTTTTTTGCTTAAGCAAATGAATTTTGAACCTAGGTTCTTACCACTGTTATTGTGTTTTGTTTTTCTTTGAGATTCTTTTCATTTTTTGAGATTTGCTTGAATGGTTTAGGATGATAGTGTTTTCATAAGAATTTTATGGTTAAACCCTCTATTATTACTTGACATGAGAGGTTAGGTTGTGAAACATTGCTTAGAAACCGTGGTTATGAATGGGTAAGAGTAGAAGCTGAGTACTATCAATCTTTGAACGTCATTCAAAGTTTAAAGAATGTTCCTTGCTGTTCAATATGAAAGCTATGACTAGCACTGAAAAAATAGTGATGCTTTTCACTTGCTTTCTTTAAGGGAAAGTTGATAACTTATCCAAGAATCAGTAACACGTCCTATTCTCACCTGGATTCCAAAAATTTCCTTCCTAGCTGGTGACTTCTTGTTTCCAATTTATTGGCGATATGCATTTGCTTCATTTGGAAATATTAGTTATAAGAAATTCTGAGTCGAGTTTCACAATGTGCTGCGAAATCTAGTCTCTAACATGCAAATAAATTTCTCATGCTTATAATTCAAAACATAGAGGTTCTTCATTTCTCTTGTTTGACACGTGTTTCATGCTTTCTGTGATTGTAAATGAATTCTTCTTTGCTTTGCCATTTACTATTTACATTCAACCATTTTATGAGAAGCTCTGAAAATGAAAACACTTTGTGAAAATAGTTGATTCCAAAAATTGGTGAGATATTGCACATGAATAAATTCCAAGTTAGTTGCCTAATGAAATTGACGTACAGGTTTTGTTAATAACTTAAAATTTTTCTTTGGTGCAGTTATGGTTAAAAATAAAGGGTTCTTGCCATCAGGGCCTTCAGAGATACCTATTCAACGAAACCAAATGAAGGAAATAATATACTCTTTACTTCCTGCATGTAAAGAACCAGACATTGATTCCGGCATTCCTTTCAGAGCAGATGCAATTATTGCCAATCCTCCAGCATACGGTTAGATTTATTCAATATTTATTCGTTTTTCCTTTCTAATTTATTTCCTCTTTTATTTGTTCTCATTCTTGTCTTCTTTTGGCATTTGGGTAATTCAGCTCTCTAGCTTTGCTGATATCAACGTGTGCAATAGTTTGTTTCTTTTTTTGGTCGTTCAGTTGATGGGTTGGATTCATTATCAATTTTGGAAAGCACCAAAGAAATAATGTAGCCTGTGCTTTGCTTTTCTTCTTTTGGGTTTTTCTTCCCAGGAGATAAAATTTTTTACAAAAACTTTTATTTCTTTTGGGAAACAATAGATTGTTGAAGCACTTTAAGTTTCTCATGAAAGGTATTGTCAATTAGAAAGTTGGAAAATGAGTTTAGAAAATGATTGTATGCAAAGAATTTCCTTTTCTTCAATTTCTTCCAGGTACAATTTTTAGTTTGCAAGGTTTGGCTATAAATTCAATTCATGGAACAATTTTGGTTCAGCTAAGTGAAATTTTGCGTTATGGAATGTCCTTCGCTATCCAGCTCTGTGTCTTGTAATTGAATGATGTGCTGTTCAATTTTCAATACACTTTTCGCCTTTTCGGTATGCGACACCTTCCCTTTGATCATTCTCTTATGTAAAAACGGAGTTATCTGAGAGTAATTCATTAATAAGGGTACTGTTGTGCCTTAATAAGGGGGAAATAACATATATGATGGACAGTGGCGGACCCAGGATTTTGGTTGAGTCCGCCAAGAAAATTTATATATATATATATTTTTAAAGGAGGCTTGTGGAAAGTTTTTGATTTTTTGGGGATCAATACAATATATATAATATTCTAAATATCCAAAAATTCAGAAGGGTGAAGGGTAATTTAGAAATCTTGGGGTGGGGGGGGATGGGGTGGGGTGGGGGTGGGGTGGGGTGCAATACACTATGTTGTATTGTAAATAGAAAAAAATTATAGGGTATAAAAACAATTTTCAAAATGTTGGGGGGCCATGGCCCCCGGCCACCCCCCCTTCCTTCCGCCATTGATGATGGATTCAACCAGAATACAAAATTCTTGTGGGCATAGGGTGCAATATAATAGTTGGGGAGAACATATGGATTGGACTGACTGCCTGGATTGGATAAGTTTTACTTTTGTTTTACCAGAGAAATGGGTTCAGTTCATTAACTATGAATTAAACTTAAGTGAATGGGAGCTTGGTTATTTCTGAAGTTAGTAAATTGGAAATCTTGGAATTATTATGGATATGAAGATAGAATATTATCATCAATGAGACTGAGGGAATTATTTAAATCCTTTTTTCTGCTTAATCTGGTTTTTAGTATTTCTTCCCTTGTTGATATTTGGTGTGACTTTGTGATCCCTATTGTGTTAACATTTATGGTTTTGGCAGAAATTTGGAAGAATATTCTTATTATCAGTCAACTTATGGTCGCTATTTATGTATAAGTGATTGGAAGAACCTCAATTGATGTGATATTGGTTCATGTTTTGGAAATAAGAAAGTAGTGTAGTTTTCATCTTGTTCTTCCGACAATGTGAAAAGACTAAAACACCTTTGTTAGATTCAACAATTATAAGCATACATTCAGATGTAAAATAGTTGTGCTATAATGGTTATGTTACTGTATTTGACCTTTTCAGGTGAATCAAATTGCAGAAGCTGATACCTTAGAGATCTGTTTATCTTGTCAAACTAGGTCATGTTCCTTAGGTGTGTCCCTAATAACGGCATTGATAAGAGTTAACGGTAATACAGTAGGGATCTCACAAGTATTTTGTAATTAGAACTTTGAAGGGCTCCCTAATCTTAAAAACTGCCTTCCTTAATTATTTAAATGAGCATAAAACCTTCGTCCACACATGAACAAAGTCATTAAATGCTGTTAGAGAAGCACTCAATTATTTACCAATGGCCACCACAAGTAGCGATTCCTTCTAAGAACCAATTTAAAACAATGCCACTGCATAGAAATTTTGTTTGGAATTCTTGTATTGAAGCATAAGTATGTGGAGACAAGTTCCTTTCATCAGATAAAAGGGAATGTATAACAACCTAATGATTTCCTGCTAATCAATAATGTTGAGGGGGATGGACTGGGTTTGTACCTAATTTTTGGTATTTTTTGAAAAAGGAGCTGCAATGAAACTCAAATGGTTGAAGTCCCACATTTCTTGACAGCCCATTTACAAGTTCACCAAACAATGCCCCTCCTTACACCCACCCCCAATCTTGTTCAAAAAATCAATAAACAAATGAGAGAAAGAAAGCAAGAAAAGGAGAAAGGGAAAAAAGCAGAGGAACAGAGAAGCTAAACCATAATTTATGCAAGAATTCATTGCTCGCTTAGCATTGCTACTGCCACCAAGGATCAATATTTTGTTTTTATGTGTAGTTTTGGTTAGCTACAAATAGAGACATTTTGTGAACATTTCGGAAACGTAAGGGAATCAAAATGTTTGGAAAGTAAAGCAATACCTTACTATTATTGTAACACCCTGATAATTGATTGAACGAATTGAGGTTTATACATTGATTTGCATAAAGGAAGAAGTATAAGAATCAAAATTAAAGCTTGATTTGGACCAGAAGTTTGCTGTCAAATAAATCAATTTTACCATATTTGAGTGTACAATATTCTAAAGATGCATTAGATTTCAATAAAATAAGGTCTAGAAAGTTATTCAGCCTATGGCGATGATGCTGATGACGACAATAATAAAATAAGGACTTTTCTTTTTCCTCTATAAATTATAAAGATTGAGAAAAGCATTATGATAGATTCTACATTTGTAGTGACACATCTTATTGTTTTGGTGTTTCAATGCATTTTGCAATATTTTGGTGTTCTGATGTATAAGTTTGGAATTTCTTATTCCACTAGTGTTTAGTATCAGTCTCCTAGGAGATGGAAACATCAGACTTTTTGACGAAAACAAAAGGCAATTTTATATGTTGATTGCAACCAGAGTCATAGCTGCTTACAACAAAAATGATAGGTGAAGAAGTTCATATACTCCATAGGTATGGAACTCCAATGCCTCTATTTTGTTTATCCACAACTAACTAGAATTCAATACTGGTTGCCCATGTGGTTTTATAGTTTAGGCATTCTGTTGTTCGTTAGCCCAAGGGCTTCCCTTTTGTGGATTTCTGCCCAGTTCAGTGTGTTATTTTACATGAATCTGCTGCCATTGTTTTTGAAAGGGTATTGCTGTTACATCTGATGTGCTCCATGGTTCCTTGCGTGGTTCTGTTGCTTTCTTGGATTATAAAGGCAGGATGCAATGTAGTTGTATACCCTGTCTTTAAGCTGTTCCAAATCACCAAACAGTCTGCGAATCTGGATCTGTGTCATTTCTCAGTGGTTTTGTTTGCATTGGCGTACCTAAATGGTTTTTCCCTACATATTGCTTGTCAATTGTCGTTCTTCGAAGTGTTTGTTGGTTACAGAGCAGATGGGTTAGCCCAATGGTAGTGGTACCCCCATGCATGCCTTTGTTCATGGGTTTGACTCATCTTCCCCACTCTCCAAGGGCTTTGGCCCTCGGATGTAACCCCAAAAAAAGAGTTATGTAGGTTAGCATCCATATATAGTGTGAGGGATTTTCCTTTGCTTGGGAGGAAGAATGGTCAACTGAACATATTGGACAAAATAACTGCCTCCATTCTCTGGAGCTTTATCACAACAATGGTACTTGGATGATGCATTCTGGTTCACCTTTTCTCTCTGTGCTGGGATTTTTTTATTTTGTTAAAGTCAATGGCAACACAACTCCAACCCCACCCCCCCGGGGGGCAAAATAATAATAATAATAATTTATGTCCAAAAGGAAGTATGTTGGCATTCTATGTCCAAAAGGAAATATGTTGGCATTTTATGTCTTCACATTCAGTTACTTACCTGGACAACACGTTTTCAGGGCATACCCATGTGGCAGAGGCTCTGAAAGTACCGCTTCATGTATTTTTCACGATGCCATGGACGTAAGTCTTATTTAGTAATTTGTCTTAATTGAAAATATGCTGCAATGGCCATTCTTTAGTTTGCATTTTATAATTCCCTGCTTCCCCTCACATATTATTTGTGTCTTGTGAAAAGGATAGATGAGGATTTTGTAATTGCATTCTGATGTCTCTTACCAGGCCAACTAGTGAATTTCCGCACCCTTTGTCCCGTGTGAAGCAATCAGCGGGATATAGAGTGAGCCCATTCAATTGTGTCCTGTTAACTTCCTCTTCTTCTTCTTGTTTTGACTTTATTGACGTTGTGGGATTTTTTCAACTCTACATGTTGTATGATTTTGGCAGCTGTCATATCAAATTGTTGACTCTATGATTTGGCTTGGAATACGGGATATGATTAATGATCTTAGGAAGAAGAAGTTGAAGCTACGGCCAGTCACCTATTTAAGTGGTTCACAAGGCTCAGAATCTGATGTACCATACGCATACATTTGGAGTCCTCACCTCGTTCCCAAGCCAAAAGGTGGTTATTTAGATTTATATTCAGCTGTAGTATGTTTTGGATACCGTTTAACTTGTGTAGATAATGTAATTCTTGAGATCTGTTTCATTTTGTGAAACAACCATTTGTTGTAGTTACTTTTTTGTTACTCAAAGAAACTTAGATATTTAATAAATATTAGATACCTCATCGCTATGCATTTGTCTCTGTCTGTTCTTTTCACACCCCATTTTCTTATTTGTATGAGGGGAGGAAATGGCATAAGTTTGTGTGGTGGGCTGTGCTCTTCTCGAATCACATTTCTAAATTTATTTAGGTTTGTACCTCCTTGTTTCTCTTAGTTTCATCAAACTGGGGTAAGTGTTATCTGTTTATAGGATTGAACTTGGATATATTTTAGTACGCACATATTTCTTAAGCAAGGGGGTGACTTTTTTTACGAGTCACGCAGTTGTGCATTCTGTGTGATGCTAGGCTAGGCGCTCTTTCAATGTTCAGGGTGCAAGCTAAGGTCAAGAATTACAAAGCATTATCCAGCAATTTTGAGGTGTCGTAGGACAACAAACAGATAGAAGAAAGATTTTTTATAAAGAAATTTATAAGGTAAGTAGAGAACAATAGAAAAGAAGAGTTACAAAATTTATAAAAAAGAAGAGATCTTCCTAGTTCCTAGTTGCACCTTGGTTGGAGCAATGCACGTGACTTGACAGAGTAAAAGCAATCTGCTTTTGCCTTGTCAGGTGTTGGATTTGAATTTAAAGCAAAGACAAATGGTGTTTGTGGAATGCAATGAATCAAAGTTCTGAGAAGATCTATGAATTTTCATATTGTGAAACCATAATTGTTGACTGAGATGGACCATTGGTTGTGCTCATAGTTCATTTCAACCCAAAAATATTGATTTAAGGTGGACAGTTGTTTTGTGCAGAAATATTTAAAATAAAGCCACTTTTGTTACCCTGGTTTAATATTTTCCAGATGCTCTAACAAGATAATGGCAAGCGTTAACTCCTCATTGAAGGTGGCAACTAGATGCTCCAGTTAAATCTCTTGGTGGTTGTAGGCAGGTAGTGATTGAGAAAAATTAATATCCTTGTATGTTGGGTATAACATTAGGTATATCATCAACTCGAAAAATATGTTCCTTTTGTTTGATGAAGTCCTTGCTTGTGCTCAACCTCATAACATGAATTTTCTTGATTATGGTGTTGCATGACAAGTACCACAAGCGGCCTTTCATCCGAAGATGAATGTAACATTGGGCTTCAGTGAAAGGGCCATGTAAGTGGGAGAGCTTTAAAGCGAAGTTGGTGAAGTGGTTTCAGTTAGAGATGTATAGCCTGATTTACACTTATTATGTCGGATGTTCCTAATTTGTTTGAGAGATTAAAAGCCATGAGAGGTTGGGTTGCCGTATGTCAAGTCAAATAGTTTGAGTTTGTTTATTCCCTACCGAAGGAGATTTATCTGGTGGGGCTTATAATCCCTACTTTTCAGACAGTGTATTTATGCAAAGACTGCATAAGCAGGCATCTCTAACTCTGAAGCATTTAAGGTTCTGATCACCAATTAAAAAAGCATTTAAGGTTGGAAAAGGGTTTGGTGTGGGTAGAGTGACTGCTGAAACTTATGTCTCAAATCTCAATCTTGGGATTTCTGAATTTTTTCTTTCCTGTCTTTTAGTATTGACCAATGCATACACATGTAGCTACTTACATACATAAAAATATATGAAGGATGCATAATGATTGTTACAAGTGTTATAATGCTTGCATGTATGGTTAAACAATCTTTCTCGATATCTCAGTGAATGGATACCTTATGCCTTTTCCACAGCCTTTCATTTCATTGTGCATTTGAATGTCATCTCAGTTAAAGTATTTCTGTGTTTAACTGAAAACATAAAAAGCATTATTAATTTTTTTTATGTATAAGTCTGTCTTGCATGTCCTCTCTCTATTGTTATGTTTCTTTTTTCTTTTTTGGGCTGTGTTTATGGGCTGTGTTTATAGGCTGGCATGTCTTTTATTAGAAGAATGAGTTTCAGGTTTATGTCATCCCTTGTTTTTCAGATTGGGGATCTAAAGTGGATGTGGTGGGATTTTGCTTCCTTGATCTTGCATCAAATTATGAACCTCCCCAGCCGCTTGTAGACTGGCTTAAAGCTGGACCAAAGCCCATCTATATTGGGTTCGGCAGCCTTGTAAGTATCCTTCGCTATAGTCTATAGATTTATGTTCTCTTTCCTTGGAGACGAGAATTTCCCATTTTCTGGTGGCTACTTGAACAACTTATGTTGTATGGTGACTATTGTAAGAGTTTTTAAGAGGGAACATGACCTATTGTGCTGAAGATGTTGCTGGAGTATTAAGAAAAGGAAAGAATTCAATCATTCTTCTCTTATATAGTTCTCCAAATTGCACTTTGTTTTGAAGGCTTGGGTATCCTCCTTGCCTTTTACTATTGTGGGTATATGTGTCCATACTCCTTGCACGCTTGCCCAGATCACCCTTGACGAAGCCCTCAACCTAACTAATGGAACCTTCACTCAAGTGTGCCTCTTCTCCAGTTTGCAACTATGGTTGGTCACCCTAGCTCGGCCTCAACTCAAGCATGCCTCTCCGATGCCTCTACTCTCCCATCACCCCCTTAGGCTTATCTCCAAAGTTGAGACCACCTCTGATAACCTCTATAAGGCGCTCTGATGCAACCTAGGATGGGATAGGGCCTGTGAACCCCTTTTGATTGGTGTCACTGTCGTCATTAGAGACTTGTGGATTGGTGGCTAGAGTTGAGGGTTCATCAAGGTGGCTCGTTGCCCCCAACTCCTCCTACAACACCTGAAACAAATTCCCAACCACTTTTAAGGAGTTTGGAGTTTGCAGTCTTTACTCCCAATTTGTCTGGCCAAGGAGAGCTACCAACTTATCCCCCTATCTCCATTTGAGCATGTGACATAGTTACTGGGGTGCTTGACCCCCAAGGCCCAACCCTCCTTTAAGCTGGAGGTCTCACTGGGAAAGAGTGGTACTCATTAAGTATGGCTTCAAAGAAGAGTGGGTATGCATCTTCTGAAAGTGGCCAAGAAGTCATTGAGACGTCCAATTAGCAATCTTATGAGCTTCCTCCATTCAATGAGAACCTCTTCAACCCATACCTTAGCTAGTTATCCAACTTGGGGATGAGCAACTTTGCTCAATAAATTGAGAGTATTTCTACATTTATCAAGCTCAACATATCATGGGGAGCCTTCCCTCTATACTGATTAAGAGTTTAATCTTCCTCCCCCAAAGTGGGAACCAGTTTGGTAGGGTCTCACCCCTCCAGCTCCTTTCCTAGCCTTAACTTTGGAGGCCGCTTCAATTCTCACTCCCCGTCCTCTTCCTCCTCCCAGGCCCCTCCCTCTGAGCCTTGGATTACTGTTGCCTAAGTCAAGGAACGTGTTCGAGCCCTCCTTGAGCAAGAGCGCTCACAACTTCCTGTAATTTCAAAGCTCGATCTATTGCCATTATAGCCCCTCGAAATAGCAATATACCTCAGCCAGAGGGGTATATAGTTCCAAAATTCTTCAGTTTTGATGGAAGGGAGGGAAATTTGAGGGAGTACCTTGTTCGGTTTTTGGATACCCTCGACATTCTATGGGCTTGGTTTCATGTGTCAGCCTCATGAAGTGACATGTGGACAAATGACATATCTCCACGTGCTCTCCTTTGGGGTTGAGCCTCACCAACTTAGGATAATGCATGCAGTGCCTTAACATTCGGTTTAGGCGTTGAGGGATGCTCTCCGGAGGCCTTCTCACCATTTGGGGGTGGGGGTGGCAGGCGGGGGCCACGACCCTCCTGAAGTTTTCAAAATTCCCTTTATACCCTATAGGCTTTTTGATATTTACAATACAATATAGTGTATCACACACCCCCCCCCCCCAAAAAAAATAAATAAATAAATAAATGTCCCTTCACCATTGTAGATTTTTGGATAACTAGAATTCTATAGTCTATTGTTCCCCAAAAAATAAAACAAATTTCCTTAAGCCTCCTTTCAATAATACGCCCCAAGATTATAGAACTCTGGTTCTCCAATGCTGCTCTCTTTCTTTCTCCATCTAAGACCACTTCAGCTTTCTCCTCCTCTACCTCTGGTGGTTCCCAGCCATCTCAGTGCCTGCTAGAGCTTCCTAGACGGCCCACAACTAGCCCACTCACAGTTCCAATCATCCACAACTACTATTATTTGTAATTCTATTAACAAAACAATTGTATTTAGATTGCCTTGAAGGAATAAAATCTGAGCAAATAATGACTGGATTTGTTTTTGTGAGCAACTTAGTTTTTATAGCTTCTAATTTCTTCTTTTCTATCCTTTCAATGAACTCTGCTTTTATTTGCTTATTTGATAATAATGATGGAATGCTGTAGTTGAGTAACTATGTCAATTGTTACCAGATTGCTGAAGAGCAACCTAAAACAATTTTCCACTCAAGTGATGGTTTATGTACTTTTTGAGATGGTTGAAATGCTATGGATATTTTCTGTCACTAGGTAGATAAAGTTAAGTGTGAATTCAGTTTATGCACCCTAGTCCTATACTGTTGTTAACTTCCTCCCTTGAATTATGGTATATGCTTCCAAGTTTAAGTTATTTATTTCATTTCAGCCCGTTCAAGATCCTGAGAAAATGACCCAAATAATTGTGGAAGCACTAGAAACGACTGGACAAAGGGGCATCATTAACAAAGGATGGGGTGGCCTTGGTAACTGTAAGTTTCGGTTCTGATCTTTGACCCTCAATGCATTCAATAATACGCCCCCCTGTCCATTTTATTACTTTAAAAGTTGCATTTTATATTTTTGGTTTTTAGATTCAAAATAATTACTCATTATTTTCCCATATTACTTTCTAAAATTTATACTAAGATATAATCACGATACCGCAAAAAATTTATTCAAGCAAGACAAAGCATTTTCATAAATTTATTATTCAAAGATGCTTTCTTTAAGATGTTGTGCCTGGTCAACCATGCCACATAAAATGGGACAGGGATCTTGTGTAACAAAATCTTCTCTTTTTTCTCTTCTCTGTCTGCCTGTGTAAGTCTGTTTATTTTACTAAAATTATTTCTCCCAGTGGCAGAACCAAAGGACTTTGTATACTTGCTGGACAATTGCCCTCATGACTGGCTTTTCTTACAATGTGCAGCTGTGGTGAGGCCTCATTATTTAGTTTGTTGGTTTAATTATTAAGTAGAGAGGCGGCATTAGGATTGCTGAACTTCTTTCCTTATCATGGAGTGACCAAATCAGATTATATAAAACCCACACACATGGAGCCAACTGTAAATTGCAAGACCTTATGTCATTTAGTTTTGCATTTTCCTTGGAAACGGAAATCCATTGTAAACCCCCCCCCCCCCCCCCCCCCCCCCCCCCCCCAAAAAAAAAAAAAAAAAAAAAAAAAAAAAAACGACTTTGACATTGTCTGTTTTGCTGAAAACCAATTGAACCTGTTGACTGTTTGCAGTTGAAGAAAAGGTAAATAGCACATGCATGGTTTACAAATACAGTTTCAGATCATTTACCTGATCTAAATTTTGATGGGACTTAAACTGTACTAAGATTTGTGCATAACTACACCCTTCAAATTTACCAATATGTTGAACTTTTGGCACACTCAATTCATCCGACAAGTTTGAGGAAGAGATCCTAATGCATGCACACCACATTTTGGGACAAATAGTCCATATATGTGAGGTTTGCAGTGTATGTTTATTTTAATATACATTTTTGGCTATTACACTACCCAACTATTGATTCCATTTTGCAACATAACATTGTTGTTCATAAGACTTGCTAAATTAAGAAATTAGACATAAAGGAGATGTCTTTTTGTTTGTGTATGTATGTGTTATTTGATATGATTCTACGCACAAAAATCTTTTGGTTAAAGTTTGTAATTACTAGTGGGTGTCCCCCTATTTTCACCTATTGCCAAGGGAAAATAAAGTACTCTTTCAGAAATTTCCCTAATAATTTGGGGCTGTGGAACTTTTTGAATTTAGTAATGATAATAGGAGTGGAGGTGGGAATCTTGCTAGCTCTGGTGGTTTAAATCTTAAAAAAATTCAACACCACAGTACCTTTAGGGCTATGAAGAATCATTTGTGGCTTGTTTCGGAATATGATGTGCATATATCCAGTAAGAAATTATCAGTTGAAATGGAAGGATTGAGAAAAAAACCCTAGTCATTGTCTATGGTTTTCTTCCAAATACTAGCCAGTTCTTATTGTTATGTGCTTTTGATTTCAGGTGCATCACGGGGGTGCGGGAACGACAGCTGCTGGTCTTAAAGCTGCGGTAATGGCTTCAGGACTGACTTAAATCTCTGTAATGTGTAATTCTGTTTGTCTTATATTTGATCCCACATTGTTGTTGCAATACAGTGTCCAACAACCATTGTGCCCTTTTTTGGTGATCAACCTTTTTGGGGAGAGCGTGTGCATGCCAGAGGAGTAGGTCCTGCACCCATACCGATCGATGGATTCTCACTTCCCAAGCTGATTGAAGCAATTCAGTTCATGCTAGATCCTAAGGTAACTTTCAATTTTCTGAACTGCTGAATTTTCCTATTGCAATGTATACATCCCAAAATGGCTGGCGTACTTTGTCTTCAATGTCACCCTCTAGAGGAAGTCAAACAATTAAAGTGTCTCATTTTAAATTTAAACAAATCAATGTCCAGCTATAGAATGTTTAGAACATTCCTGAATTCATAATCTTGGTGGAACACCAGAAAATAAAATTTCTGTAAAGGCCTCTTAACTTAAGAGACAATGCAGGTGAAGGAACGTGCAGTGGAACTTGCCAAGGCCATGGAAAACGAAGATGGGGTGACTGGAGCAGTGAAAGCCTTCTTCAAACATCTTCCCCGCAAGAAGTCTGAGCCTGAGCCAGCGCCTGTGCCATCCAACTTTTTCTCGATAAGTAAATATTTTTGTTGTTCTTAAGACTTGAACCTGATGGTTTTCCCTTGCTTTATTTTTTCTCTCTATAGCTGTAAAAGTTCATTCAAGCCTTGTGCACTAGGCTGCCCATTTGATTTGATTATTTTTTACATTCTGACATTGTTATCCTGATATAGTAGGATGTTCATAGTAGTAGTGGTTTCTCCTAATAAGACTCCACTACCTCCATCTTTTTATGGCCTGGTCTGCGAATGCCATCCCTTGCCCGAGAGTTGTATTGACCCTTATTTATTTTGTTCGTAATTCATTTGATGAAAGAAATGCTTTTTTTTTATTGGTATCTTTAAGGTTTGTTTCTTTGCCACCCCAAGTCAATGTACATTTTCAACCCGTCTTAGTTTTTGTTTTTTGTTTTTTCATCCTTTTAATTCTGCCTGATTGATGTTGGATGGTTCCATGGAAACTTTGTCATATTGCTTCTTCCAAGACAGTTGTCATTGTTCCTTATTTCTACCATTAATGCTCTGTTTTTGAGTTGTTCTGTTATTAATGTTCTCAAGGCATGGAACCAGCTCTTGTCTTTGGACTTGAATTGTGCATAAACGAAGGCATTTCCAGAGTCGTCGTTTACTGGTGTACAAATCCTGCTGAAAGAAAGACTGGATCAGTAGGAATAGATAGAGAGATGAGGAAGGGCATAGAGAAAGGGCCTTCAGCAACTCTCTCTTGAATTTTGAATAGTCGATGGTTGCTTTCATTCGAATTTCTGGTGCAGTGTTTGATCTCCCAAATTGTAATCAAATTGCAGCCGTCTGATGCTTGTCATAATGGGATAGAAATGGCAGATGGACATGTACGGCAATGGGTTGATATATATTACTTGTGAATAAAGGCATTTCCATATTTAGACCGCTTGACTAGTGCCACATGGAAATACAAACATGGGATTTAAAGCATAGTATTAAGAGCAGTTTCTATTGGGGGGTGGTGGCAGGGCCGCAGAGGAGCGTGAAGTTACAGTGCATGCGACGAATGGGCTACAATGCAAAATGACAAGTTGCCATGGGATATGGCGGTGGAGATGTCAGAGAATACAGTGGGTGTGGGGGTGGGGGGGGACTAGTGGCTGTAAGGCCCCCATCACTATTTATTTCAAAAGCAGAGTGATGAAGCAAAGGTCATCTGGAGAGAGAGAGAAAGGACTGATGAGAAGCTGAATATTAAGGCAACTACCACCACCACCCTGACCAAGTGGGGGACTCTCTTTAGTTTTTTAGTCACCCAATCCTTCCACATTGGCCAATGGAGATTACTAACCCCAGATCAATTAAGCTCTGGTCATCTGACTACCTCCTCTTCACCTCTCTCTCTCTCTCTCTCTCTCTCTCTATATATATATATATATCTATATATACATGTGAAATTTGTATATATTAGTTATATATACAGCTAAGCAAGCGCCCCTGCTTACATCCAAGGGAAATTCAAAACTGCCCTTCCTTCCAGATCCAGGTATGGAATGCAGCAAACTGGTGTCATGGGACAACTGTGTCTTTGAACGAGTAAGGAACTAGTTTTGTTCAGTAATTAATGGGATATCCCCAAAGATATAAAACAAAGAACTGAAACTCAGAAACAAAAAGAGTTAAAACGCCTGCAAAGGAAAACCCAAGTGCCCATGAATCCGATAAACTGTCAGACAGAGAGATAGAGATTCCATTTTCCAATCCATACATCTCTGATCTCACCCCCACCAATCAAGTCTCTTTGCCTCAGCTCGCAGAAACGTATTGGAGGATTACTTCCTCACCTCTCTCTCTCTCTCTCTCTCTCTCTCTCTCTCTCTCTCTCTCTCTCTCTCTCTCTCTCTCTCTCTCTCTCTCTCTCTCTTATCTCTTCTGTTCCCAAGCCCATACACCCTACCCTCTTGCACCATGCACCCAGCACTCTTTTTAATAAATTATACGCACAGGGCACCTCTTCACATTTTCCAACTCTTGAAAACATAGTTTCTGAACTCCCTCTTCTTCCTCTTTTGATCAGATCAAAAGCCAAAGTTCAAAGTCTCTGTAAGTAAATTTTGGGTCTCTGTTCCTTTCCTCTGCCATTCTGCTCAACCTACTCTTTTGAAGGTTTTCCTTTCTCAGTTTCAAACTCAAAATATCTTCTCATAAATAATATTATAATAACTACATCTTCATGCGAACTTTACAAGAGTTTTCTTACGTGGGTTTAGTTGAATTGTTTTTGTAGATTTTAACATATATTTCATTTTTTGCAGACAATGGAACATGAAGAGAAATCAAACAAGGCAGAAGAAGCTGCAACAAGATCATTTCCCTGTTTGTTCTGTTCGAGAAAGTTCCACAGTTCACAAGCTTTGGGAGGACATCAAAACGCTCACAAGAAAGAGAGAACCGCCGCAAGAAAAGCTAAAAGGGCTTCCGAGTATGCCATGAACAACTTCTCGTCATCACTCCCGCCGCCACCTCCGCCACCGCCACTTGTCTTTTCTCCGAACCACCATCATCTCGGCCTTTTCAGTCCTTCGCTCTACATTACTGCTCATGCAGGTCAGTTTTCGGGCCAACAATTCTCAGATGGGTTTGGATCAAACGGTGCTCCTCGCTTTGAGAATGTGGTGCTATACAGAGGAAACTATTTGAACAATCACTATGGTCAGCTCGATGAAGATAACCAGAATTTCTTGAATTGGCAGAGAAGCGCGCGATGCAGTGGATTCAATGGAGCATCTTCAGAGTGTCCCTCATCCCATAATAGGAACCATGAACTCGAGAGTGATCACAGGGATAACAATCAAAAGCTAGATCTCTCTCTCCATTTATAAATGGAAGGGTGTGAAATGGATAGGTTTGAAATGGAGATCAATAGGTATAGGTGGGCTATACCTTTGGTGCAGTGAGAAAGCTTTCCGTTTTCTTGAGAATAATGCTTTCTTTTCTCTTGAAAAGTAGTTGGTAATGTGGTGCAAGAAGGTACACAGTTTGCCTTTATTTTTCATCATATTCCTCAAAGAAAAATAAATTATTAAACATTTATTGTACACTTGTTATCCAGTTTTCAAAACTTTATTTATTTGGTTTTTTTTTTAAAATTTGCATACATGAACAGAAGCCATATATTAATGAACTTAATAACTTGTAGAAGTATTTCTAGTTTGGCCTCTTAATTTCGAGTAATTATCCATGGTGACCGTCACACTACGTCACTATGCTTACGTAGTGTGATGTTTCATTTAAATTGTGATACATGTGAAATATTTTATCCGGAAGTTTAAATTTGAAAACCCATTATTTAGTTAGGATAATGTTTATAATTTTTCAAAGAGTGTTATCACTCTCTACGTATAACATTACATAAATAAACCGTCGTATCAAGTAAGCATGATGACGTGTTGTCACAGTTACCTTGATAATTTCTCAATTTCCTCCATTATAACATAATGGAGTCTAAAGAGTAATATTTAATTATTTTTGAAATTATGTTTACTTGGATTAATAACGACTAATGGAAATGCACATGCATTTTGTTCAAACTTCAGACAATGAAACAGTAAAATTTATGTGAGATCTTCCCAGTAGAACAACTACAATCCAAAATTGGGCCTCCAAATGCATGTGTACCAACCCATTTTGCAGGCCTAGTGGAATTGTCACATTACAAAAAACCTCTATCCGAAGCCGTTGATTAATGTAACAGCCCATATAATCTTAAACATCACTAATTAAACCCCTTCGCGGCCCTCCTCAGGCCCAAAACCTACAAGTGGCGAAACACTTTGAAGTTTTTAACTAGAATTTGCGTCAGGCAAGTCCAGGAATTCTCATAGGCCACAATTTCAAGGCCAGTAAATGGTTCCTACATGGGCTTATGTATATAGACCATGATCCATTTTCTTTCCTTGGGCCTGTTGACTGTCCCTTGACTTGGAAGCAGACGCCTAACCAAGCAAAAACAGCAGTTACAACACCTTACAGGAATTTGAGAACCATACTCAGATTTTAAAAAAAAAAAACCCACTTAATTGCTTAGCTGAAAATTGGAAAAACGAATGGCTCAAGATTCGACGGATTCTGATGTGACATGAGTGACAACTTATTTAGTCTTGTGGTGTACTCATTGCCATCAAAAGAGGGATCAACTTAATTAGATTCGAAATACATTGGGCTACTAGGATCGTTCGGAGGGTAGGGGAGGCTAGGGTGGCATCCCCAAATCCCCCTGAACTTTTTAGTTATGTCTGGACTACGAAAAAAAAATTGGAGGTACACGTGGAAAAAAACAAGCAGGGGTGAGCAGACAATTAATCAAATCACACGGGACTGTGTTTATTATTGAGTGCAAATAAGAATTGAGAAGTGATCATCTTATGAATAATAAATATCCAATGTGACCCGTTCCTTGAGGTGCTATCTCTTTCATGCATGCCATGGGTAATAAATTAATGATAATGCTCATGTGGGCCAAAATTATTTTCGATCCTTGGGCTAAACTAGGGATGTTAATCGGTTCGGGCTTTGCGGACTCCGTCATTTTTTAGGTCTGGCCAAAATCTGGAGGAGAAAATTCACGCCCAACTCATGGCCCTATGAACGGCCTTGGGATCAAACTTTGGGCAGATAGCCGGCTTGGGCCTTGGGCCTCGGACTTTGGCCTAGTTTTTTTTGTAGCATTATGTTTTTTAAAACTAATAAATTTAGTTATAATAAATTATACACTATGATTCTATGAATTAAAAATTTATGTATAAGTTTATAAATATTTAATTTCTTTGAATTTATGTAAAAAACTTACACTTACATTTATTATTACATATAATTAATAAGAATTACTAAGATAAATTATTTATACAATTACATTTATAAAATTAATGAACGTGTTTAAGAAAAATAAATTTGAAAATGAAGAGTCATGGATATAGGTGGAGGGTGTTTAAAAAAAAATCAAATTGAATTTGAAAAGGAAAAACTCGTTGGGAGTGTTCACGGGCTCACAGTGGTGCTCTCAAGTCGGGCTTGGCTTGGGCTGGCGGGCCGAGCTCGGGTTTCTAGAAGGGAGCCCAGGGCTCGAGCCGGACTTTGACCTAACCGGCTCAAGTTGAGCTATGGCGGCCCATAAATCTCGGACCGAATTTACATCCTACGCTAAATTGGTTAAAGCAATAATACAACACTTGTAATCCCATCAGATATTTTTAAGTGGGAATCCCATCAAATATAAAGAAAATTAAAATTATAATCAAAATAGTATATAAAAACAAGAGTACTCTTACTTTTTTATTATATTTTTTTCTTTATTTTATTTTTTGTTTTTTTATCAAGCTGAAATATATGTACACGAGTTGGCAATATAACGAAAATGATAATATCTCCCCTCGCTGACATCAACACATATAATTTCATTTATATATTTTTAAAGCACTGATCAAATGATGAGCCGGTGAAGTTTGATAATATCACACACGTCCACAAAGCAGATTAAATTCACAGTCTTGCTCATTCAAATGGTTGAAACGCCAGCCCTATGCTTTGTGAAACGCTGTTGTTCAAATTCAGATGCTAACACAAAAGGATATATGTTTTTGTAGGGATGCCACGTACTTTATTAATTTTTGGTTTTATAAATTTATGTGTACTTTAAAATTGTATAAAAAATTAAATTACTTAAACTCAGTTTGATTAAAACTTGTTTAAGTACGACTTAAAAAAGAAAAAAATCAATTTTAAACATATTTTAAAACTCGTTAACCTTTCAAACCATACTTAAAATAATTTATTACTCGGCTGGTTTGAACTAGGAACATAGAACAATGACACTTTTCAAAACCTAAAGAAAATGAACTAGAATACTAGTTTATATATAATAAACTAGAACACTTAGAAACTGTTTATATCTATCTATCTATCTGTCTATCTATATATATATATAAAGATGTAAGTCTTCATACACTGACATTGTGAAAAAGAACTTATGCCGCCGACGACAAAATTTTCGGAAAAAGCCAAGCATGTTGGTGCCTCAGAGCATTATGTTATCTATGAATTATTTACTCAAATCATAGCGTGACAAACAGCGCAGTCTTACCCTAAAATCACGAATTTTTAATCTTTTGGATAAAACAATCATAGGCCAGCCTAATGCAGAGTTATTGGATCCATGTGAATGGCCTTTCTCTCTTTTTATATAACTAAAGGTGAATATAAGTAGCCTTTTGCTTTTGTAAACATACGATGAATCGAATATTTAGAGACAGTTTATCAAAATAATGACAGTATTCAAGGCTAATCGAATATTTAGCTGTTCCTACTAGCCACAGTAGCCACTTAGATTTTACAAGCATATATGTATCTGTAGATCACTGCCCATGTGATGTGAAGAACAATAATTAGTTTACGTTCTTATAACTAGTAAGACAGGTAGATTCGACCTCTCTTATCACATGCTGCTATACCATGAAAAGAATCAATAGCCTGGTTTTTTTTATAATCGAATGCAGGGATGGAACGAAAACTTTTGTTGGGAGGAGTCATGGAAAACCAAGATAAAATTTGTGAATTTTGTTGAGAGGTTAAGAGAAACGATATTTGAATTTTAAAAGGTTAAGGTAAAATTTTTTAAATTTTGTTTCGGAGCTAATACAACGATTCTGGTAAAATTTTTTAAATTATGTTGCGGCTGTTTTTTTTTTTTTGGGGGTGGAGGGCAGTATACACTTTTATTATAAAAAAAAAAAATTTAAAATCAATGAGGAATACATGAAATTTTGTCAAAGTAGGGGCCATGGCCTCCATAGTTTATCGGTAGTTCTATCCATGATCAAAAGTCTTATTTAAATGGTTAATGCTATACAAATAAAAATTTAGACAAAAATTCTATACAAAATGATGTGTCTTAATAAGAGTCTTTCACTTTAAAACAAACACTTATCATAATAGTTTTTAATTATAAAACTGTCATTGTCATATCACTTTGTATGCAAATTTTGTATGAATATTTTGCAAGAATAGCATTTCTCTATTTAAATTATATTAGAAATGGAAGAACAAAAGATAACTCATGGTTCAACAATTTGTAGAATGGATAAGCAAAACATATTTTGCCTTAGTCACTGCACAGACAGCAGAGTGTACCTTTTAAACCAAGAATTAATTATTAACCTGAAAAACCCAAACGTTGCATGAAAACTAGCAATATATCTGTTTTTACGAGCATGTATGTATGAGTGTGTATACATATATATATATATAGATAGAGAGAGAGAGAGAGAGAGAGAGAGAGAGAGAGAGAGAGAGAGAGAGAGAGAGAACACCTGGCATGCCATCAACATGATCATGTGATGTGAAGGAGGGGAGCAAAATAAAGACAGACCCAGCACCAATGCATACCATTTTACAATTTGATAAGTAATATTATAGCTTCTATACAAACCAAATAAATGTCAATGGCCGGTTGTATAACTCAATATTAAGGCTTCTATAGTACCAAAAAAAGGGCACATAGCTAAGTGGATAAGTAAGAACTCATTAGCCCATGAAATTAAGCGGGGTGGCTTCGTGGGCTAGCCATTTTGGGAAGGCGTACGTAACAATCAGGCAACGCAAGCGAAACAACTTTTAACTAAACAACCAGAATTAGGTTGATATCAATCAATGGCTGACAAGGAGTTCGGTTACATATAGCTTACCAAAATTATGATGCCATCATAAGGCTATGCCAATTGAAGTTATATTGTCTGCGGTCATTATGATGATTTTTCCCTTCGTGTTTGACTAGATTTATGACCTTGTTAATAACATATGTTAGGTACAAGAATTTCATTTTTCACTAAGATTCATCTTAATTTCTTTTAACCATATGTGAAGATGTCAGGTATCTTCTTCTTGTTTTGCTCTGATAGGGATGTGAAGTGTGTAACCATGTGGTTGAGGAATTTAAGCTCTGGTACTCTCTTTGTCAAAGGATATAACTGTTGGCTCAAAAGGCAACTCAAGAGAGGTTGAATTAGATTTTTTGAATATTAAAAACAACTAAGATTAATTAAAATTAATTTAATCAATCTAACAGTGATCAATCTATGTGTAATGCAATGTAATTAGAAGAAGAACAAAAAACAGAGTAATAGAATGAACACAGAGAGTTACCGAGGTTTAACCACAAACTGTGATCTACGTCCTCACCCTAAGATCCCCTTGAAGTCTCCTTCCACTATGTAATCTCTTATTACAAATGGGTTGCTGATTGACCAAGTACTCAGCTCACTATATACAAGAACTTCTACCTAAGTTCTTCAGCCAACAAGTAGTTTTGTCCAAGCTCCACTCAAACTTACAAGATTTTTTTTTTCAAAAGAACTCTCAAACTCTCATTTACAAGTGTATAAGAATATACAAGTAACTTACAAACTCTCTAACAAGAGTAGATTATACAATCAAAGCTCACAAGTTGAAGACAGGAAAAATATTCAAGAATTTCAGTTGATCAGTCACTGATTCTTGTTTCTTGTCTCTCTTTCATGTTATAAATGCAGCTGAAAGCTTGTATATAAACCCTTGTATTGATTTTATCCGTTGGAGGTTGTTGGGCTTCATTTAATGCACGTTCAGTCTGTTATAACGTTAGAAAAACTAGCCGTTATATTCCAGGGGTCGACTCCAGACATGTAGAGTCGACATTTTTAGTTCTGCATTTACCAGATGTTATCCACTGTCTCCATGAGTCCGCTCTTTATATTAATAAGTCGGCTCATTGTTTATTCTGTCTTCACATCATTTTGCTTCTATTGTCATGAGGCGACTCTTCAATTTCATGAGTTCGCTCTTTGTACAGAAAACTTGCTTCAGGTTTTATGAGTCGATTCTTTATATCAAAGAGTCGGCTCTTTGCTCATTTGGTCTTTAAGTTTTCTGCTTTTGTCTTCATGAGACGACCCTTCATATCCATGAGTTGGCTCTTTGTCCATTTAGTTTTCAGACTTTTGCTTCTGTGTTCATGAGACGACTCTTCATTTTCATGAGTCCGCTCATTGATCATTTTGTCTTCAAGCCTTTAGCGTTTGTCTCCATGAGGCGACTCTTTATTTTCATGAGTCCGCTCATTGCCCAGAAATCTATATTCTGTCTTCTAATGATTCAGATCATCTCAGTAGTAGTATAAGATCTTCAAAAAATCTTCTCTTTGGAGTATGATGATCAATCAAATCTCTTTAACTCATTAGAGATGTCTTCTATTCAATTTGGATTGAATTAACCATTATTCAACTCTTCTTGATTTCCAAACTGTCAGAGTTTTATTAGATCAATATTGATCTCTTCTTCTTCATTTGCAGAACTTCCTCTGTTATTGTAGAACAATCTCTTTCAATGCCAAGCTTCCTTAATTATGTAGAGCTTCACAATGTTTCATTGCCGATTTATTCTTTTTGCTAAAAGTTCTTCTTTCTTCTTTAAAACTACTTTAATGAGACTTTTGGAAGCTTGATGAAATCTCTTCATGCATATTGTTTACATTTATTCTTTATATCTCAGAAGAATTCTTCACTTGGATTCCATGTAGAGATCAAACAATTAATGTGAATCTTCTTCTCAAACAACTTCAATCACATAATCTGGATTTGATCTTTGCATTACTGATGAAGTCTTTTCTTGAGCATTTTCAATCTTTTCAACAAATAAATTATCTTCAACTGATTATTGCACATTCGGATGAAGTCTTCAATCTTTCTTGAGTACAAATTAATCTTCAACGAGTCTTTGCATACTTGATGAAAGCTTCATTTGAATATCTTCAATCTCTTCGAATGTAAAACATTTGTTTGAGGTAGAGATAAGCGTCAATCCTTTGTTTGGTTCATTGGATAGCTCTTGGAATTTATTGCTTGATCTTGAACTTGTTGTACATTTACTTTGACAAGTATTAGACTTAAAATTGAACTTTAAGTTTAAATTATAAACTTTATTAATCTACACACTAAGTAAATGCATTAGTAAAATAACACAAGATTTAGTTATCATCAAAATCAACATAGGGATTAACTTTGAGTCAACAATAACAAAAACAATCTCGTCCTTCTTATAGAAAGAGAGATTTATATGTATATATATATAAAGAGAGGTGGGGGTGAAGGACGTGGAAAGCAAACTAATACTTGATGGCTTAAAAGTAAACAAACATTTTGTTGAAAGGTGTAAATTTTTGTAATTGACTATATTTTCATGATCTTTTAATTTCGTTGTAAATATGAATGTTGGCTATTTATCACAAGCATTCAAAAAAAGGAATCGAGCTCTGAAGGTTTTTCGCTCATAAGAATTAGCTAAGAGATGCTTGAGTTGAAGAACAAGTTGAAATCTTCAAGAACTATTCAAGTTGGATAACCTTCGATAGCTTGTATCGAAGATTTAGACACTGGTGCAAAACAGATCGACAACTTGGGTACCTGTGGATTGATCTGGTTAGCTTTCGATCAAAAATGTGAGACTACAGAAAAACAGACTTGTTCGATACCTTTGAATTGACTTTGATAACTTTTGATGGACTTCGATTCCTTTCGATCAAAGATGATGTGGGTGTGCAGAATTGATAGACTACCTCGATACCTTTCGATAAAGTTTGCCCAAGTGAATTGCGAAAAATCTGCAAAAAAGGAAAACATCATTTTTAGAAGTCTAATAAGTTTCTTATAAAAAAAGAGAGCCTTTTTGGGGTTTCTAAGAGAGCAACCACATACAAGAAAGTTCCTAAAAGTTCTTTAAACATTGAAAAAGCTCTCAATTGATTCTTAGTAACAACAACTTCTTCTACCTTGTAGAATTGAAGTCTTGATGGAGTTCAAGGTTCCAAATCCGTGCTAAGGGGATATGTACTTTGATCAAGCACAGTAACGGTGAATCGTGCAGTTGAGCAAGTACAAGGTAACCAAGAGAGTCAAGAAGTCGATGAGAATTTGGTTGTAAGTGTTCTTATAACCATTTGAATAGTGGTTTTAGTGCATGATTTTTGTTCAAAGAAGTGTACACGTGACGACAAAAATCTTGTGTGTTGATTAGGTGACTGTTTTTTACTTTACTTGATACGTGTGTGAATGTACTTAGTCATAGTCATACTTGTATAGTATTCATCTAACTAGTATCCTTTAGCAAAGTTATAGTCCAACATACATTTTTCAAAAGGTTTTACTTTCATTACAAAACTACTTGTTAGGTTTATTGGCCATTTGTGCTTTGTAAGTAGGATTTGCCTTTAAGAGTTTGTTTGTAAGTTGTCTTGGAGCTCATATGTCAGTTATGAAGCTTATAGAAGAAGTGTAAAGGTTCAAGAGACTCAGATGCTCAAAGGATGGAAAAGGTGGCCTTACCTGCGCCATTAAGCGCACCTCAACGCATTCTAGCACGCACCAAAGCAGCGCTAGCTCCTCCAAGGATTTTCATAGTGACATGCGCCATCAGGCGCACCACAACGCCCTCTGGTGCACCCAACATGCTTCATGCCATTTGCCCAGACCAGAGACATGCGCCATCAGGCGTAGCCCCAGTGCGCCTTGGCTTGCCTAGCATGTTTCAAGCCATCTGTCTAGTCCAGTAGCATGTGCCATCAAGCGCATTTGATAGCGCCTTGGAGCAGTGTTGGCCCAGCTCAGACCTGTCTTGTCACAACTTTTTTGCTTCAAATTAGATGTGCCATAAAGTGACTTTTAGGCTCTCTTGGAACTTGTATGATGAATTTCAGTTGCTTGCCTCCTCTTTAATACACCTCTCCAAGAAAAGAAGATGTGACAACACTTTTGGGAAAGTTGGAAAAGCAAGATTTCTTGAGATCGGAGTCTAGGGATTTGAGGCTCTGATGTTTGTGAAGAAATAAAGTGGAGCATGGTTTTTCTTTTTCTCTTGAGTTGGTGGAGTGTACGTGAAAAAGGAGTGTGCTGCAAACCTACTAGTTCTTTAGAGCTTCAATCATCATATTCATCTACACATAAGAGTTGATGATCCAAGGTGGTGTGAACTAAAATTTCCTTTCTTTAGAGCCATGAGAACAACTCTCTCTTCATCTTTGAGATTCTAGTGCAAGGCTTCTTCAACTTAGAAAGAGAGAGCTTGAGTCCTATATATATCATCTGTCAAGTGTTTGACAAAAGGTCAAAATGGACTCTTCTTCATTTCCTTCATCCCATTTGAAGAGACTATGGTATCTTGATGAAGTTCAAGTAATTGGAAGAATCATTAAGGATTCAATGAAGTGTCAAGAACTCATGCACAAGTTTGTGGACTCAAAGATGTACAAGTTGTAGATTCAAGCCTAGTGTTAAGGATTCAATAAGTGTAAAGGGTTATAAGCACTCTTGTACTATTTGTTCATATTATAGTACTTGGTTGGAGCTGGGTTAGGCCCCGTAATTTTCTCCCTCAAGAGTTTTCACGCTAAAATCACTTGTGTCTTGTTGGTTGCTTGTGATGTTGTGTGTGGCTTGGTTTATATTTAGTATTGCTAGCACTTGCATAAAAATGAGTAGAGACCTATTCACTTCCTGTCTAGGTCCATATATGATGCATTTAGTCATTCTACAAGAATACTCGTTTTCTCATTACTCTTTGACCTCTTTTAGTGAGAGGCAAATTAATGAGCTTTCTTCCAACTAAAATGTGTCATAGAAACATCCTCACCATAATTCAACCGAATGTGGTAATGAGGATTAGGCATAGAAAAATACTCGAACCATCACTTCCTGTGGTGAAAATGTAACAGTGATACCATGTCATTTTGTTTCAATTGATTTTATAAACTAATAAAATTACACTAAATAAATAGAGATTTATCTTAGTTACCTAAAATCATTGTTAGTTAATACATCGTTCGTAAACTGCTCCACAACACATGTAACTTTCCTAATGACAAGAATTTTAACATGTGGATGGAAAGGCCACATTATTTGATGGATAAACCTAATACACATTAAAAATAAATAAAACAATCACTTTTCTTTAGAGCATGCCCAGGATTCTAGTTCACTTCACTGAATAAGAATGACAACTTCTATTTTTCTTCTTGTTTTTTAGATTTACCCGTGACCCGATTGCGTAACTGAAGTTCATTAGAAGGGACCTTGAATCACTCCGTTAGCAAAGATAATTGTTAAGCAAAAATATTAACGGATAATATTTAATTGAACAAACGCTTGACATAACCTCACTTATATAATAAAATATCATATGAGTTTTTATTGTGTAGGTTGAACCCATTCAAAATATAATGTATCTATTAATTACAATTTCTTTTTTCAAGTGAATATCCTTTGATTCTAACTTAATAGGGTTGAATTGAATTTTGTGACACATTTGGGCTCATAAAAGGTTGAGACTGTTTTTATTTGAGTAGGTTGCCTACGTATCCGAGTCGGAACAAGTCTGAACTAAAATTAAGTCAACCGTAGTTCTTAAAGAATAATATTTAATTTTGGAATTGAACTTTGTTAAACAAAATTTGAATTTGTGTGAACATTTCGGCTCACAAGCTTGTGACTGCATTCATTTGAGTGAGTTGCCTACGCATCCGAATAGAAATAAAATCTAAATTGAAATCAAGTCGTAATTTATACTTTCGTTGGTGACTTTCTGTCTTGGCTAAATTTGCTTTAGCATATATTTTTGTACTGCATTGTCTAATAGTTCAATCCAGCATGTTCACATTTTTTATTTTTTATTTTAGAAAATAGGCATATAGGGCAATTAAATAGCCTTAAAAGGCTAAAATTTTGAATGCATAAGGGCCGTCATAGAGCATTAAATGCTTAAAATTGAGAACATAAGAAGCGTTATAGAGTCTTAAACACTTGAAATTGAGGCATGAGAGCCGTCATGAAGTCTTGGAGGCTTAAAATTGAGGGCATAAGAGCCATCATAGAAACTGGAATTTGAGGATACATGGGTCATCAATGGAATTTTAAGATCAAAATTGTAAGGGCACGTGAATCGTTAATAGAGCCTTAAACTTGAAATTATGAGGGCACGTGAGACGTCGATGGAACTTTAAACTTGAAATTGTGAAGGCACGTGAACCGTCATTGGACAAATTAAGAATTATAAATGGTTTATATATATATGTATATATATATATGTATATTTGTATCTATTTTGGCCTACATGGCGAGATAGATAATCTCAATGCATGATTAAATTATTTACATGAATTTCAGAAAAAAAGTTTTGTCTTTCCTTTTCTTTGTAGATAAGACTTTGGGTATTTGTAGAGTTAAAAATGCATACAAACATCCAATTTTTTTATTTTTGCTTAAAACTCAAACCACGGTAGATTTTTAAGAAACGTAACAAAATTATTTGAACGGGTATTTGTAGAGTTAAAAACGCATACAAACACCCAATTTGTTTTTGTTTAGAACTCAAACCAGCGTATTTTTTTATTGACTAGCAAGACAGAAAATTGGAATGGAAGCAACAGAAAATTGGAATAGAAGGAGAGAGAAAAGAATACAGAGGCCTTTTTTTTTTTTGTGGCTTTAGTAATGTTTGAAAAGAGAAGGAGAGAAGATAGAGATTATACCTGAAAGAATTTGAGTACGTAACTTCTTTGTATATTGCACTCAATATTTCCTTCTTTTTTTTTTTGTAAACTGATCTGTATCTCTGCTCCTCTATTTTTTCTGATCTCTCTGCTTTTGTTTGTTTCCTGATCTCTCCTCTCGAATCTATTTTTCACACTGATCTGTTCTTTGTATTTTTCTCACCAATCTCTTTCTTTTTCTCTGATCTTCCCCGCTGTCCCCTCTTTTTTCTTCTCCTCCCTTTTTTTTTTTTTTTTGTTTGTTTGTGAGATTCAATTCAATTTATAATCCTTAGGAGCTGATGCCATCACCATCAATAGTGGGGAGTTAGTCATCGTGGGAGACGGGTTTGCGACGTGAGTGGTGGTTAATGCCATCTCACGTCTTTGTTTGAGATTCTTCTCTTGGACTTTTTTTTTTACATTTTTTTGTTTTATTCTTGCATCAATTGAGACTTTAGTGATTATGCTAGAATATATATATATATATACTATTATATCTATTTCCTTGTCGAATCACATGAAACTCTAATCAGTTGAATATTATTTTATGCATGACGTGGATGCATCCAAATTCAACACAAGAATAATTGTATGTTCTTCCCCCTTTTGTTTTTGGGTTAAGAGAAAGATAATCATCTGTTGTATTTTAAAAAAATTTTAATAATAGACCAAAGGCTATCTCTTGCTTAATTTAAAAAATTTTCATTGACTTAGGGCCATGTACATGATTTTAGGATCTTAATATGATTGTTGAAATTATATATTTCTATGAACGTGTGACTTTTCTAAATACCTCACACTATGAATAGGGTTATTTTAAATCTAATTGTCAAATTTATTTTTTAAATTTTTTTGATTTTTAACAATAATCCAAGCAAGTATTTGTATAAACCACATATATATATGTTATATATATATAGGTCTCCGTCTCCCATGATTAGCGGTGGGCGGCCATGTGACTCTGTTGGGGAGGCTATGGGGTGGTGAAGTAGGACCAAATTTAAGACACACCTCCTAGCCTCCTCCAAGTTCAAGGTTTATGGATGGCTTATTAAATTTCATTTAAATATTCAGTACATGATTCTTCACTCAACCAAAGTTAGGGGGCAGTTGGTCTGAGAAGGGGTGAACCAAAGTCTCCTGTAATAAATTTGGGCAGTGAGGGAGAGAGGGTGAAAAATAAGCAGAGAAAGCATGGTCAATGGCAGGGTTGGATGGTTGAAACCCACTAGTCCAAGTTTTACTATTTAATTAGTGACCCAATTAACATGTAGATTATATTAGTAAGCTATAAATCACTAAAAGAGTGTGGTTTCAAGTGCAATCCATCATCATGGGAAGAAAATCAAGTGATCTGGTAATACTAACTCCTCAGTAGTTATTACTATTAAATTAGAACATAGAATGTTTTACTACATCAATAATATAAATTTATAATTAATAAAAATAATTTTGATGTAGTATGAGTACTGAAAAAACTCGTACTGCCTAACTACTAAACTTCTAAGTTCTGTATGAGTTCGATAGAGTAGTTGGTTGAAACCCTAGACACCTTGTAGCAAAAAAAAAAAAACAAAAAAGGATCTCTTTTGTCTCCTTCACTCATCAATTCCCAATTGGAGGACCGAATCGAAAGATAAAGTTTGGCTCTAATGCATTATATGGCAGTGGTTAATTTCTTTTTCTGTTTTTTACAAGATGTCTAGACCTTAGATCCACTACTCCTTCGAGTTCGTGCAGAGTTACTATTCATAAAAATCATATAAATTTCATACATTATATAAATGATGAGTGGTCACAAGATATTATATACTTCTTGAAAAAACAAAAAACAAAAAAAAAAAAACAATACCCAGATGGAATGTTGAGTTCAAATTATAGAGAAAGACAAACCAACAAACCCATGTGAGGATTCAAAGTTCAAACTCCTTGGTCCAATTCCCACATGGGTCCGTCCACACCCACATTGATCTGGTCCTTCCAACAATGTGTTGGCATCTGTTTGATCTTAGATCAACATATGATGCATTGAATTGATACTGTTAATCATTCACATATTAGTCAGAGAGACATAGTGATTAATGCCCTTATTAATGGGAATTTTTGTTTTTCTAGTTTTGGGTCATTATAGGGTTATCCAACTAATGCGAATTTGTGATCATTTTGAATTCCAGAGGTTGGGTGCTGCCAATGAGCCAATGAGCCAATGAGACCATTGTTGTCAAGGCACATGGGAGAATTTGTTTGGTGGTACCCTGAGGTCAAGGAATTTGCCAATTGTAGAAGTAGAAGTCCTATTGTTTTGCCGTGATAAAATTGCTTACATTAAAACTCTAATTTGATATCTAACCAATGAAATCTAAACCGTCACGAAAGGCTCAGAAATTAGAGTAAAAGCTGGCAAATGTCCCTATTTTAAAACGGAAAACATTCATTATGAAGGATCTTTGTTTTCAGAGTAGAGTATTACTTCTTAGGTGTTTGGGATAGTTTATCGCAACTCGATTAATATCTTTCTAATCTAGTCAAAGGCAGGTCATTCACACTAAGACTAGAAGATTTAGAAAAATAAATTTCTCACGGTCTAACCTAGGGGTAGCCATGGGCCCGATAGTTTGCTTGGCTCGCCCAAGCCTGCTCATTATTGATTTTGAGGTTGTTTTTAGGCTCGATTAATTTAATGGACGGATTTGAAAATTGTGTTTGAAGTTCGGTTTGAGCCGAAATATGTATAAAATAAGATATTTATATTCATGTATTTAGATTTTATTTTATTTATATTATTTTTGAATAAAATATAATTATTACAAATATTTTTAGGTTAAATGGGGCGTGGGGGACTTAAAAATCATAATTTTTATTTTGGGTAGGCTTGAGATATGATTTTAGGTTCGATGTAATTTTTTTTTTCAATATAGACCCGACCTAACTTGACCTGACCAATGGTCACCCCTAGTTTAATTTCAAGAGGGTTGTCAAGTTTTAAATTTAGGATATCTAAATTTACCATGTCTATATTGTGCTACCCTTAGAGTTTTTCTTTTTTTTTTCTTTTTTTTTTTACCCTTTTCTTAAGAAGACAAAAGTGGTGTGACATTCAAACACCACCACTTTGTCTTCTCCAGAAAAGCTGCCTTAGGATCGGCTCAAAGCACTCTATTCTTAATGTTAATTAGAAAAACGAGGAGAATTTCAAAATCATAATTTCAACATAATTAATGCCTAGCATGGCAGAGTCCATAAGCAAATGAACATATACGCCAACAAAAACACACTATGGGAAATCATAAATAATTCGTATGTAGTTGAAGGAAGGGTCAAAGAGCAAAGGCAGTTAATAACGCATTTGAGGTCAAGCATAGAACATTGTCCAAGACATGAACTCATGAATGCCCCCGTCGAGTGAAGTCTACTAAAAGATTCTAGTAAAAACAGTCTAGAAAACTCTGGTCAACAAAGCCGCCAGCATCTAACAAACCCTAGCTTTGTCCAAACTCTACTAGAACATATCAAAATGTCTAAAAGGGAAAAAGAAAACAACCTCAACTTCAAGTCTCAGATCGGCTCCCTTCATACCTTAATATTTAAAATTTTTCAGACTTTTTATTTCATTACGTCACGTGTTAGTTATTCAGATTCAACGAATAATGTTGTTATCCGATTCAAATTCACGTTTTTATTTTGTTAGATTTTTTTTAACGTTAAGTGAAATCATGGGTTTAAATAAAATAATATAATCCGTTGGATCTGAGTGACTAACATGTGACGTAGTGAGATAAGAAGTCTGGAGTATTTGGATATTAAAGTTTAAAGATGACCTGATCCCGTCAATGTTAGGGGTTTTTTATTTTTCCTTCTCACCTAGCATGTGTTCCGAACTACGGAAAGACGGACTTGTTTATTGCCCTTTTTGTGGTGCTTTGGAAAGCAACTTGTTTGATAACACACCAGTTGGACATGTTGAAAAACAGAGTGTAAAGTGCTGGATTTTATTCCTTATAATCATTCAAAAAGAGTAATAAAAAAATAATGTAATCACTCTCCCCTCACCAATTATTTTTTTTCCGAGCTGCATGCTTATTATTTGTGATTATATACATCTATATATACATAAATCTTACCCGAGAATCAAGTGTAAATTATTTTTCTATTTATTTTTTTAATTTACAAGTACTAAGTTTGGAATCTTGCATTTGATCCATAGTAGTCCCAAGTTACAATAAGTCTATGAAACAAATTCAAATACACACAAGTTTTTGACACCAAATATTTATATAAAAAAAAAGTACTAGAATTCCCATATGTGCAAAGGCTTCAGTTAAGTTTTTCTCAAACATTTAAGGCTGGGGTTGGGGGTGAGGGGTCTTAATTTCTTCTAACCAGAAAATAGAAGTAAAATATCCATTTGGATCAGCGAGTGGGGCGTGGGGAACTGCTATGGTTTGGAAGGACTACAAGCAAAAAAACAAAAGAGACAGTAGGAGGAATGGGCAAACTCTCTTTGAACTTCTTTTGCAATTTGTATTGTAGATTCAGGATATTGCAAGTGCCATGGGCCAAATCGGATAGATATGTACTACTTATCTGGCAAAGATCTCACGAGATTGCTGATCAGCTACCAGGGTGGGTCTTGAATCCACATTTCTCCATGGTTGTGGATGATCAAGAAGACCCCATTCGTATCATATCATGTGCAGAGTGTATCAATTATTCATTCATTGATCAAGAATCATATATTTCATATACAGCATTCGGGGCAGCTAACAATAAAGAATAAAAGGGAATAACAAGAAGAAATATATATATATATATATATATCAATACCAGTATATATGACATTAGAATAATGTGATGATTCTACTCAACCACACTATATAGCTAGCAAACAAAGCTCATTGTGGGTTGATGGTTTGATTACAGTGGAAGGTTAGAGAAATGCATTGGTTACAGAATCATTGAGTCCAAAACAAACAACAGGAGTCGAGGTGTAGAATTAGTAGCTAAAAGGCTAGGGAACCATTAAATACGCCAAAGTTAAAATTATAACAAAAATAGTATTTGAAAACAAAGGAATGTTGTACAGTAAAAAAATTTATACATAATTTATTATCAGAAACTTAAACTAAAACATCTATCATGATGACTCTTAATTATAACAATGACACTGACACATCATTCTGATGGAGTTTTCTGTATAGATTTTTTTGAAAGAATATTATTTTCAAAATGAAATTATCACTTACAATGACAATATATTAACAAATTATTGAAAATTTTAAATTTCAGTAATGTTATACTTAATTCTCTAAAGTTTCTTAATTATTCCAAAAAATAATTAGATGAGAGTTCTTCTACTAGTTTTAGGATATATGAACTTTATTTAGAAGGCGTTGGCATGGACAATTTTAAATATTTTGTAGTTATATTCCAAGATCTCCTGAATTATAAATATTATGCACGTCAAATAAATTTTGAATGATGAATTTGTTGTTATGCCAAAAAAAAAAAATGAATGTGTTAATATGCATTGATATTGCAAGAGAAAATGGTAAAATAATGAGTCAAATTAAGAGAGAGTCTTGAAGTAGTGGCTATTGGTATGACCATTTTTAAAGGAAACACTCAAAAGCATGGCGATTGTATAAAAATTATTAACCCCAATATTTGATTGGTCACAAAAAAATGTAGCATTTCTGTTTTTAAAAATTACTTTTGTTATAATTTCTAGTTTTTGTTTCTTTGACGAGACACCACTGAAAATTCTAAATACCTTACCACTGGCGTGTGTTTAGAAAGAGAATGTGAGGTTGTGTTGGACCTTTTTCATGATTAACAAGGGTAAAAACGTAAGATGAAAAAGAGAATGTTGACTAGGCAGGCGTGGAGTCGTGATATAATTGGAAGCATCTGGGAGGTTTTGCATGTGAAACATTATTATCGTTCCCCAAGAAAAGTTAGAAACAAACGATTCAAAAAATTTAAAAAAAGAAGAGAAAATCAAAATCTTACCGGGTAACAAGCGGGAAAACCAGAACATGTTTCTTGGGTTGGCGTAAGGACATAAACCGGGATAACCGGTGACTTCGTGGGTTGGCAAAGCTCCTTGATACGGAAGTACCTCCCCCGTTGAACGGACACCTGTCAATCAGAACCCTCTATATTACGGAATCCAGACTAACACTGTACGGTTATCGAAAATGGAGTTTTCTGAGAACGTCTCCACGTGGATATCTGGCGAGTATTATTAAAACTCGCTATACAACCGCGAGTAACAGATCGATTAGTATAACCAGTAGCTGTACTTTTTTTTTATCCATCTTTTTCAGCCTGTTTGGAGCTGGGAAGAAGGAAGGGAACTATTGTTTGTTTTATTTTTCCGTTTGATTTTATTCAAGAGAAAAATTAAAGGAAAAATAAAGAAAAAAAATAATTTTTTTAAAATTAATCTCTTTTTTTTTTCTCTTTACTTTTTTTTTTATTTTCTTTATAAAATCAAATGAAAAAATAATTTTTTTTATTTTTTCTTTTATTTTATTTCTCTTCCCTTCTCTCTGAAAACATGGTAATCAGTTGTTGTACCGGAGAGAAGTTATTCCATGGCGTGATTTTCAGGCACATTACATAAGTTTATAAATACTAAAAGTATGATAAAAATCATAAATATGCATGTAATCATCACTAAAATAATTCTCTCTAAGAGATGATCCCACTACGGTAGGGGTAGGCATTTGGCTTCACGTGTTTGGGTCGGATCTACACAATATAATATGCTTATCAAGTTTAAAATTAAATTACAAACCGCTTAAAATAAAAATAAAATTATCAAATCCGTCCATTTGACCCACAATTCTTTGATAAGAAAAATATGTTACAAATTGAACATAAATGATGTGTTAAGTGATTTGTGTGTTTTTTAATAGATTAAAAACCAATGTTAGAATCTTCTAACTAATTATTAAATAAATAATTTTCTTCTCGAAAAAAAAAGAGTTAAATAACATAAAATTTAAATACATATGATATATTAAAATATATAAATAAATTATTTTATGTCTATTTTGGGTTAGCTCATGCTAGGCATTAAATAAAATTTTGAGGTAATTTTACTTTAACCTGCTTGTAGTTTTGTGAAAAAATCAGATGATCCTCTTGTGATTTGAATTTATCTGCAAAATAGATGGAATTGTGATAAACTTGATGAAATGATAAAAATACCATTCTAAACCTTTCTTTTGACATTAAAGAACAAAATCATCTTTTTGATGTTTTTATTTTGAAGAGATAAAATAATGAAAATATCCCTGTAACCTAATTACAGTTAATTCTAAGGGTTTTTATTAATTTTACAATAAGTACAAATTATAAAAAGATTATATATTTACTTTTAAACTAATAAAAGTAATATAATTTTTATTCAAATCATAAGAGATAAAATATAATTTTCCTTACAAAATTTCAAAATATTAACATAATTGAAACTTAAGTAATGCTTTAGTAGTGAGCCCAGAGTGGTGTGTCGCGCAGGCACGGCCTGCTGCTAGCCATAATGGACCCACTTAGAGGACTATAGCACCCGTGCCCATCCTACACTAGGGTCAAAAAAGTTACGTTAAAAGGTTTTGAAGTTGGTTGAAATGTCAAAGACACATAGAACGGGGGTGAGTGACACGTTGGAGACTTCGCGGAGCACATGACATGCCGGCGGAGCTTAGAGAGAGAAAATGGAGATTGGAGAGAGAGAGTCCGTTAGTGGCAGTTAGTTAGGCACGAGGCAAGTTAGTTAAGTGGGAATTAGGGTAGTTAAATTTAACCTAACCATGGTTAGAAGGAGTTTGAGTCCACAGCTAGGCAGCATAGGGGCCTTAAACGATTTCCTTTTCCTATAAAAAGACTGCTCCATCGGCCTTCTTCTTTCACTCCATGGTTTCTGATTTGTTTTTCAGTTCTCCATTTCGATTTAGAGAGAGAAAGAGAGAACTTTATCGCCACTCATATAGAGAGAGAAGCAACAATGGCGGTCTCTCTGAGAAATTTCGCTGCTTGCTCGTTGCTGGTTCTAATGCTCTTCGTCGTCGGCGCTAGAGCTGTAATAGCGAAGGATGAGATTCAACAGACTAGGTATGGTTAGCTTCTTTTCCCCGGCGATTTACTCCATTGAATAGACAGCAATGCGGACCAGTTGAGGAGAAACAGAGTTCTTCGTGAGGAATTCTCTGCTTCTCTCGGTTTCCCTGTTTCCCCATGCTCTCGTAAAAATGTGTATTCTGATTCATATTGTTCAAGCTCTGCTTCGTTTAGTCATGTGAAAACAGAGATCTTTCTACAATTCTCATTATAGTTTTGACAGAAGATTTCTCATTTTTTGACGGATCGATTAGTTCATTACTGTTAGTTAAATTCATTTTCCTTCTCAAAGGCAATAGCTCATTCGAGAGTTCTTGGAGATTTACTATATTTGCCTTACAATGTCTTGATGCTTCTCCTTACAGTGTCGGAGACACAATGCAGTTGCAGAGCTCAAATAACTCAACAATGGCGGATAGGTTAGTTACACTGCTCTCAATTTCTGTGCTCTCAGTTTTACATCTTGCATACACTTTTTAGCATATCTGGACCGTCCACGTGGTCTCTGGCGGAATTCAGGACCGTCAGATATATTGGCAGCGGGATTCAGACAATCTTGACCGATCTGATCGGATCTGAAAAATCTGAATCGTTTATTCAGTTGCAATGGCGGTTTTCAGCACCAGGTCTTCTGTTGACTGTTGTCAAAGACTCAAAGCTAAAGTTATTCAGTGGAAAACTATTTTCTTGACGCTTCTCCCCCACATCCTCAAATATTTTTCTAGTACAATATTACCCTTCAACAAAAGCTTTAATCCGTCTCAGTGATTAAAGATATTTACTGTTGATTTTCACATATCTTAAGATTATCTTAGTAATTTAATCTCAATTGAAAAAGCTGCAGTTTTGTGAAACTCTTCTGGGTCGCCAACTCGTAGCTTCTCTCCTTTGATAAGCTTTCTACGTCTTGAGCAATGTGTTTTGCAGTGATAAATAATAAATTGATGTACGACAGAATTGAAAATACGTGTTGTTTTCTCCCAATACAACGACGGTTACGGTGTCGTATTCAATTCCCAAATCCAAAGCATTTTGTTGGGTTTTGCTCATCCCCTTTTATGGCTGTAACTGTCTCTGGACCTTGAAGCTAATTGCTGAGGCTGTGACTATGAGAAAAGTATGTTATGTGACTTATGACTCTGATTCTTGTGATTTAAGTATTTGTAAATTCGTGTAAAATTCATTATAAATGTTAAAATTATAATGACCAATATTGGTGTGATATTCACATCAAATAATTTCTTTTGTAACTCTGTAAACAATGTCAAGTGCGTAGCTTTTCCTGATTTCAGGTCAAACGAAGAAGCGGAAGCCCGGAATGAGAATGCCGTGCCGGATCCCGAAATGGTGGCTTCCATGGTTGACATGTGAGTGTCAGTCTCTTCCCCATCCATGAGATTGATTTTAACTGCTAATTTGGTATTTGTTCATTTGTGAGTACATTACCACAAAAAACTTAGAATACCCTCTTAATTTTCATAAATTCCCCACCTACCCAGCTCCTAAAAAACCCACTTGTATTGTTGTTCCTTGTCTGTATTCTCCTCCTAATATCTGCTTCTTCTATGCGTACAAGCCTCTTTCAAAACAGTCATTAAACTAACCTACTTGAGAATAGGCACGAAATGTATTGTTCATAGGAAGTGCTCTTACAAGTTTTAACGAATCAGCATCGACCATGTTCTCAACCTTTTGCATCTCTTTCCCCCCACATGCCCTTGTTCCGAGATCCGCGCATCACGCATTTATTTTATTTCTTTCATGTCGTTTTCCTTTCCTTATCCAAAACTTCATTTGCGTGTACATTAGCTTTATATACCCTACACCAATGTTTGTCCCATTTTGGATTGCTTTTCCTTGACCATGTTCGTTTTCTTATTTTAAAATTGCATAAAAAGATACGAGTTGCTTTCATCACATGGCTGCAAACTCGTTTTAATGAACTTTGGTGGACCCTTTATTTGGTCGTTAATTCTTTTTTGTCAAGATTTCGTGTGTCGCTGTGGATTAAATCTTGTACTCATGCCCCTCCTGGTACATAATCCTCTGTTTTAATTGCACAATTCCACTTTAAAAAAAAAAAGCAATTAAAAGGGATAATCAATCTATTATTGTTATAAAATAAAAGGAATATAAAACAGATAAAATAACCAAACACAGTATATAATAAAATTAATTTTTCTGGAACTGTCAACTAATAGTTAGATAGTTCTTCTAGAACTATTAGAGATAGATTACATAAAATGAAGTCCCTTCACATCTATAAGAACCCAAAACAAAGATAAGTACTTGAAGTTTTTTGTTGATAACGTATTACAAAACTAAATGAATATAAAGCAGGTAAAATAATCAAACACAGTATATAATAAAATTAATTCTTCTAGAATTGTTAAGTAATAGTTAGATAGTTCGTTTAGATTTATTAGGAATAGATCTTCTTAATCACTTAATACTTTATTTTTATCATAAAACAAAACATAAAATACAATTTGAATTTAAATATTTTACCTATACTCTTTACTCTATTCTCTCTTCTCCATTATCTCTCTTTCTTCTTTATCTCTCTCTCTCTCTCTCTCTCTCTTGCTGCTATTGTTTTTTTTTCGCACTTTCTCTCTTTCTCCAACTTTATGTATAGACGAAGAAAATGCACCGTTCATAGAAGAAAAACATCAGTACTTACGTTAAAAAGTCATCTATGAACAGTATTTTTATTGTTTCGTAACAATTATAAGATTTTCTTTAACATCATTTCCACCTGATAACTCCTTTCATACCCATGGGAGTAAAATAAGAAAGAACTTTCACGAGCATGTGTGAAAGCTGGTCAATTTTAAATTGAACTGCCATAATTTGAGCAATGCTGTATATGCACCGGGTTGGGTAGACCACATAAATTTCATTCCCTTTCTCCAGCCTGGCGAAGGGCATGAGACCCCCAAAACTAGATCTGGAGGCATACCAGCAAAAGAGTCTTGTGGCAATGTCAGGATGTTTGGCCAACTGACTTATAAGTCGTAAGTTATAAGTTATAAATTACTTTTAAAAATAATTTTTTTCAAAAAATATTATTAAAAATAAACTATTTTTTTAAACTGCTCATTCAAACACATTTTAAAAAAATCATAAATGTAAGTAATAAACTAAAATAGGTTACACCCGTCACCTAAATCTAGCAAAAGCCCAACTAAAAAATCCATGATCTCAATAAATGACCCCTGTTTCATTTAAGAGTTACCTCCACCGACATACCACCCACACACAGGACCCTTTGCATTTATTATTTCCGACAGCAAGGAGGGTACAAGAAAATCATTTTAGTTTCCGTATGGACCGTATTTCATCTATCCTTATGCCAACCTGGCTTGGCCTCATAACTGAATTGGGGCAGCATTCTTTGAAACTCAAGCTACAGGAGTTATTATATTGAGGTTATTTTCACTTGCTTTGAATTCTGACTTTTATTCCATTAATGATCATTCCTGCAACTTGTTGTAAGATGTTTAATTTAGGAGTCTATATAGGTCGAGTTGGGTTAACTCGTGTTGGTTTTATGATTTGGTTTAGGTAAGGCCCATTCAATTCTCGGTCTTTCAGATTACATGCCGCACTCATTATTGGAATTATCAAGACTTCAGAGTAAATAATGAAGATTTTTGAAATTTTCAGGACCATTCGCAATAGCACTGAAAGGAGGAAGTTGGGTTTCTTCTCATGTGGGACTGGCAACCCTGTTGATGACTGCTGGCGGTGTGACCCCAATTGGCTACTCCACCGGAAGCGCCTTGCTGACTGTGCCATTGGCTTTGGTCGCAACGCCATTGGCGGTCGCGATGGCAGGTACTATGTTGTCACAGACCCAAACGATGACGACCCAGTAAATCCCAGACCTGGCACCCTGCGCCATGCTGTCATCCAGGACAGGCCTCTCTGGATCGTGTTCAAACGGGACATGGTGATCACACTAAAGCAAGAGCTGCTAATGAACAGCTTCAAAACAATTGATGCACGTGGAGCCAATGTCCACATTGCGAATGGGGCTTGCATCACAATTCAGTATGTCACGAATGTCATTATTCATGGTCTCCACATCCATGACTGCAAGCCCACCGGCAATGCCATGGTTCGAAGCTCCCCATCCCATTACGGCTGGAGGACAATGGCCGACGGCGATGGCATATCCCTTTTCGGAGCAAGTCACATATGGCTTGATCACAATTCTCTCTCTAACTGTGCCGACGGCCTTATTGATGCTATTATGGGATCGACTGCAATTACCATCTCTAACAATTACTTCACTCACCACAATGAGGTCATTTATATTTCAAAAATGTGTTTATTTACTTCGATTGTTCAAGTTATCACCTAATTCAAGGACTAAAAGCCTTACTAATAAGCAGGTGATGCTACTGGGACATAGTGACTCCTATACCCGAGACAAGAATATGCAGGTAACTATTGCGTACAACCATTTCGGAGAGGGACTCATCCAGAGAATGCCAAGGTAACATTTATGAGTTACTGTATCACCGTTGGACTGATGGATCAATGGATGGTTTTGTCTGATCAGAGTTAATTAATATGCAGGTGTAGGCATGGGTATTTCCATGTGGTAAACAATGACTACACTCACTGGGAAATGTATGCTATCGGTGGCAGCGCCGAGCCCACAATTAATAGCCAAGGAAACAAATATCTTGCCCCTGTCAGCCCTTTTGCTAAAGAGGTATGTTAAAAGAGAAGATTCTGTATCCAAACTGCATCGGTCTTGTATAAATTTCCTGTTCCAATAACGATGAAATGGTATGGACAGGTAACCAAGAGAGTGGAGGACACAAATCCTGGTGTGTGGAAGAACTGGAATTGGAGATCAGAGGGAGATCTTATGCTCAATGGAGCCTTCTTCACTTCATCAGGAGCAGGTGCTGCAGCCAGCTATGCCAGGGCCTCAAGCCTAGGGGCCAAGTCCTCCTCCATGGTGGGCACAATTACTTCTGGTGCCGGCGTTCTTAATTGCCGAAGTGGCTTCCAATGTTAGTCTCAAAAGAAAATCATTTTACAAAACAAAACAAAAATAAATAAATAAATCCCATGTACCCTTCCTACTAAGTTCTTATAGCCATACAATTCTGTGTTCTGTCCTCCCTCTGTATGTCCCTTCTGATGTTATTCAACAGGTGTAAATTTTTATATGCCTAGTGGACATTGCTCAACCTCGGCCTGCTTCAACTCCAAAAATATGACAAATCTCTGGAGCAGGTGCGGAAGCGTTGTTCCTTTCTTCATTACATTCAATCAGGTCCCCTCTTCCAACCCTTCAAAAAATCATCCGTTTGCTTCTCCACCCATTTAGTCTTTCTCTTGCTGGGAAGTGAACGTCTCTAGTTTTCCTCTCCCTCTGCCCGGTAAAGTCACGTTCATATTACGTAGAAAGAAAGGGGAAAAAATTATCAGCTTCATTATTGTCTCTCAGCTATTGCCTATAAATGGTGTTTAGCATTCAAGATCTTCTGTTGTAATCCTTCTGTTACTGTAATTATAATTTTCAATTTGTCGTCTTCTCCTGTTTGTGTTCGCAAGCAAGATTCTGGAATATTGAAGTTTGGAAGAGTTGCTATGTTTACATTCATTGTGGATTGAATCATATATATAATCTCTTCTTGTTTCTTTTTAACACCAAGCTCTCGACGCAGGTGCAAAGCCAGGCAGCTTTCACCCCTTCACACTGAGATTAGTTCCAAAGATGCAGCCAGGGACAAAAGGTTGATTAGCCTTGCATTATATATTAAGAATGAAACTTACACACCACAGAGCAGCCTTTGTGAAGGAGAAAAGGCTTTTGCTCAAATATAACTTGTCTCTATGCATATTTCTAATACTTCATCATTCTGTTTTTGCACAGACGAATGTCAATACAAGTAGACTACAAATCATTTTCATCCTTACAAACACAACTTCACTTGAGAGAGAAAAAAAAAAAAAAGTCCTCACTTGAAAAAGGCAAAAAAAACATTAAAAAGACAAGAAAATAAGAAAGTTAACACCATTCATGATGTCCCTCCTTTAGGAGAAACTAATAGACACTAGAAGCAACTTACAATCTAAGGAAAATCTCAAAATGGGGTACCAATTTCACTCCTTGTTTCTGTAGGGCTGTACAAAGCAGACCTGTTCCTCGGTCTATTCTCCTCCAACTGCTTCACAACCTCATCTATCGTGGGTCGAACAGAAGCCACTGGGGCACAACAACCCATTGCAAGCTTCAATGCCTGAACTAACCCGTCTTCCATAGGATTCCTTATCCCTCTCAAAACCTCTACATCGAAAACCTCCATTGTCGTCTCCTCCAAAACTGCCACTTTTACGAGGGAAGGCAAATCAGTAAAATCACCACCTCTTCCATTTTTCCCGGGCTTCTTCCCTAACAAAATCTCCAGTAATAGTATCCCGAATGCATAAACATCTGTCCTAGAATTGCACTTTTTCATCTTTTGAAGTTCTGGTGCCTTGTAACCGTCAGATTTTGCAAGTGCCACCACTTCATCAGCAACATCTGGGATCATTAGTTTGTCCAGTCCGAACTCGGTGATTCTGGCCACAAAGAATTCATCTACAAGAACATTTTTTGATCTAATGTTCCCATGAGTAATGGGTGTTTCAAGACCTGTATGAATATATGCTAGCCCCCTGGCTATACCCAATGCAATCTTGTGTCGCCTAGCCCAACTCAAAGCTGGTTTCCCTGCCCTTGATTCTGGATCAACCAGGACAAATTACAAACAAGAATGAGAAGAATAATTTGAATTCATTGCCCAACCAAAGTTTAGGGAAGTCGTAGACTTGTACTAATAAACTCTCCATCTCTAGAGGCCTGTTAGTTGTTAGGGGGCAAAGAGAAAAAAAAAATGGAAGAAAGAGTAGAGCCTATTCTGTTAGAAAGATTCATCTTTACAACTAGTTTTTTGCAACCTTTTCCTTCTGATTCTCAACTAGTGTTGCTCTGGTGAGGGTAGGATCTAGTGCACGTGGATGAAGTGACTTTTGTCTATTCAGGAGTCATCAATTATGAAGAAGGGAGTTTATTTGGGATGAAAGCAGTATTTATGACTCTTACTCCTCAAGCTCTCCTTTCATGTGAACTTGCAGTTTACCATACTCTTACTTTACAGTCCTTGTGTTTTTGCACAGATGAAATGGATGTTTTACATCATTTTCAATAACTTCTGTAAGCTGTAAGCATTACTTTCCCAAGTAGCAAATGAAATTTGAAAGCTTCTACTCTGGAAGGTACGAAAAAATAAAAAGTCAAAGGTGCCAAATATTGTGGAGGTTTGATCATTACACAACATTTGAACAATATGTAATGTGAAATTGGGCAAGGCATATGCATAAAGATTGAGAGAGCGCAAGACTTACCCTAAAAGTTTTGGACCTTTTTAATTAGGGTGGGCACATCTTAATACAAGTCATTACACTGACCAACCAGTGTCAGCCCTGTCTAGGTGCAATGCTCATACATACAAAGCTTGGCTTCAGCACCATGAAGGCCTATAAAAAGGCCAACACTTGATTATATGTGCCTACAGCATTTCCAAGTCAATATAAAACTTCGCCCAAAATAAATGTAGATTTTTTAGTTATAGTCGGTTATGCTCTCTTGGTGCTATGGCAATTAAAAGAGGTTCTAGTTTCACAGTGCTAATTGTAATTATAATAAAGAAGAGTAGCATCCACAGAAGATTAATTGACAAAAGAAAAAAGCATAGCTGATCGAGCTTACCATGTAAGAGATCATGGAGGGTTCTGTTGGGAAGATAGTCATAAATGAGTAGCTTCTCCCCTCTCTTCCCCTGATAAAATGCTCGCAAAGGAATCAAATTCTCATGGCGGACATGGCCCAATTGCTTTATCACTGGCAAACATGAACTTCTATCTTTACAACTGCCTTCCCTCAACAACCTCAGAGCAATGGTTCCTCCGTCTGGGAGCTTCGCCTTGTAAACCGTCCCATAACTCGTCTTCTCCATAACTTGACCCGTTGCATTCAACACATCCTCCAATGTCAAATCCTCGCCGCCCTGGAACAAAATCAGCTTCCCTTCACCACCACCGCCTCCGCCATTTTCATCGTCCTCTCCTTCTTCCAATTCCTCTTCATCTTCGTCCCTGTTCTTCCTCTTCTTCCCTTGCACATACCCAATTAACAAGGAAGCCAAAACCACGGTTCCGGTCATCAACCCAATAACAATACCAGCAATTGCACCTGAACTCAAACCAGATCTTCCCCTACAGCTCCTCAAAGGAGGCCCACAAAGCCGAGGATTGTTTCCTTCAAAAGCCTCCACTCCAAACTTCGATTCCCCAACATTTGGCAACACGCCACTAAAATTATTGTACGAAAAATTCAATTTTTCCAAATTTAGTCCACTTATGCTCTCAGGAATCGAACCCGAAAACATATTATTAGAAAGATCAAGCTCTCTAAGACCATGGAACTCAGTAATAAATTCTGGAAAATTTCCAGAGAACATGTTGTGCGCAAGATCAAGACTCTGTAAATTTTTGCAAGTAGCATTAGGCAATGCAGGTTCAGGAAGAGACCCAGAGAGAGAGTTACCGTGAAGCCGAAGCGAAACGAGCCGGTCGCAGAGGTTCCAGATCGATGTGGGTAGTGATTCATTGAGCAAATTGTTTCCCAAATCAATCTCCGAGAGTGAAGAGCTGTAGCCGAGCTCGAGAGGGATGGTTCCGGAGAGTGTATTGACGCTAAGGTAGAGGCTTTGGAGGGTAGAGAGCTCGCCGAGTTCTCGAGGGAGTTTTCCCGAGAGGCCAGCGGAAGGGAGCTGTAGAGAGAGAAGGTGGAGTGAAGGGTCTTTGGAGAGAGAAAGGTTGCTCCACTGCGGGGAAGAGAGGTCGTTGCAGACCAGAGGAGTACCGTTCGTGAAGACCCATTTCAGGCCTCGCCATTGGCAGAGTGGAACAGAGGTGTTCCATGAAGATAAAAGTAGGTTTTCTGTGTTGCCTTGCAGCGATGGTTTGATTTTGCTCAAGAGAAGCTCAACATCTGAAGAAGAAGAAGAAGAAGACGAAGAAGAAGAAGAAGGTGATGACAAAGACTGAGTGAGAGTGTTGGGTATGTTAGTGAAGACGATGAGGAAGGTAATGTAGAGAGAGAAAAGCTTCAGAACCGCCATGGAGGAAAGCAGGGAAGAGAGAGAAAACAGAGAGACAGAGAAGGGAAAGCGAGAGAGAGTGGTTGGTGGGTAGTTCTTTGAGGTTCTTCTTTTTGGAAAGCTGACAGAGTGTTGACTGACAGTGATCTCTTAATGGTTGTTTGGACATTTGGTCATAACTTATAAATTATAAGTTGTTTTTAAAAATAATTTTTTTATAAAAAACGTAATTAAATATAAATTATTTTTTTAAATTACTAATTTAATTACATTTTAAATACTTAAACTACTAATTCTACGGTTATGATGTGACGTTGTAAACACAAATCACCCTTTGCTGTACCCAAAATATCCTCGTCTTTAATTCTATACCGTTGATGTCCAAAAATGGGCATGACATGTGTCGTGATGATCACCCAACGGCACAGACACTAGGTACACCACAGAAGGAACACAAACATTGTGTATGTATCTATATGTAGTTCTTCTGCACGCTCGCCTTTGAAATGCAGATATTTTTTTATTCTTTTTCTGTGCTTTTTTTCTTTGAAAGAAAGATAAGCTGCTCTGCAGCACGCCACCACGACTTGTCTATTCGGCAAAAGCTAGGGATGGGGGTGCATTTGTAAATTGATGGTGCTTTGTTTGGGACCCTACACGTGTCCTTGATTCTTGATCTGTACGGCTGATATTTAAATGGAGGGTGAGATGACTAGTCTGGGTTGGCCTTGATGCCCTTGGTTTGTAAAGGAGGGGTATGTTCTGGTGGGCCCAAGTGTTTGTGGTTCAGAGTCGAAAAAGCTAAACGATGAATAAAAAAAAAGTAAAGGACTAATCAATCTATGTCCCAATTCCCATGGCTAAGACGTGAAGAGGGCCATGGAGTAGAGAAAAAGGAGGGGCCTTTTACTGTGTTACTCAATACTCATATGAAGAGGATTCCAGCTACTGATCCCTTGGGTCTCACCTAATTTAGTGACTATATCACAAATTATTTTCCTCCAGTTTTTTAAAAATCCTTGGAACAATATACATATGTATATACTGATGAGTCCGTTGCCTTCAATTTTAATTGAGTTTCAAATTAAGATACAATTAGCTGTAAATTAACAAGTTACACTTTAAATTTTATAAAAATAACCAGTCACAAATCCTTTTTTTTTTGTTGACGGAGTGTTCAAACCAATTTGCATGCAATCTTAGCGAGGGAGCGATTTTGCTACAGTTAGCCTAAGTGCGGTCATTGCAGTCACCAACGCGTTTCAATGTTCTTTTGCCACATGGCAACCGATCAAGAATTGCATCTCACTGTATTCCTCTTTTTTTAATGGCTTTGCCGTTCTAAGTTCCAGCCATTCTCATTCTCTCTCTCTCTGCCTCTCTTTCGTTTTTCATATTCTGTATTTTTTTAAATTTTCTTTCATCCAAAAGGCGTTGAGACAATTTTTTTTTCCATCCTAGATTTACATACTCACATAATATATACATACACGCATAAAAAATACATCGTAGATATACATGCGCGCAACTTCAACGAATCCCAGAGCCCAATCAAAATCTTAGGAGTAGTCTCAAGGAGTTAATTTTGAACTTAAAATCTTAGAGAAGTCTCTCAAACCAAGCCAACCACTTGAGTAAACAATTGCGTTAATAATAAGTTCAATTGTCTGATAAGTAGCAAAATCTATTTTAGCTAATGTTCTTATCACTCTTGATTGATTTAGAGGCATGTTTGCCCCATGGCTCGTTACATCAGCTACCATCTTTCTGCTAGTTCAGGTGCACCATGACAGGTTTGAAGCAATGCCAGTTGAGGATGAGTCTTGCCCGCAGGCTCATATGGGCTTAGGTACTTTTTTATTTTTGACTGCCGAAATTGTGCCATTAAAGCGATTCGATATCAACTAAATTTTCGAAACAACATGACCGAGAAAGAAACTTGAAATATCAAAATTCGCCTCATTAACAATAGCATAAAGCAAGAAAAAAAAAATCTGCAGAGTTCGCATGGTAAGCCGTTACAATCAACAGCTTTGCTCTGTATTGTCCTTGTTTAAGCCAAACCAAGATCCATAAGCCAACACCAAGAGAATCTTTGCTCTATTTAACGTTTGTCAATCAATCAAAAAGTCACTGTGTAATGATGATATGTTTTATAGGCATGCATTTGGAAGAGCACATTGAAATCTTTTTGCACTATCTTTGAGCATGTGTAATCGCAAGTTCCAAACATCCAAATCCTATTATGACGAACGACACTAGAACTAATAATTCATGTTATCACATAATCAATTATTCGGAGCTGAGTCCAAATTTCAAATTGTCAACTGGAACGTCTGATGGACACTTGCCGCTGACACGCCACCTGAGCTTGTGAGGCCACGACAGTGCTAGGCGAACCACCGTGATAGTGATACACATGCTAGTAAGAAGCATTGCCCAAATTAACGGCTGTGGTACTCATATAATAAGCCAAATATCTCGATGAAATTGATGTGTTCATTATAGAAAACATCGTTCCACCTTGTTCCAATGCATACCCACAACTATACCAGAGGATTAGAGGAACAATGTAATCACATGTGAGAGAGAGAGAGAGAGAGAGAGAGAGAGAGAGAGAGAGAGAGAGAGAGAGAGGAATTGAGAAGCATCCCTCTCACTCCTGCCTTCACTTGTACTTCTCCATTATTCTTCTTGCCTCTTCTAGACTGTCCTCAGTAGAAGCGGAGGAGGAGCCTCCACCACCTTTCGGGCCTTCATCCTTGTTCAAGGCTATGAATGTGAAATATATGAGCCCCATCATTGCCTGTTTAATAGAAAAGATTGCCAGAGTCACAACCATGAATTTATGTTGTTCAAAAGGATGTTGTACAAACATCGACTTCTTGTGTATTGGTAAAACTAATAATAGAACACCATTCAGATCCCCACCTCAAAAAAAATAAAATAATTAAAAAAATAAAATAAATATCCACTTTTTTGCACAGTCGACATTTTTTTTTTGGCTGGGTTGGAGGGGTGGGGGGTTGGTTGATTATGGTAGTTAGTTACTTTTTTGAACTCTAGTCTATACAACAACAAAGATTTCTTGCCCGCGTTAATTCTGTTATTCCTAGTCAAATATCTGAAAAGTGCTTTCAAGTCTGCAATAGATAGATCCTTTTATTTTTCCACGCGTAAGAGAGGTACATTAAAGAGTATCTACTTAGCTCCCTCTTTATGTAGGCATGAAACAGATATATGAAGGGGTACCACGTATACAGGTAGCATGGCAGACCTTGCAGAAGATAGTTTCAGTGTCTATCTACCTGCATTCCAAACCGGAGGAATTTCTGATTCAGCTGTAAAATTAACTTCTGATATTTATTTTTTCACCATAAGGAAAATTCCTAGGAAACCAAGAAAACATAATTGGACACACGACAATGCACTTTTTATTCAAGAGTTAAGCAATCAATTCTCTGTTTTCCATTCCAATTGACAAACATATAAGATTACATGAGAATCACAGCTACAGAAAATAAAGATCACCCTTCTCCAGCATGATTGTTGGCTACTTTAGTAAGCTAAACCAATGAAAATCTACTAATAATGCAGTTACTGCAGAGATAATTCATTACACTTCACGTATTGAGTGTGCAGCAGAGAAGCCCGAATGGTATAATGTATCCTCAAAACTAACAAGTTGAAAGATACAGGTAAACATACCAGCACAAAGAAAGCTGTAGAGAGGACTGACTTCAGCACAAAGAGTGCAAGGGTCACTGCAACTACAGTTATAGAGATCCTTGCTACTGGTCTTGGAACAGAATCCTAACACCCAAAAGAAAGTACATATAAATTTTTTGTTCTGTGAATTAGAGTTACAGCGACTATTCGAACTAAATAAGACTGCAATCAATCTTAGGACGATAGAATGAAAGAGAGGAGATGAACTTACAGGCACCAGATTGGTTCCAGCTTCAATTCCATCCTTCCCCACGTTCCATACTGTTTGAAGAACTATTTCACAGAACGCATAAGACCAATTAGCACAAAATGAAAACTCAAAACTGAAATGTATTTATTGCTTGGTTAAGAACCTGCTCTGTAGTAAAGCATCCATATGCATTGGCAATGAGCAAGCTTAACTGCAGATTTATAATAAAGAATGTCTACCAGGAGGAACTATGCTGGACTGGGAGTACATAACCATCACTATGTCCTTATCATAATAGCAAACTTTGGAAGCCTGTTATTTACAATGGGTTTCACATGGAGTAAATATTTTGCATTTGCTCATTAAGTGAGACATTTTTTTCCCATGGTAACAATAATTCTTACCCCCTATATCAAATTTCAGTGACAAAAACTGCATAACAATACAGTCAAATTATCTCCCAAGTTTTTATATGACCAGTGAAATAGAAACTCATGAATCAATTAATCACAATTGAATATTGGTCATCATTCCTGGATAATATGCAACATTCATGGATTACCTCAACTGATCATAGATCATAATTCTGGATAATATGCAACATTCACAGTTTACCTCAACTGATCAGAGGTTGACATCACTTTTTTTAATTCTACCAGAATGCATTAATGTTTATGCACTCAATCTTTATTTTTCGTACATTATTGCCAATATTTGACTATTACTGAATTTCAAGAATGTTTACAGGACCAACTTTTTCCGTCACTTTGCAGCCATGGGACACTGAAACTAAAAAAGAAGTCCTTTACAACAACATTCAGATCAAATTTTCCAGTGACATCATTTTTTGGCTCACCAATCTAATACTGAAAGAGCCAGTTTTCAGGGTAATCACGTAAAATACTACAAAAGCAAGACAAAGCCTGCAGCATTTTTGCAAAATCATTTGAAATTGCAACCAATAGATAAACGTTCCAATAGCATAACAAAATATAACAGATGTTCTTGCACTAAATTATTCATGACAAGAAGTGAACCATAATTTGTTTTATATCATCACAGGCGATCAAATTACAAGAAAACCACAAAAGTAATTACGGCAAATTTCAAAAAAGCTAATACCTTTCAAGAAATTGGACTGTGCGGCGAAGATGACAGGAAGGGTGCGAAATTTGTGGGTTTCGAGCTTCTTGACTTGGAAGGTCGAGGGCAAAGATTGCTTCTTCAACCTTGAGAGGGATTTGAAGGAAAGAAACTGAGAAGGGTTCAGAGATGGGGTTTGCTGCCTGTAACATTTTGCGTAGTTCTGTGAAATACAGAGAACATTATGAAGAATAACTGTAGAAGCCATATATATGTGCGTATGTATTGTAGATACACAATCTTGATTACTTCCTTTTTACTCTAAGAATTCTATAATGAGTGGACTGAGAGGGTTGACACTCTTCTGTGCAATAGGGTTCACTCTTTCTGCAAAAAATAAAGAAAAAGAGTACAAATTTTTATTTGGGTTAAGAAGAGCGTATAAATCGAAGTATCAAAACAATGGAGAAGTGGACTGTTGAACTGGGCCTATAAGGGGAAGACCTGTCATTGCCCAAGTCTTTTTTTTTTTGTAGGATAGTCGAAACTCCGATTATTAAGGTCCCTGGTCCAATGCTTAAGTTGTTGGAAAAACTGGGCCCAATTTTGATGAAGCATAGGCCATTTGCAAGCTTTGCTATGCTTACTGTTGTGCTATGATGGTTTTAGCAATTCATCTCTCTCTCTCTCTCTCTCTCTCTCTCTCTCTCTGTAAGCACACAAAATAAAAACAATCTGACCAATGATTTAATACGGCATCGCTACAATGACCTAGTTGAATTTTATTTGCATGTGAACATTCTATGATATTCCTGAACTTAAAATAAGAGAGACCAATTGTTCGAGTAAGGTCTGAGTCTGCTCCTTTCAATGTTTTAGATTTAAAAGAGCTCGTTTGATTCGTGTCGTAAGAGATAGAATAAGTTATCCGTGAATCTCACTTATTTTACGTTTGGTGCAACAAGAAAGATGATATAAATTATCTCGATGTGATTTCACATTTCATGTGAGGGTGAAACACCATTTCTTGGGCTAGAGGATAAATATAATTTTACACAACTAGCATTATATTAATAATATTTCCATTAATCAATAGCATTCATATTAATTTATCATTATATAATAACCTTATAGTAATATATTAATGTAATATTACTATTACATTATTATATTGTATTATAATAACCTTATTATATTTTTATTAATGTTACATTATATTAATATTATATATAATATAATTAAAATTTTATTTGTTTTTATAACCATTATTATTCTTCTTGTACATTGATTTCAATTTTATTTTTTTTAACCTATGGTCAAAGAAGGCCGTTTGATGACCTAAGGGTAAATTTGTCATGCACTTATCATTATCCTAACCAACTGATCATATGTCCTACCAAACAAGAAATACATATCCGACCAACTTATCCTGTGTCCTACCAAACGTGGGACGAGATACACATAGTCTAGGGATATTCCGTCTCAAAAATTGTATCCCACTTTATCCCTTCTCTTCAATCAAACATGTTCTTATCAACTCCTTAGTGTCACTCATATAGTCTTTAACCAGGTAAGTACTTAGTTTGTATGGAATGAAGGGATTACACTGACTTTAAAAGTGTGCACAAATTGGTCCGGACACCCGATTGACAAAAAAAAAAAAAAACAAAGAAAAAAATAGACCATTTGTTGTGGCAAAGATTTTCATTCAAGACATTGGATTACTAGCTAGATTTAAAAATTTTTTTTATCTTCATCTGTTATGAGGGGTATTAATTTTGAATTCCATTTGATCTCAAAAGTCAAGTCACTACTAGATTATCCATCTAACATAGTTTCAAGTGAAAAATCAATTTGTGCATTCTAATTCGTAACTAGGTTAAGAAAATAGTTACCCATACACAGAGAGAGAGACGAAAATAATAACCTTGATGGGTTTAACAATGTAATTAGCTTACACATAAAAAGAATTCTTTTTATATTGGGTAATCACCCCCATCATTGGCACAGAGATTGGACCGAGGAGGAGGGGGGTGGCTATGTTCGCGTGTAGGGTTTTGAATTTTGACAAAAACATAACGTGGGTAGATTCCATAGTGAGAGGTTCCCAAGGTAGGACTCCGGTATTTTCTCCTTAAGTCCCATTCTTTAGTCTTCTTTAATCCATTGTTTTCGCCTTCGTAACCTGTGAAAGACTTCAGAGCTAATTTGACATATTATAAACCCTTATTGTTGACTAAATAACAAATTACCCCAATCATACAAAAGGGGTTGGTTTGAACTTTCAAGTTTGAAACTATGAACTGGCCTATAGTGGGAGACAAATTTATAAACCAAGATGGGTTGCCTTAACATTGCCAGTTTTCATTATGTGCTTCCATGTTAAATTTCATGAAGTGAGTTTTTCCTCTGAGAAAAAAGGATTACTGGAAATTTGACCGTCCTTCAAAGAAGTGGCGCAATTCTCAAAAAAAAAAAAACCAAATCACTGACTGATTTTGAGGAAAACAATGCAAGAACACATGGTGTGTATCTGCTCTCCCTCGTGAGCTATCTAGCAATTGCCTATTCAAAATAATAATCGAAGAAAACAGAGAGCACAGAGGAGAACCCCGAGGTGATGAAGATGGTGGAGGTGGTGTGGGTTCTAATCTTTAATAATGTGATGGTTCCTCTTTCTTTATCTCTCCTTTTCTTGCTTGACTGCAAAGCAAGTTTAGCATAGCTAGCTAGTAATATTTAGACTTAATTGCATTAGCTGCACTAATAGAGAGGGAGAGAGAGAGACCCAATGCAAAACCCAGAAAACTGGTTTGGGATTTGAGGCCACTGCAAATGCCGATGCCGAGGCAACCCTTCAACACCCAAAACCACCGCCACCACCGTCTCTTCCTCCTAGTCCTCACGCTTCTGTCATTTTCTACTTCTTCCTCTGCAACCGACGAAGTTTTTACTTTACTTTCATGGCTTCACATCTCTTCTTCTGTACTCCCACATTCTTCTTTCTCAAACTGGAACCCATCAGATCCTAATCCTTGTAACTGGTCCTACATTACTTGTTCTTCTCAAAATTTTGTTACCCAAATCAGCATTCAATCTGTCCAGCTTGCCATTCCCTTCCCTTCCAATCTTTCCTCTCTCAAGTCCCTGCAAAAACTCACCATCTCCGGCGTTAATCTCACCGGCACAATCCCCCTTGAAATTGGAGACTGCGCTTCACTGACATTGATTGATGTTAGCTCAAACAGTCTGGTCGGTAGTATTCCGACGACCGTCGGTAAGCTCAGGAACCTCCAGGATTTGGTACTAAACTCAAACCAGCTTACCGGAAAGATACCGTTAGAGATTGGTAATTGCACCAACCTAAGGAGTCTCGTACTGTTCGATAACCAGTTCAGTGGGGATCTTCCAACTGAGCTAGGCAATCTGTTGAATTTGGAGGTCATACGAGCCGGAGGGAACAAAGATATTGCCGGAAAAATTCCCGATGAGCTCGGAAACTGCCGGAATTTGAATGTGCTTGGACTTGCTGATACTAAAATTTCTGGGTCCATTCCTGCTTCATTGGGAAAGCTCAGCAAGCTTCAAACTTTGTCAGTCTATACTACTCTGCTTTCAGGTGGAATACCACCAGATTTAGGCAACTGTTCAGAGCTTGTTGACTTGTATTTGTATGAGAATAGTCTCTCAGGTTCAATTCCACCGGAGTTGGGTAAGCTTCGGAAGCTGGAGAAAATGTTATTGTGGCAAAACAATCTTCTTGGGCCCATTCCTGATGAAATTGGGAACTGCCGAAGCTTAAAGATTATCGATCTTTCGCTGAATTCTCTCTCTGGAAGCATACCTGAGTCATTTGGAAACCTCTCAAAGCTAGAAGAATTGATGATCAGTAACAATAATATCTCTGGCTCGATCCCACCGGTTCTTTCCAACGCTACGACCCTCATCCAGTTGCAGCTCGACACGAATCAAATATCAGGCACTATTCCACCGGAGCTTGGGATGCTGACACAGCTAGCAGTCTTCTTTGCTTGGCAGAACAAACTTCAAGGAAGCATTCCTTCAGCAGTGGCTGGTTGCAGAAGCCTCCAAGCTATGGATTTATCGCACAATTTGCTTACCGGTAGCATACCACCTGGCCTGTTTCAGCTTCAAAATCTAACAAAGCTTCTACTGATTTCCAATGACATCTCGGGCTCTATCCCGCCAGAGATTGGTAATTGTAGCTCTCTCATTCGGTTTAGGCTGGTCGGTAATAGAATCAGTGGAGAGATCCCAAAAGATATTGGGTTTCTCAACAGCCTCAGTTTTCTTGACCTCTCTGAAAACCATTTGGTTGGATCTGTGCCAGATGAGATTGGCAATTGCACAGAACTGCAGATGCTGAATTTAAGCAACAACACCTTTCGAGGCAATTTGCCTAGCTCTCTATCTTCTTTAACTAAGCTTCAGGTATTGGATGCCTCTGTCAACAAGTTTGAAGGTCAGATTCCGGGGAGTTTTGGGCATCTTAATTCTCTTAATAGGCTCATTCTAAGTAGCAACTCCCTCTCTGGATCAATACCATCATCGCTTGGCCGCTGTTGGAATCTCCAGTTGCTTGATCTTAGCAGCAATGCACTCTCTGGCGCCATCCCTGTCGAACTATTTGAAATTGAAGGTCTTGATATTACTCTGAATTTGAGTTGGAATGCGCTAACAGGGGTGATTCCGCCCCAAATTTCTGCTCTCAACAAGCTCTCCACACTAGACCTGTCACACAACCAACTTGGAGGCGAATTGGCGGCTCTTTCCGGGCTTGAAAACCTCGTATCTCTTAACATCTCTTGCAACAACTTCACTGGCTACCTTCCTGACAATAAGCTGTTCCGACAGATGTCAGTAATGGAGTTAGAAGGGAACCAAGGATTGTGTCCTTTGGGCCATGATTCATGTTTCTTGAGCAATGCTGGAGGACTGGCAATGCCAAAGAGCAGCAATTCCAGGCGGTCAAGGAGACTCAAGTTGGCCATTGCCCTGCTTACTAGCCTGACTGTGGCAATGGCGGTTCTTGGGGCTGTTGCAGTTTTTAGAGTCCGAAAGCTGAATGGAGACGACAATGATTCTGAAATAGGAGGAGGGGATTCAATGCATTGGCAGTTTACTCCTTTCCAAAAGCTGAATTTCTCTGTTGAACAAGTTTTAAGATGTCTGGTGGAAGCCAACGCGATAGGAAAGGGGTGTTCGGGGATTGTTTATCGCGCAGAACTGAACAACGGTGAAGTCATTGCAGTGAAGAAGCTATGGCCAACAACAATGGCAGCTGCCAGAAATCATGGAGGAGTTCGAGATTCTTTCTCAACTGAGGTAAAGACTCTTGGTTCAATCCGTCATAAAAACATTGTCAGGTTCTTGGGTTGCTGTTGGAATCAAAACACAAGATTGCTTATGTATGATTACATGCCTAACGGGAGCTTAGGCAGTCTGCTTCATGAAAGAAGCGGCAACTGCTTGGAATGGGACTTGAGGTATCGAATTGTGTTAGAGGCGGCTCAAGGCTTAGCTTATTTACACCATGACACTGTTCCTCCCATTGTTCACAGGGATATAAAGGCCAACAACATCCTCATAGGCCTTGAATTCGAGCCCTACATTGCCGATTTTGGGCTTGCCAAGCTTGCAGATGATGGAGATTTTGCTCGATCCTCTAACACATTGGCTGGTTCCTATGGCTACATTGCTCCAGGTCAGTTTCAACATACTTAAAAGTTATATATTATATTCAAAGGTAAAATACACACTCCTGCACTTTACACGTCGAATCTTATTTCAGACTTGTACTTTTAATTATAACAATTAAGTCCTGAATTTTTAATTTCTTACAAGGCCACGATTCCGGAAGCTTCCGTTTGTGCCATTGCCGTCCAAAAGACCCGTGCGTCTCATGTTGCCCTTGTTGAAGGACAAAAATATATTTTCACACTGATTGATGTTATTTTATCTCAATTATTTAGTTCTCAAAACTGCTTTACAGTAATTTGTTACCATTTCCTCCTAAATTTCTATAATCATGCTATGTATAACACAAAATTAGAATTGTAAAATATTCCCAAATTATCTCAAGTGAGGAAGGATTGAGGGTATTTGATTGTCAAAATAGTATGAAAATATATTTTTACCCTTGAAAAAGGGTAATGTGAGATCCACATAGCTTTTGATTTTTAACTGCATTAATAGATGGTGACATTGCAACAAATTAAAGTACATGGAGTTAATTGTTATAATTAAAAGTGCATGACTTGAAGTGAAATTCAGTATAAAATGCAAAGATGCAAAGTATATTTTACTATTTTCAAAATCCAAAATTTTAGTTATGACAATGACAAAAATGTGATCTTGGTTTCTTATGTGTAGAGTATGGCTACATGATGAAGATTACAGAGAAGAGCGATGTTTACAGCTATGGAGTTGTTGTATTAGAAGTGTTAACAGGCAAGCAGCCAATTGATCCTACAATACCAGATGGCTTACACATAGTGGATTGGGTAAGGCAGAAAAAAGGTGGGATTGAGGTCTTAGACTCAAGCCTAAGGGCTCGGCCTGAAGCCGAAATTGAGGAGATGATGCAGACATTGGGGGTAGCTCTGCTTTGCGTTAATCCTTCCCCTGATGATAGGCCTACCATGAAGGATGTGGCCGCGATGCTCCAGGAAATAAGGCAGGAGAGGGAGGAGTTTGTGAAGGTTGACATGCTTCTCAAAGGATCTGCAGCAAATGATGGACAAGAAGATGGCAACAATTCTAGAGGAGGGTCTTCGACAAAAATGGAGTGCTTCTACTCACGAAGCAATAATACAAGCTTTTCTGCATCTTCGCTGTTATACTCTTCCCCCTCCAATGCCAAAGTTGCTTTCAAATAGAGCTTAGTTTGTTCATTAGTTGCAATTTACTGAAATACATCACTGATGCAGATGGTTTCAAATTTCAATAATCCTTGCTTACTACCCCAATTGTTTTTTTAACTCGAAACTCTCATCTATTGTGTTTGATGTTTATACAGAAAGGAAGTGAAGAACGACCTCATCTATGACTAGTCTTGGACACCTGGTAGGATGGTAAAAAAATGAGAAAACATTACTGCCGAACCTTAATTACCAAACTTTCGTTCTTCATTTTTTTTTTTTTGATAGCTGATGGGATTCAAACTCTGGCTTCTGCTCCACAATAACTTTTATTTTCCCACTAGGACCAAGACGTGAATTATCCCTTTTCAATTAACTTATAATTCCCCTGAAATCAACCTAAATGGCAAGGAAGTCCCATAACCCAAGTCTTTCTCACTTATTTATTTATTTATTATTATTGTGTTTTCCTTAGATTTATCAAGCAACATCTTCGTTTTTTACAAGCTCTCCTATGAATTGATCTTCACGATTCCATCAAATGATCATGAGGCTGCAAAAAATCTTGGCCCCCACATTCATGATATGACTCTTGATCAATCTGATTATCGGACAAATGAGAGAGACTTGCACCATTCAGGATTGTCCATTTCATCGCTTATACAACACAGATCTTACAAATTGAGGTACGCCCATATTGAACACAGAGATTATACACCCTTTGATTTGATTTGATTTGAGGTGGCGCATTAAAATTTTAATGTTTCTAATGCCCATTTCAAATATTGCAAACGCAATTAGTTAATATCACATATTTGATAAAAGTTCATAATCTGCAAACTGTGTTGGTTATGCTCAATTTTTTTAGTATTCCTTAATTAACCTGCTCTTGTATATATATATTTATATATCTATCAACATACTTTCAAATAGGAATTTGCATCGCTTTGTAGTTTGTTTTGTCCTTAGAAAAAGCATACAGTTTTAATCTCTTTCTTATTGAATTAAGAATAATGAACTTTTGTTTACATCATTTTTAACCTACCAGCCTATTGTACATATAATCAAGAAAAACTGTAGCATCACAGATTTCATAATAATCTTGTGATTTATTACAGTATATCAACGATGCTTTTACGTCAAATAATCAGTGCATAGTTCTGGTAGATAGCTAGGATGACATATTTCTGTGTTTATCTTCATAAATTTGTTGGAAAATGTAATTTGTAATGTAAAATATTGTGACTACCAAAGATTTGGCCGGTTGATAGTTTGGACTTTTAACCAAACAGTTGTTTGTGTTGGTCCAAGTAGGCAACCCAAGAAGGGGGGTGAATTGGGTTTTATAGAATTTTTTAACAAGAATTTCAACTAAAACTTGTTTATATATTTTAACAATAATTAATCGAAATATATATATATATCAAGCAAGTGGAGTATGTATCAATATATATATTTATGCAAACATGTATAGTGAGCAATTAAACAAAACAGAGGCAGAAAAGAAGTGCACCAGATTTATAGAGGTTCGGCCAACCTTGCCTACGTCCTCTCTTCTTCGATCCTTTCGAAGGAATTCCACTATGTAATATTCCTTACACAGCTGCTGGTTGTGCCACGAGTGCCCAGCTCACTCTTTACAAAAGCTTCTTCCCAAGCTTTCAAAACCCAAGAGATTTTGTCCAAGCTTCTCTTAAACTTACAAGTGTTTTTCCAAGAACACTTCAAACTTACACGGTTACAAATCCACCCAAATGAGAATGAATGAAGATTATACAAAGAGTGACTCTCCTAGTGAGTATATGAATGAATACAACTCAATGGATAACTTTAAACACTCAGCAAAAATATATGGCAGTGAGGTACAGGTGATTTTCAGCTTCAAGCACTTGATATGAATGGTATGATTGCTCTCTTCTTCTTCTTTGAAGCTGTATGTATCTCATATATATAGGTATGGATCGATTCTAGCCGTTGGAGAAGTATGGGAGAAGATTTGGTTGAAGTTTTGCCCATACCGTCTGTCAGAAAACTAGCCGTTACGGTCTAGGAGTCGACTCTTTTCACAATGAGTCGACTCTTTTTGCATTTCAGCAGATTTTTCAAGTTTCTGTCCAAATGAGTCGACTCTTTTGTCCCAGGAGTCGACTCTTTTCAGCAGTCTGCAGAATTGTTTGTTCTTTGTTGCAATGAGTCGACTCTTTTTTGCCAGGAGTCGACTCTTTTAAGCTTCCAGCAGAATTCCAAGGCTCTGTTCGAATGAGTCGGCTCTTTTAACTTGAGGAGTCGACCCTTTTTCCAAAAACCCATATTTTTGCAACTTTTCTTCATTCTTTTTCAAAGCTTCCAATCTCTTCAAAGATCATCTAAATAGGCTTTTTAAAGCTTGCAAATACTTCTTCAAGATTAGATGACTCCAAGAACATCTTCAATCCATTCAAGGTGAGTTTTCTTCATTTTCATCACTTGTAGAGCTCTTCCATTATCATAGCTTCATCCATTGATTCAAGTCTTCTTCAATATCTTCAAGAGAGCTTCCATGACTTAGAATCTTCATTTCTTCAATCAACATGGCTTCTTCATGGACTTCAATAATTCTTCCAAGAAAGCTTTCTAAGTCTTGTGAATCCTTCCATGTCTTCAAGACATATTCAAATCTTCTAAGAAGACTTCCATATTTTGAGTTGGTATCTTTTTCTTCCATTCTTGCAAGATATCTTCAAGTACTCAAAGTCTTCAATCTTTTAAATCAAGACTTTGATCATTTTCATTCTTCTTCTTTGATATCCATCATTTTCATTCCCTTATAAAATCACCATTGTTGAATATGTTATTCTTTCATGCTTATCAATCTTCAATCTAGGATTTTCATCAACTTGAGATTTCTTTTTCTTCTTATAATATCACCTTTGTAGAATGCATCACTTCATCATGCTTTTCATCATAAATCCTCTATTATGATAAGCTTCAAGTCAAGATCTAATTAATAATTCATCTGCACACTAAGTAGAATTATTAGATCATTTAACCATGTTTTGTTATCATCAAAATCAAGGTATTGACTCAACAGTTTGCATATTCAACATGTTTGTTAAAAAAAATGGCTTCATGCATGTAAAGCATTTAATGCTTGTAATGAATTTTGTCAATAAAATGGCATACCTCCTTTTGTATTGTAAGTAGAGTGAATTGAACTAATACAATAGATAAATCTCTCTCTATTGTGTTCTTCTCTCAATGTTTCTCTCTCTATTAATCTCACACACCAACTTATTTCTTTACCTGCTCTCCATTCACACTCTATCAATCAGAGCTTCTCAAAAATTAATATGGTATCAGAACCGGTCCAATCAAAGTGCTAAAGAATAATTTATCAAAGCAAGTTGTGATCAAATGTTGGGCGTGAAGCAAAAAGCTCAACAACAGTTACTGAGAGACTGCAAGGTTGTTTCATTACAAAAAAAAAAAAAAAAGAACGTAAAAATAAAGTACCTTGCCAAAAGAAAAAATAATAAAAAAATGCATTGTTTTCAATGGACTATTTGTGAGAAAAAATTAGTATATTCCAACTATCTCTTTTAGAGTCATTCAATCCACCAATAATTGAAAGTATGTGGTTTATGGTGGGAGGATGATATCATATTCAGACAGGGAAAAAGTTCAAGAAAAGAAAAATAGACTTGTATTAAAAATATTGAAGAAAGCTATCCATCCAGAAGTATGGAAGCACGTGGAATAGACAAAATCTCCACAACAGATATGGCAAAACCTCAAACTTATTTGTCAAAAATATGAAAAGCAACCTTTAGTCCAAGAATATTGGATATCAAATGTGGATGGCAATGAATTTATTAAAGAAGATGTTTAAAAAAATGATGGCGTAGATGAAAAAGGAAAGAAAGAAGAAGAAGAAGAAGAAGAAGAAGAAGAAAAATAAAATGAAAGAAAATTTTGAAAATGAGAGAAGAAAATTTTGAAATAGATGAGGGTGAAAAGAGAGTTGAAAAAGAAGATGAAAAAATAAAAATTGAAAAAAATTTGAAAGAGGAAAAATTCCTAAAGTTGAGTTTGCAGAAAAATTTGCAAAGAAAAAAAAAAAGCAAAAATTGAAGAACTTGTTCTAAAAGAATCCCAGAAGAATGAGTAAATGGAATCCTCACCAAATGGTCTAGTACAAATGGAATCAATTCATGCAGACTTCAAAGATTTCAAAATTTCACTGTTTTTGTTCGTGTGGAGAATTTGTCTTTTAACATAGGTTGAATAAGCATGGAACAATTTTTTGATTCACAAGAACGAGCAAAAAATAAAATAAAATGAAGAAACATGGATGAGTGAAAAACTATAAAAATCGTCCACAATCTTTGCTGAAGTTTAAAGGCAAGAAGACAAGATTTAAGCCAAACACATTAACAGAAATCGCAATAAGAATTGTGGCTTTCAAAAGCATATCTAGCAACATGTGCAACAGTGACACCCTCTACATACCTGAAGTGAGTTACAGCAAAAGCAAAAAAACTCTAAAACAGTCTCACAAGGAAAAATAAAAAAAAATTGCGGCAATTCAAAAGCTTCTCTCATATTACAAATTAAGCGGGGGTGTTAGAAAATGTAATTTGTAATGTAAAACATTGCAATTGTCAAAAATTTGGCGGGTTGATAGTTTGAAATTTTAGCCAAAATGATGTTTGCATATTCAACATGTGTGTTAAAAATATAGCTTCATGCATGAGAGGCATTTAATGCTTGCAATGGGTTTTGCCTGTAAAATGGCATACCTCCTCTTGTATTGTAAGTAGAGTGAACCGAACTAATACAATAGATAAATCTCTTTTTATTGTGTTCCTCTTTTAATGTTTCTCTCTCTATTAATTTCACACACTAACTTATCTCTTCACCTGCTCTGTGTTCACATTCTATCAATCAAAGCTTCTCAAAAATTAACAAAATTGACATTGTTAGAAAATTTTGACCTGTGAATCTTTGTTTCGCTTTTGTTTATTTTTTCTGGTGAACATATGAATTTCTGTGGTTATTTAATATCGAACTTCGTAATTCATTGAACTATTGCATCGTTTTTGTTCCGATTAATTTAACAATTGTGACTCATAATTTAGAAAAATGTCATTGTTACATTATTTTTAATGTAATTTTTAGTATAAAAAATCTCTTGGTATACTATTTTCGTGTTCGTAAACACCTCGGTTATCTGGTCAAACTGAAATTGAATACTGAAATTCTACATATCAAGTTGACTAAAGAAGGCTTTACCATTGCTCCAAGGTGCATTTGTTGCCACTTGATCCACAATAGAAATCGCCATTTATCGCTCGATTCGCAATTGAAATTCTACAAGTTCATTTAAAAAATTGTCATTGCCACTTATCCAGGTTAAATCACCGATTGTTGCAAACTCACAGGCCATTAAAACAACTCAACTCAACAATATATATCAAATGCAAACGGATGAACATTCAAACTGATATGAACATGATATATAAATGAGCATATAATGGGGTGCACAATGACAAGCAAAAACATATATATTCCGAGATTTGAATCCAAGAGTTCCTAGAACAAAACTTTAGTATCATATCAAGACTATATTTGAATTCTAAATTATTCGGAATTGGACTCAAAAAACATATTAAAAGCTTGCTAAAAATCTAGGATAGCCATTGTATGGGCGCTGAAATTTTGATCGGAGTGTGACAAACAACAATAATACCATCTTTAGCTTTGATAGATAACCAAGAGAGGAGCGGCGGAGAATTAAGGGTCACATATCAAGAGAAACCAGAAGATGCTGGCCATTGATTCGTCCCACCATTCCCGTATTAGATTCATACAGACATTCATATAAACAAAATGGAATGGGATGCAAGTGAAAGGTTTGTTTTCTTTCTACTGTTCTACTTTCACTGTTTTTGTGATGGTTGAGGAGAGGACGAGCCATCGCCAGCTGCTGGTGATGCTGTGCGCATGTTTCTGCGACTCTTTACCGGCTTCTTGGCCTCAGATTTTGGTCCTGGTTGCCGTACTTTCACTCCTCTTATCAACTGTTTGGTTCATTCAAGTTTTTTAATGAGAAAATATGTATATGTATATGTGTGTGTGTATATATAAATTTAAATGTAACTTATTCATAAAATCTCTAGTGAAAATCAGAATGTATACATACATATTTGCCATTCTTGACATCCGAGTATATCACTATGAAATCTCCCTCTTGGAGTCCATTTTCTCGCACGAAGTCACCTGAAAGAAATGGAAACCAGTACGTATATATATTTAAGAGCATTTTCTAAAGCTTGAAGACATCAAACATTAGATTATATTTACGTCTACCTGTGTTTTCGAGGAGGTACATCCTGCTTTTGTTGTTGGGCCAAAATCTGAGGCTCCACAAAGATTAAAAGAACGGTTATTTTCTTGGTGTGATTAAAAAATTGTAACTATCTACGATTAACAGAAGAAGAATAAACGGGTTTCGAAGAGTTTTTGAGTTTTGATATATACACATACCTATAGCGCATGTTCCAAACGCAAGAGGTTCCAATGTCTTCCATGGCAATTGGAATCCCATCTCTTGCTTCCAGCTCCGGAAGAAGGGTTTCTGCCTCTTTCTGATCAAACACATTCATTTCCAATCAAAGTTACAAACTTTATAAAACTAAAATGAAAGTATATATATATCACAGTTAAAGGCTGAGAGAGTACTTTTGGTAACACAATCCTTCCAAGATTACCCACATCACTCTGCTTCAACACTTTCTGAAGCAGAAATTTCAAGTTCTTCTCAGGTTTCCACCCCTATTGCAACAAATAGGTACACCCAAAAGAAATATATATTATTAGCTTCCTCAAACGAACATCATTATATATAGAATATCACAGCAAAATCAATCTCTGATTATCCAAAATGAGGATCATCAAGGTCTTCAAGAATCCACCTGCTGCCGGTCTGAAGAAACCTGCCGCTGCTGATAGTTTTGTGCTTGTATAGCTTCATCTGAAGGCATCATAGGCGCGGTTGAAGAACCAGGGGCGGCAGCAGCCGGCCAGCATACCCAGTTGGGCCCGTTGGCTGGAGCTGCGTTGATGCAATTTTCGCTGCCAAGCCTTGCTTGTTGGCCTCCGTTCTGATTCTGATGCTGGTTTTGATGGTTATGGTGATGGTGATGGTGATGCCTGTGGTGCGAGAGAACCCGTTTCTGACGCGCCATCCTCTTCTTCCTGGCTTCTTTCGTCGCAGAAGAACCCAGCTTCACCAGCTTCTCACCGTTCCCTTCATAATACTGATGATGATATGGATATTGATTCCCATATCCGGCAAAGGCTTGGGGATGAGCCGGAGTAGCAATAGGGATATTATTATTCGGGGGAAATGGGCTGCATTGGGATGCCATTCCATACTGTGCTGAAGTCCATGTCTGAGCAGGATCCAGCATGTGATAATCTGTCGAAGATGGATAATTAGGGTAGCCATTGATATTCTTGTTCCGGTTTAGAGGAGGAACGGGAGCACCACTGGAGTACCCGGCTATCGGTGGAAAAGTGGGCGGAGCCACCATGAGAGCAACCGGTTCAGCCACATAAGGAGGCGGCGGCATCCACGGAGGAGGCGAGAAACAGGTGTTTGTGTCAGGAGGAATAGAATTACAGCTCAGATTAGGGTTGGGGTTTTGAAAAGGTTCTTGATACTGACAGGGGAATTGAGAGGCTTGCTTTTTCAGGAGTTGGTGCTGCTCGACCCACTCAAGAATGAGCTTCAACAATTGCATCTTACCTTCTTTTGTGCTGCCCAAACGCTTAGAAGCACACTCAACTGTGGCACGTTTCAGCTTGATACTCCTCATATCTTCAGCAGATATGTACTGTTTGTTGGATTTAAGCCACTCAAAGAACACATTGCCTAGATCATCCAAAGGTCTCTGTTCTTGAACCCCATTGTTGTTGCCCTGAAACATGTGCTGCTGTTCCTTTTCCTGCTGTTGATACTGTTGCAGATGTACTTGCTTAGACTCTATAGCTTGTTGATCCTGTTGAAATTCTTGTGGGTTTTGATCAGTTTGGAAAATGGATGATGGGTCCCAAATATCACTGGAATCGATCAGATCCATGTATCCAAAACTCTCCATCACGTCCATGCAATCGACATCCTCCATACTGTCGTCAGGCGGCGGGGACGGAAGGGCCTCCATTGAGGCTGTGGATGACAATGCTGCCGGAAGTGCATCCACTTGATCATGCTGATAGTTATGCTGGTTGCGGTGGTTCTTCTTCTCCAAATCTTCCTCTGCATCAGACTTCAAGACTGCCCAAGAAGTTGCCGAAGAAGAAGACGATGCCGACGAGGATGATGACGTCGATGCAATTGGCTTTGCCGGGGCCGGATTGGACGAAGACGACGAAGAACAAGACATGCAAGGAAAATCAGGGAGGGGAGGGAAGTCATTGAAGAAGATGTTAGAGTCAGTCACATCAAGCAGATCTTCCTGCTGTCTTTCAAGCCAGATCTCTTTATCACCAACCCCCATAATCTTCTCTTCCTCCATGGCATCAAACCCAGTAGGGTTTGGCACATCATCAACACCCACCATCTCTTCTAGCCCATCGCCGTCCCCTGCATGTTGATTTTCTTTATGATGCATCGATTCCTTCATCTCTGTTTTCTTCAAGAAAAGGGTTCAAAGTTCAAACCCTTCTGCGATTTCGGTTACTTGATAGTTTTAGAGAGAGAAAGAGAGAGAGAAGGGTCCTGTGTGTACGGAAAATGAGTGTTGTATCTGATTAAGGAAGCAAGATAAAGGGCCCGCCGTTGCCTATGAAATCCTCAACAGAGAAGCAACATAAACCATCAACACAAGAAACAGTACGTGTGTATATATATATATATATATAAATGTCTCTACTAACCATCGAAGAAAGCGACTTCTCTAATTTACTTTAGTATACTTCTTAGTACTGTATATATCTATACACATATCATTATCATCTAACAAAACTATGCATTTGGTACATATATTTAATATAAAGAGAATCTAGAACAGGGATTAACATAATCTTTAAAAGATTATTATTAGACCCCGAAATCCGAAGAGAGAGAACACCAAGTTATCAATGGACTCGGACTCGGACTCGGTATGCCATGAACCCCAGAGAACACAGATGTTCAGTGACCACCACCACCGACTTATATCGTCTGAAACTCACCAACCACCGCCATGACTGTTCTTGGTTTGTTCTAGATGGTTTTACTTTTGTTTGTTGAGATTAAGTTCAAATCGTTTCTGGCGTCTTGTTATTAACTAAGAGAGCGGAAGTTCTAGAGAGAGATGTGATTTGGCTATTTCAGAGAGAGAAAGAGAGAGAGAGAGAGAGATAAAACAACCAAAAAACAAAACCTCGTGCCGCTACTTTCTCCACCTCCATCCGGATTGTACGCCAGTGGCCATACGTTCTCACCTGAATGGTGCCTCCAGCGGTGCTAACCTGCCTTTTTAGAGAGAGAGAGTTATATCTTTGCATAACCATCTCTCTTCAAAAACCATATGATACAGCTATACAGAGCGAGAGATTGGACCGAGTCGCTCTGGGTTCTTGTCTGGATTCGAGGGTGAAACGGCGGTTTCCTTGTTTGCTACGACGTGGCTACGCATTTCTGACGTATCACCAAACCACACCGCCACACCCCAAAACTCTCTCCCGCTCTCTCCCTCTCCCTCTCTCTCATGTCTCTGCCAATAATTGTGCCTTGCCGTTTCAATATTCCGTCATTATCTATGTGGGAGCAGAGAAACATTGTTCCGGGCGCAGAGAAAATTAACGTGAAAGACCTGTTAAATTTTGACACGTCGGCAGAAAAAATTTTAGTTGGTGTTGCAGAGAGATGCTATTGGCACTTGAAAGCGTTAATTTTCGTACGTAACAGTTGCTTTATATACTGTGGAACCTTCACGTGCATTTGGGGCCACGGGGGTATCCGTCTTATGGAATTTTGCCACGTAATAAACCATGTTTCAAATCCATGGGCCCACGTATCTGAATGAAATAGCGGAAATGGAGTCGAGGAAGGTTTTATATGGGGAACACAGATCCACCGTTGGATTCGTCAACTCTTCGCAGATCAACAGACTTCTGGGTTTGGAACATTGTCCCGTTGTAACAACTTTTTTTATGTGAGAGACAGAAAAGTCTAGCTCACTGCAACAATGGACAAATCTTTGTGGGTACGTAGTGAACATGCAAGGGAGTTATACGTAAACAAACGGAAAAAGGGCGCCGACCCTCTGCAGTAGCCAAAGGGAATCACAAACATGAGCTTGTTGCCTGGTTGGCTGTAATGCCCCAAACCATGCCACCTCTACGAGAAATTATCCAAAATGCCTATCACACCAGGTTGTCTATTTCAACACTCTTTTAAAAAATTATAAACATTATTATTGCTGAATTATTTAAATTTTAAATTTTTGCTATATAAAAAATATTACAAGTGTCACAATTTGAATAGAATATTACACTGTATAAACATGATGACGTGGTGCGATTGTCGAATTATTTCTCCACCTCCACCACCACACAGTTGTGATCCTTAAAAAATTACGGTAAGGTAACACTCATATTTTTATGATTTTTATCCTATATATTTTATTGGTGTTTACAAAATCTAAATGGCACCACTTAACATTTATCCTTTGTGATAGTGTTGGAAGAAATTATATAATATTTTTAAAAATATTCATACAGCAATAAACCTTAGGCCATTGATATTATTAAATAGAAATGATTTTGACCAAAGCTGTACAACTAACCAACCAATGAACTATTTATTTTGGGCGAAGCTACTTCTACCTACCTTCGCAACAGTTGTTCACTTTACCATTATATGGAAATTACATATTTTTTAAGAGCTAAATAATGTGCATTCTAATCATTGCCTTGCTCTCATGGAAATTACAAAATAAAAATGCTATTCTTACACAAAATTTATATAAAAAATTTCATTAGAATGATGTGACAGTAATATTTTTATAACTAAGAATCATTGTGATGAGTATTTTATTTTTAAGTGAATGACTCTAATTTAATCATATTATTCTGATCATAAATTCTGTATGAATTTTTTCTTTGTATAGCATTACTCAAAACAAAAACATGAATATATATATATATATATATATGATAAAATTTTCTATTGGAAGCTATTCATTTTTCATGTTCATGCATCTTAGGTTGCTTCTTCTTCATTGGCACCTTGTTTTGCTGCATTAGTAGACTTACGATACGCATGTGTAGCTGTAGTCTCACGGCGCAAACTTGCGGCCTGTAATGTAGATTTTAATAGTTACTGTGATACGCCATTAACCTTAAATGTAATCAATTTAGATTCATGAACTAGAATCGTTAATAAAGCACTTGATCAACATTTTGTTGACAGTAAGAAGTGCAGTTCGCATGGAAAGGACGCTATAGAAACATAAACCCTAGAGATCCATGGTTTCAGTACCACCATTACTCTGGTGGCACGGTGGGGTCCCCTAAGTAGGGTCAAATAAGGACGGAGTCAGGAATTTAATCTGTCTTGGACTATAATCAAGATGTAATAAATTATAAAAAAAATTTATATAAGTCAAACAAGTTTATAATTAATTCTATCGAACTTGTACATGAAATATATAAATGTTCAAAAATAAACAAAGAGGAGTAACAAAAAAAAGTACACTATAAAAGTTGTGTCATACGAGTCTTCATAGAATAGAAATAATTTATTATTGAACCTGAATCGATATTTTTACAAAATTCTATTAGAATCTGCATAATTCATCCTCCATCTTATTTCGAAGTTAGAATAAGACGAATCAACCTTTCGATCAAATAGTAGTGTTGTGACTTATTTGTTTCAACTAATACTCTATATCATTCAAAAATAGTACTCGATATCATTCAGAAATAGTAGACATATTCTGAAATTTTTTATGATAAGGTACATCAAGTTCAAAATGTTTCAACGAACTTCTCAAATATTGCATCTCTTGTTTAGTAAAATCACTAGGACAAAATTTCCCAGCAAAAACTGCAAATTCAATCAATTTTAAATGATTCAAAATCATTCTTTGGTTTTAAAGCCGAGCTTAGGATAAGAAGAAGTTTCATTGCCCCCATGTTGAATCTATTATTCAACTCCACCAACTGCAAACCTATTGCAGCATTAAATACATCAAAGCGGTAATCCTATTCTTTGCCGGGGGGAAGGGTTTAGGTTGGGTTGGAGTGATAATAGGGTGGGCTAAAGGTTTGTTGGGTTAAAAGTTAAAGTATATAAAAAACAAATTTGGGCTAATCTATCATGGGCTACAGGTGAGCCTTTGCCATGACTTTTCCTATGAGATGAAATATCCAACTTAACAGGTGAGGGACTCACCTCATGTGAGTAGCAAAGCAAATATCACATAGTTGGAGATGGCAACAAGATGAGTTTGGGTCAGGGGACCACTATCTCATTCCCGCTCCGCCATGATAACATCTTCCTCTTAGCCCACCCCGCCCCTCTTAACCCCTTCACAAACTTGCCCCGCCCCGTCCCACTTCATTTATCTTAGTATTTATTTCAAACACATCATGGATAATTCAAGGGATAAAATCACAAAAAATAAGAAAAAAATAACAACAATCATATGTTAATAAAATATATAGATACAAAAATAAATATATATTTATAAACGAGACAGCTTCGAGTTGGAGCAGATTTTACACCTTGTTTTCAAACTTGTCCGGCCCCTATTAATATTATCTCATACCTGTCCTAGTAGAAACAGAGCGTGGTGGGAACCTAAATTATTGAGTTATTTTGCTATCTCTAGACATGTGCCAGGGAGGATGATCTATTGTACTACCTTCCTTCTCAAGCATTCTTTGGGGCTGACCGTACTAAATTTAAAACAAAATGCATCGTTGGTAATTCGTATGTTCTGTGGGCTTTTTTAAGCAAAAATGGGTAAAGGCTTTACTGGGCCCAAAGATGGAAAAATCAAATAAGAGGCTGTGCATGATAGGCCATTATTGCAGTTTTACTGGCTTACATGAACAAGATAGTAATATTTTAAGCTGAAAAAACATGTCAATTTTTGTTCTGTTCTTCAATAGAAATGTGTGATTTTGTTTCAAACAAAACAGAATTGAATCCGAAAACTCACGGTGGTCGAATTTCAAAAAGGTAAGAAGAAGCACAAAGGAGCAACGGGAGGCAAGATCATGAGTTTGTGATTATTAATGGACAGTGGAAACTGACATCCCATGTGATTAACTTGGTAATTCAAAATAGTTGCCTAGAAACTACTCCTCGGTTTGCATCTTCAGCCCAACGAGGATATGCTCCTCCTTCGTGATCCGAGGGGCCGAGTCGGTTGAATGACACAAAACTTACCGGCTAAAATTTTGGGGCGAATAAATCGATTTGGACATGGGCCGTTGAATGTATACAAGAATACTTTATACAAACGGATAGAGCTGTGTAAACAAGTTAAGTCGAGTAATGGATTATTCGATTATTCAAGTTTGATTTGGTAATTTTAATAAATTTTAAAATGTATTTAAATTTAGTTTCTTTAACTTTCAAACCAAGATTAATTTTTTAAGTGCATATAAACTAATCCGGCTGAGTTCAAGTCGAACTCACAAAATTTTTTAATTTTAAAATACATTTAAGTTTGGTCTGTTTACATAATAAGCTAAACGAGCTTTTAACAAGTCAAACACAAGTCGAACTCAAGTAGCTTGGGAATTTAATTTATCCTTTGTTCTTTTTCTTTTGCGGTTTTTCCTGCTTTGAATGATCGCAAAAACTATGTGCAAAAATCCTGCAGTAGAGCCATAAAATGATATCTAATAACTACTCATGGTGATTCGAAAGACATAATAGACAATTTATGCAACCTTGGGAAATTTTATTAATCACATTTGAAATAGACGGGTTACAATTCGAAGCCATGTGAGAGTCGATGCATGACTTTGGCTGAGGCCAGCCTGCTGATTAAGTTTGGAGGTTACTATCCTATACATATATACAGCAGCAAGCAAGAGGTTTCCCAGGAGCCGGTGCAACGCAGCTGCCACCTTTAGGAAACCCTTTGCCAATGCAAGTCTTTTTGCAGTCTGGGAATTTCGAACATGGCCCCTGCGGGACCAGCCAATCTGCTTCACCTGCACAGAGAAAAATGGTACACTTAATTACCGGTTGCGACAAACATATATATATATATATATATATGTATATATATGCAGAGAGAAAGAGAGAGAGAGTTTATACCACTTGCAGCGAGCAGAGCAACGCAAAGAAACCCAATGAAGACGCAAGTAGTGATGGAAGAGAGCCTGGTGGCCATTCTGGCGGAAGGTTTTTTGTGCTGTCTTTTGCTGTTGTGATCTTGTATAGGGCTGTGATAATTATGAGTTTAACCCTCTTTATAGTTGGGTTTCTTTGGTTTTGGCATTAAAGATTTCCATGATTCCGTTGGGCAAATAATATAAAGCAAAGCTCTCTTTCACGTTAAGTTAGGATCATGATCTCTCTATTACACTTGTGGAACAGTGGAAGAAATCTCCATTACAATTAATATTAAATAATTAAGATGAAGCCGCCTCACTTTCAATTTTAAAAACCTTGCAAAACTAAGTCATTTTGCATAAATGAGTAAATTTATTTAATATCATTTATTATTTAGTTTTCAAAGGTAATGGGGGTTGCTTCGCATTTAATTAGGATTTCTTCTAAATTTATTTTGGGTAATACTATACAAACAAAAAATTTATACAAAATTTCTATATAAAATGATGTATTTTTAATAAGAGCATTTCATTTCAAAACAAACACCTAATGACTTTTAATTATAAAACAGTTACTATACAATCATTTTGTTTATAAATTTTGTATGAATATTTTTTGTAAGAATAGTGTTTTTCATTCTTAATATAGCACGGCATCTCTCTTTTATCTCTCCGAGCTAGGAAACTAAAGTGGAAGACGGTTCTTCTCTCTGGGTTTAAGAATCAAACATACGAATATGTATATGTGTATCCAAATCTATCCATTTTTTTATTCTTTTTTCACATTTTTAGTTGCTGGCTCTGTATCAAACCCATCAATTGCAGGCCGTGCAACAAACAATTTTTTTTTTTCACTTTGTGGCGAATCACTTAAGTTCAAGCAACCACATTCCTTACTTTCTGGTTATGTAAATTCAAATTTTATTGTAATTCAATTTGTTTTTCATTCTTAAATTTTTGTTTTTCACAACAATAGAGTATTTGTTGGAACCGTACAAATGTACAATGAGAACCCTCTATCTTGGCCCTTCGAATTTTTATTATGTCCGTATGTTAGAAATTATTCCATGAGTCTGGAACACCACGTCAGCTTATTGACGTGGTGTGTCCAACCAATTAGAATCAGTCACTTCACTTTATTTACCACGTCATATATTCATACATGCGATTAACGGCAAAAGAGGTCCGTCAAAAAAGGCAATTCTCTCGTCCTAAAATCTCGGCAGTATCTCCACAATAAAGGAATTGTATCTAAGTAGCTCTATTATAAAAACAAGTTACCTTCTCATTGTACCATCTCTGACAAAGGAAAAAACCCTAAATTGAAAAGCTTTTCACCCTTTTTTTTTCTATCATTGTCATACTTTTCTGGTTGTTACAACTTTAGTTTATTATTCGAGAAGGTTGCACGAGTTCTTCAATTTTTCTACTATTTGGATTTGAAATGGCTTTAAATGGCAATAAAGGTTGTGTTGAACAAGAATGTAAGTTTTTTAATTTATTTGTGTGTTTGAACATTGCTTGTTTGTGTGCATATACTTATATAAATATATATATATATATATATGAATATATATGCCAATTGACTTAAGGTCTATTGAGACTCACACATGCTACATCCATTTGTCTTTGTCAGCAAAAAGTTTAGAATGCCGTGCATGAATACTACTCTAGCTTGCTTTTGATGGAAGGTATTGTAAATGAATTATTGTTGTTATTTATGTATTAAATAAAATGCATGATACCTATTTTTTGGTTTTGTATATTGTAAAGGGAATGAATATTTGTATAGCCTAGTTAATTTTTTTAAAAAAGATGTATCTAGCATCAAATAATCTTGAAATAGATGAAAGTAATGTGTGCGTTGTCCTTACAAATATATAAGGGTGACAGTTCGAGACTAAATATATGTTAGGTTTTTATTTGATCAGTTTGAATGATCACTTTGCCATGTCATATATTTTTCTGGTAGATGTATGATAATATTTCAAAGTGCATTTTTATATTTTTTAATTTATTAGATTTTATTGCTGTTTCATGTGTGTAGACTTTAATAATTTTTCATGTGTGGATATCCAGATATTGATTCGGTTAATATTGTGCATCATCAAAGCAATGAATTTGAATTAAAATTGGGGATGATCGGTTACAGTGAAGATGAAGCTTTTAAGTTGTACAATGATTATGCCATAAACAAAGGTTTTAGTATTCGGAAAGGCAGATTCCGATATAAGCATGGGACAAATGAAATGCGAAAACGTACTTTCTATTGTTCAAAGGAAGGATTTAGACAAGATCATCCCCCTTTTATGGAGAAAAAAGTTGAAAGATTGGACACCAGGACTGGTTGTAATGCTAAAGTGAAATTTAAAGTGGAAAATGGGGTGTGGGAACTTGTTAACTTTGTTTCTGAGCATAATCATGTGTTTGCTCCACCAGAGCAAAGGCATTTATTAAGATCCGGTCGAAAGGTGTCAAACACTAGTGGAGATGTCATTAATTCTATGAATGCAGCTGGTATAAGGGCTACTAAGACATACTCATACTTGGCAAAAGAAGCTGGTGGGGTTCAAAATGTTGGGTTTACGGAACGTGATTGTCACAATTATTTGCAGACTCAAAGGATGAATAAACTTAAAAGTGGAGATGCTCAAAGCCTTATTAACCATTTTAAGCATAAGCAAGCTGAAGATCCAATGTTTTTTTTACACAGTGCAAGTTGATGACGAAAATCGAATGACAAACTTTTTTTGGAGAGATGGTTTATCAAAGGTGGATTATGATTGCTTTGGAGATGTGGTAATATTTGATATTACTTATCGGACTAACAAATACAATATGATTTGTGCTCCATTTGTAGGAGCAAATCATCATTGGAAAAATATGCTATTTGGATGTGCATTTTTGTTATATGAGACTACGGCTTCTTTTGTCTAGTTGTTTGAATCTTTTTTGGAGGCAATGGGAAGCAAGGCACCAAGAACTATTTTCACTGACCAAGATCATGCAATGGCAAATGCCATTCAGAAGGTATTACCTACTACATAACATCGCCTTTGTGAGTGGCATATTTCAAAAAATACTGCTCAAAATATTTCTCATCTTTATGCAAAACCTGAATTCAAGGATAAGTTCAACAAGCTTTTGTATAATTGTGAAATAGAGATAGAAGTTGAGTCTATTTGGAATGAACTAGTTGAAGAATGGGATATTGGTAGCAATAAATGGCTTAGCAAATTATATGACCTACGTGGTAAGTGGTGCCCAGCTTTTAGCCATGATACTTTCTCTGCCAATATCAAGTCAACCCGAAGAAGTGAAAGTACAAACAACATTTTTCAACAAATGGCATGTAAGACAATGACTCTGATAGAATTTGTTAGTCACTATGAAGAAAATGCAAATCATATGCGTGAGGCTAAACACAATGAAGATTTTGAATGTGCCCAAGGTCGACCTCATGTGTATATATGTAGTTGTAGAATTTTAAAGCATGGAGCTGAAGTATACACACGCACAATTTTTAGAATGTTCCAAGATGAGTTTTTGCAAGGTGTGTCAGAACAAGTGCTTGAATTGAATAGCAATGGGACACTTTGTACTTACAAGTTAAGAAGAGAAGGTCGGCAAAGAGAACACATTGTGCACTTTGACTCTTTTGACTTCACTATCAAGTGTAGTTGTAAAATGTTTGAATCAATGGGGTTATTATGTTCTCATTCTTTGAGGGTGCTAAATATGAATATTGGGATTTTTGAAATTCCTTCACAATATTTATTGAAGAGGTGGACCAAATATGCAAAACAAGGGCTTATGGTGGAGACTCCTGGGTCATCAAAAATAGGTGGAAAATCGTCAAAGACAATTCGTCTTAACAAGCTAATGCGAAAAGCTTTTAGTGTTATGAATATAAGTGCAGAGGATGACAATACAGAGGCAATTGCAAATGAGAACTTAGATCGAATTATAAATCAAATTCAAAGGTACAAGACTGGTTTGAATGTCAAGGGTAATTTGAAAGTCAATGCAAGTGATCGTGATAGAGATACTCAATGTTCAAATGGCGAGAGGGCAGTGCTAGATCCCCCACGTATGAGGGCAAAAGGAATAACAAATGCCCGATTGAAGAGTCATTTAGAGAAGTCAACTCGTAAAAGAAAGCCATCAAAAGAAGCAAGCAATTCTGAAAGACAACCTATCAATACAATGGCTGGTAAGAAAATTATTTATACGTTATTTAAGTTATGTCCATGCATTCCTACATCTTTACATAGAAATTCATTACATTTTGACATGAATATTGAATCATACAGGGCCAACAATGCATAGCAAGTGCATTGTCTTCGCAACAAATACCAACACATATTTATCCAACATTCAATCCACTTCATGTACCTGCGCGTGTGAATTGGCATAATCAGGTTTACGTAAAAAGTTGCATACAATGGTATAAATTTTTTTTCCTTTATACTCATATATACCAATTGTACATTTCTATGCAGTTTCTTCCATTTCATGGAATAACAACTAGTGGGAATACAAATTTGCCTAATCCCAGTCAACTTGTGTCCGTCCCAATTAATATTTCTTTGCCACATCCAAGTCAGGTATGAATTCACAAGGTTCTTTATCTTTTTAATAAATATGATATCAATAATAAAAATTATAAAATTAACAAATTCACATCTTTATAGACCTCTAATAATGTAACAAGAGATTATAGTTCTCATCATTCTACAAGCTTGAGTCAGGTATGAAGTTTTCTTAATTTTAGTGTTGTGTTTTGAAGATATTTTGTATTTCTTTATTTTTAATTTTTTGAATAGGCATGCTAATGTTGTTTATATTCAATAATGCCTAGGATTTGCCTACTGGTTGATTTTGATGCTGAAGAATACAAGAAAGGTGGCTCAGGTTACAATTGGCATGAGACGGTTTCATGGTTGTGTTCTTAAGAAATTTAGTATAAACATTAAAGAACTCAAGCTTGATGCTCACATTGTTGTCCAAGGTCATTTACTGTATTGACAGTCATACCTTAAGAAAGGTTTTTAATTATGGTTGATGGAGCTTAGTCATTTGTGCTGTAGAAGTTCTGGACATGTTTGAAGCCTCGTTTTTCAAGATTAGTTTCCAAGCAATTGAATTTCTCCATTTAGTAAATTATTGTATGAGTTTATGCTTAACAGCTATTCTCTTTTTAGTGATATTGACCCACAGAAGTGTTGTGGTAAAAAAATTTTGTTATTTGCATCTTCAATTTTGGATTTTTATCAAGTAATGACATCATATACAGGAAAACTTAATCGATGGAGTGGCCTTTAGCTTTTCTAGTGCTTCAAGTATATGAAGAGGAAGGGAAATGTCAGCGTCTACGAACAGAAATTAATTTTGCCCTATTAAATAAGTAATAGGTAGGAACCAATCACCAAAGAAATTTCAAAATAGAAAATAAAGGATACCCAAAACAAAAGAGTGTTACTCAATACTGATTTTCATTAGAGTTTCTACCTCAATTTTCTGGAGTTAACTTTCAAATCTTTTAAATGAATAAATAAGTTATCTTTAATTTGGAAACCAAGTCCTCCATCAAAGAGTGACACTCCTATTCGCTCATGGATTCAACTCCACTCCTTCACCCGAAAGCTTGGCCCTTCAATGTACCAAAAAAATAAACTCCATCACTCACTGATAATAACAAAAAAAAAACCTCCATCACTCATGATTATAAAAATAAAAAATAAAAAATTCATCTAATGTACCCAAACAAAAAAAAAAAAAAAAACCCTCCATCACTCACTAATTACAAAAAAAAAAAAAAAAAACTTCTTCAATGTACCAAAATAAACCTTCATTATAGTCTTCCATGTAAAAGAAGAAACAAAAAGGCTCGACGCTTCATGTTTGTCGGTTTCAACAGACCAAATAACAAGTAAAGAAATAAAAAAAAAAAAACCAAAACAAGATCAGCCAAAGACTAACGAATTGGTCAAAATACAAAATCCCCCCAAAACAACCTAAACAATAACTCATAAGAGTACACAGATGCAAATGAAAAATGACACAAAGATGAGAACAATGACTGCCTTCGACTGCCTTGCTGGGTATTAAAATCTTCACCACCATTTCTGCCTACCTTTGTAGCTCTGGCTCTCTCTCTGGTTTCATTGTTCTCCCTCTCTCACTCCGACTCACTTTTCCGCACACTCGTTGTGGCTCTTTGGATGCTGTGTTTTGATCTTGTTCTGGAAATCAACTCGTTGTGGCTCTTTGGCACTGTGCAACCTTCTCGTTGTGGCTTTTTGCTGACAAAGACAAATGGATGTAGCATGTGTGAGTCTCAATAGACCTTAAGTCAATCGACATATATATATTTATATAAGTATATGCAGACAAACAAGCAATGTTCGAATACACAAATAAATTAAAAAACTTACATTCTTATTCAACACGACCTTTACTACCATTTAAAGCCATTTCAAATCCAAACAGTAGAAAAATTGAAGAACTGGTGCAACCTTTTCGAAGAATGAACTAAAGTTGTAACAACCAGAAAAGTATAACAATGATAGAAAAAAAAAAAAAAAAAGGTGAAAAGCTTTTCAGTTTAGGGTGTTTTCCTTTGTCAGAGATGGTACAATAAGAAGGTAACTTTTCTTGATAATGGAACTGCTTAGATACAGTTTCTTCGTTGTGGAGATACTACCGAGATTTTAGGGCGAGAGAATTGCCCTTTTTGACGGACCTCTTTTGCCATTAACCGCATGTATGCATATATGAAATGGGAAATAAAGTGAAGTGGCTGATTTTAATTGGTTGGGTACATAACGTCAACTTGCTGACGTGACGTTCCGGACTCATGGAATAATTTCTCCCGTATGTCATTATTATCTTAGGTGTTGCAATTTTTATTCAATTTACAGGGCCAAAATGCAAATACATTAGTTACAGTTTCAAATGAGATACCCTTGATGCTATGTTAGGAATTTAGGAGAAACCCTAGTTCAACGGAAGCAACCCTCCTTTGACTGTAAAAACTAAATAATAAGCAATATTGAATGATTTTACACATTTGTGCAAAACGACGTAATTTTGCAACAAAGTCAAGTGGCTTCATCTGAGTCATTCATTGTTCATTTTAATGAGATATCAAGCTAATAATAATTGGAATGGAGATCTCCATTCCATAGGTGTAATGGAGAGGATCATGTTATGAAAGGAAAAATATTATTAACACATTTCTCAATTCGCATTTCGACAGCTAATCTATACTATATATTATAGCAATAGGTTGTTAGTTCAATGAGCTTCAAAGTCTTGACTCTTTTTTCTCAAATTTTTGAATTTATAAAATAAATAAATACACATGTCATGAACCCATTGGTCATTTAATTAATATGGTAATGTTATTTTAACTTGTCATATTTTCAATATAGAAATTTTGAACGTTCAAGATAATATTCAAATTTTATATAAATGTATTATTATTAATTCTTTGAAACCAATATGATAACTAAAGTTAATAGTCTTTTGAAATTCCTAAAATATGACCCCTTTCCAAAATGTTCTAGGTTTCTCACAACTTAATCTTTAGTTGAATTTATATTTCTATACATTTGAATTCATTGATGGATTATATTTATCCAAACTTATACTACATATTGTAGTAGTACGTTATTGTTGGGTTTTTAAAGTTAAAAGACGCAATCTAATATATTTTTAATTTTTAAATATTAAAATTAATATTCATGGTTAGTAATTTTTACAAAATATTAGAATTTTTATTTAAATTTCTATAAAACTCCTCTTTTATTATTTTTGAAAGTTCTTCCTTCAATTTAGAATGTGGAATTTTGTATTCAAATCCATTTAATTTATCTGTTTAGAAGGACAAAAATAATATTTAATATTTGTTAGGAGGCATTTGAAGTTGAAAGTTTCAATCCATTTTTTCATTTTTTTTTACTTTTATAAAATACAAAATACATGTGTCATTCTATTATTACTCCTTTCTAAATTTTTGTTTACCTTCTAATACAAAATATCAAATCACATTTCTCTAAAAAAATTTCCAAGAAAAATAAAAAAATATTTTGAATAAAATAAAATGAATAGACCTATAATGAGATTATTCACTCTTTTATTCTCACTTATTTTTTCAAATGAAATATACAAATATAGGTGATAAGATACCAAGTGAGCCACGTTTCAAAATTTAAATATATAAATGTGTTTATTAAAGTTATGTCTTATTTTTGTTCCTCCTTCGCATTTACTCTTTACACTTGGATAATGTCAGAAAATCGTCATGTGCTTAGATAAAGGAGATTCCTGCTATTAGATGTAATAATATAATTAGGACTTATTCATTTATGATTAGGTCATGTATAACTCTAATTTAAATGTGGCATGTATAACCCAATTAATTATTTTTTTTATAACGCTTAATGTTTTAGGCCAAACATTTATAATTAAAATCTATTGATCTATGATCGAGTTGAAATAAATTAATTTATTGTTAGATTTTACAGCTAATATATTAGAATTCAACCCATCTAAATATTTTTTTGTGGTATCTTTTTGAAAAAGCTTAAGTTGATCACCTCAATTTTTGTTCATTATGAATAATTTTTTTGTATTACTTTAATTTAAAGTGGCAAGTATTTTTAATTTTAGAAAAAAGGCATATTCTTAAGATTCTCTCCTAATATTATACTCTTGATCATAAACTTGTAATTTAGTAGAACTATAAGTAACACATGTATGTAAAAATGCATATACAAATATCAATAATATTCATAAATTTTATAAAATAATTAAATATCAACATATTTTAAGTACAAAATATATTTATAAATTAATTTTTTTTGTCTTATTCCCATGCATGGCACAGATTTATGCTAGTACAAAAATATAGGTTAGAATGAGTTGACTTAAAACTTATTAAGCAATAAATGATTTTGTGATTATATATAAGAAAATATATTTTATTATAAAATGATGTAGTTTTAATAAAAACATCTAATAAATTATCAGGTATGGAGAGGATTTGAATCCCATCTAGTCTATTAATTGATGGAATGCGATTTTTACCAACTTGGTAAAATGTATGTATTTTACTATTTTTATTGGGTAAAAATGCCAAAGACAAAAGAAAAAAATTAATGCCTCTTCTACATCTCTTTCTAATCCTATCGCTATTAAATCTCTCTCACAAAATCAATGAGCATTGTTAACTATCATTCTCACTTTATCTTTCTTATTAAATACGTCTTTGCTTTTGTTTCATCCTCTTCCAGCCTTATTACTCTCTCTCTCTCTCTCTCTCTCTCTCTCTCTCTCTCTCTCTCTCTCTCTCCCTCTCTCTCTCTGCATTTATAGATATGTATTAAATAGCTTTTTCTTTATATTTTCCCTTCTCTAGATATTTCTTTCATACTCATGCATTGGAAAATGATTTGTACAAAAAATTCATAAAAAATTTACATATAAAATGATGTGACAGTGGTAATTTTGTAATTAAAACACATTATGGTCGGTATTGGTTAGTATCATCCAGTACCACCAGTATTGGCCAGTATCTTAATCGGTACAAAATTCGTCTTTATTAGTACTGTTTTATAGCCAATACGGTATGCTATTGATAACTATGCTTTGTAGCCCAGCTTCTTGGTTTGAATGGAAAAAGATCTCTGCAAGAAAAACGATTTCCTTGGAATTCTTTAATTATCACAATAATCCTCCAAGGGATTATATAGAAATTCATGACCTGCCTGAGGTCTAGTGTGTCTCCGCAGATTAGGTAAATCTTAATTAGGGGCTGATTGTAAAGGGATTTTATTTTGATTTGGGAACGGCTCCAGTTACCCCAGAAACGTTTAACTCTTAGATTGGAATTCTGGCCACTCTCAGGCTCTCAGCCCTTTGGATTGGAATTCTAGCTACTCTTAGCCTTTGGATTGATCTTTGAAACACTTATATTTTAATCAAATTAGTGGTAACTATATGTCATAATTTTGGTAACTACACAATATATTTTTAGTAACTAATTTTGTACCAAAACTACCTCAAATGTAGTGTCTGCTATGCACGGAATCATAAATATTAGAATCATAAGATATTTTTTTAGAAAAATTTTGATAATTCTTTTTTACAAGGTCAGATGTATTTAAAATATTGTACTAAATGAATTGAATATGTTAAAAACATTTTCTTTAGTCCAATACCAAAAAGGAAAATATATAAAAAAATAATTTGTATATAATTACTATGATAAGTTATATTTTTAATATATCTATGTAACATTGCAGAAAATATATTAGTTATAAGTTTAAAAATTAAGTTTATTGGGTCATATTCAAGACAGAAAAGAAAAAACAGAAATTACAGAAAAAAAAAAAAACTGTTAAAGATAGGCCACCATTATATATTTATAGCTAAGGTCATTGCTAAATTTAACTTTGCTTAACGTAAAGTATAAAATTGTCATTCTTCTTAAACTTGTTATCTTACGTATGTGACTTATTGCCCTTATCACTACCTCAAAATGATAATTCAAATAAATAGGAAAATATTAATGTTCTTTATTGTTAAGAAAATACATATACGTAATGAAAAGAGATTAAATAACTCTCCATAGGTTGATTAAGTTAAAAATGGGTAAATATTTTGATTCCAAACTTAAACCATTTAATTTGTAAAATTAAATAAACAAAAAATGGTAGCTTGTTTCGATTCTATATTATAAGATCAATTGCACCAAAAGTAAGGGCTAAATATTTAAAATTAGTAAGTTTCTTGATTTGTGCTTATATCTTATTACCTTTTATCATTATAATGGTTTTAAAACTAACATGTTAATATTTTATAAATTGGATTAACTCATTAAAGAACCTTACTAAGCCCCTTTATTAAACAAATTATAAAATTTAAGTAAATATAATCCATAAAAAAAATTCAGATTTACATGTGTAAATTCAGCCAAAAACTAATTTGAAGGAAAGTAGAATATTTTGGAAAGGCATTTTTTTAGGAATTTAAGAAGAAGCATGAATAAAACACATTAATATTTAGATATTAAATATTATCTTAAATGAGTTTGAAACTTTCCATATTAAAACAATGGCAATTTAAAGAACATTACCGTATTAATTAAAGGACTAATGAGTTCATAACATATGTATTTTTTATTTTTTAAATTTAAAAATTTGAGAAAAAATAATCAAGACTTTTAAACTCAATGACCTAATAATTTACTATTATATTATATAGTATATATATATATTTATTTATTTATATACTAAACAAAAATCCTTTTAATTTTTGACTCTTTTGAACAACCTAATGGGAAAGTTGTGAAGTCTCAAATATTTAGTGGCACGAGTAACCCCTTAAATGTAGAAAATAAAAATCAAATCATAACTTCTTATTTGATTTGTTTTCCAAACTACTAAACATAAAAAGATTGTTGTGACGGAGGTTGGTAGCATCCACTTAAGTAGGGCCACCTCATCGTCACAGAGATCCTAGACTTCCGTCTGACGTATTTTTGACATTTTTGGGCTGATTTGGGCATCGTGCTCAATTTCCAAGCCTGCGTAAGCTGTAAAGTTTTGGCTAAGATTGGGGTCGAGAGTAGGTTTGGTCTCTCTCTCTCCAGCGTTACGAATTCAAATGTAGAAACAGTCCGTTCATATTAAGAGACTTAAAGAACATCTGACCTCTTTCACATTTGACTTCCTTCTAGTTTCAAACCCTACAGTAGCACCTTAAAATGAAATTTAATAACTGCTCGCTCATGGTGATTAGACTCATTAGAGAGACTTAACAGACAATTTATGCAACCTTGGGGAATTTTATTAATCTCATTTTAATTTAAGGGGTTACAATTCAAAGCCATGTCAGAGTAGAAATCAGCTTGACTTGGCTGAGGCCAGCTAATTAAGTTTTGAGGTTCCTATACAGCAGCAAGCAAGAGGTTTCCCAGGGGCGGGTGCAACGCAGCTGCCACCTTTAGGAAACCCTATGCCAATGCAAGTCTTTTTGCAGTCTGGGAATTTCGAACATGGCCCCTGCTCGACCAGCCAATCTGCTTCACCTGCCATAGAAAATGGTACACTTACCGGTTGCGATAAACGTATATATATATATATATATATGTGTGCGCAGAGAGAGAGAGAGAGAGAGAGAGAGAGAGAGAGAGAGATTTTATACCAGAAGTTACGAGCATAGCAATGCAAAGAAACCCAATGAAGAGGAGGCAAGTAGTGACGGAGGAGACCTTGCTGGTGGCCATTCTGCCGAAGGATTTTGTGCTGTATTTCGGTGTTGTAATCTTGTCTATGGCTGTGATAATTTATTAGGAAACCTAGATTTTTAACCCCTATTTATAGTTGGGTTTCTTTGGTTTTGGCATTAAAGATTTCCACGATCCCTGTGGGTAAATAATATAAAGGAAGGTTCTCTTTCTCTTTAGGAAAGGAAAAAAAAATAATTTACACATTTCCTTTTTATTCATTACCTGCAGCGATTTTTACCAAGTTGGTAAGATGCATTTATTTTACTATTTTTTGGTAAAAATTCCAAAGAAAAAGGAGAAAAAAAACCCCCTCCTATACATCACTTTATAATCCTATCCGGATTAAATCTCTCTCTCACAAAATCAATTAGCATTATTAAATACATCTTTGCTTCTGTTTCATCCTTTTGGAGTCTTATTACTCTCTCTCTCTCTCTCTCTCTCTCTCCATATACACATACTAGCGTTGATATTAGATTTACATCTATAATATAAATTTAGAGATATTTGTGTAATCTAAAGCGTATAGTTAATTTCAATTATACTTATGTTAAAATCTTATGTTTTGTTTTTTTTGACAACAACTCAAGAGTAACCCACAAAAGGATTCAATATTTATGGAGACATTTGAATGTGTGAGTGAGCTTATGCTCTATTTGGTAACAACAATAACTAGTGTCATGTGAATTTATATAACCTAAAAGCCCTGTTACACATGAGTTTATATAACTTTAAATGATAACACTATGTATCATGTAATAGAATGCAAATTGAGATAATAAGGTGACACATAAATTAAAGGCCATAATTGGCATCAATAGTGGCACAGAAACAAAGGGCATAATTCACATCAATTATTATTAACTTGCTCAACATTTAAATGTCTTTTGCACTGGTACATGCATATCTGCATATAACGTTTGTATGTTATACATGTAGTGTACATATAGTATTGACAGCCTCATTTTTATATATATGGCACAAATATTGATAGATTATCTCATTTTGCAATTTGAAGATATTGAATGAGTGAATGGTGGGATTAGAGACAGATTTTAGAAACATGAGAGTGATTTTAAGAGTGAGATTTTAACAAAATCTTTATTCGAGATACACATAAATATGTAATTTAGGGCTATTAGGACTTTTTATTAACTTTAATTAAAAAGAGTGAAATAACTGGGAGAGAATCTTTCCATTAGGGCCCTTCTTTTTTTTGAAAAAAGTGTATACATTTTTGAAAGGCTTATTTTATATTAAGTAAATAAATATTTTTATATTTCAATCAAAACCCTGACTGTCATTTCAACAGTATTAAGGTATGATAAGATAAATATGATATATCTAATGGGGACCAAAACTTGTAGGCATTTAAAATTGAATAACGAATATTATCCATAAGAAAAAGAAAAAAAAACAATGCTGCATATAAACAATCACATCTAATCGGTTTCCATGAATTCAAATGACTACTACTATTGCCATATGAAAAATTACCAAAGAGGCCCACAAAGATCGGAACTTGGATTGCTTTCCCAAAAAAAAAATACTAAAGAGAGTCCGGGTTTAAAAAATGAGATTTTCCATGCATTTGGTTCTTTTGCCAAAAAATAAAAAAAAAACTCACATTTTAAAGGAAAACTAGGCCTATGAAAAAGTATCTCGTCAATGACATTTCCATTGGATTTTTAAAAAATAGGAATATGAAAATGTACCTTGTCAATGACATTCCCATAGCATTTGAAATATGGCAACCCACCCAATAAAAAAGAACAAATAAACATTATAATGAAAATTTTTAAACAATTTTGACAAATGTCATCAAAACTCCACATTAACCATTAGGAGAATCGTTGCACAATAAACAAACGGCACAACATATATTTTATTTCATTAAATATTTCATACATAACAAAGAAGAAACACATGAAAACCGATAATGAACATGAAAACCAATCAAGAAAAAATAAAAAGGGTAGGTATAGCAAAAAGAAGAAGAAAGAAAGAAAAGCGGCGGAAGAGAAAAGATTAAAAAAAATATGGCTCTACATAGTAGAGAACATTAAGATAACAAATCCACACCATTGACACAAGTTAAAACCCATCCTGAGCCTTAGCACCATTGCTTGTTCTTTCCTAACCATGAACTTGACTCTAACTTCAACATCACCACCCATGATCGTAGACATCTGCCCTTAAACCACCATAAACAATCTCTGTGCTTAACACGTCCCATAGTATCATTGTTTGGCAGTGCAAATCTTACTGAACACCCATGAAAGAATTGCAAGAACTGTGAGAACCATCTGATTGACCTTGAAGAACGCCTAGGAAAATCCTTCTTAAGGCTATTGCTGATGATGCAAAGATGGTATTGTTTGTTATCACTAAGTGTTAGAGTTTAGTTTGATAAAACGTAAGACTTGAAAAATCATAGATAGACTATAAATTACCTTCAAGATCAAGAAGGGGTTGGCATGGTCTCTGACGGTGGAGGCAATGTTGGGTTGGCGATATCGACAATAATGGTCCGCAATAGTGGTTGGCGATGGTGGAGCTGTGCCCTCATTGATGTGATAAGGTCTATTCACTTATATTGTATGCATTATGAAGATATTTTATATGCATGTGAGAGATATTATTTAAAATGACTAAAAGGGAAGTTAGCCTTGATTTGAATTTTGAAGGCACCCTAATTTTTTTCCGGTGAGAATTGAGAGATATTAGGGATGTTTTAGTTTTTATCAATCAATTGAAGTGAAATTTTAGGATTTCGAGATATTTTAGGGATAAAAAATCTAATCAATCCAAATGGAGTGTTAATTGATTTTTGTGTCTTATTGGCAGAATTTAATTCTTTTAATTATTTCCTATGATTAATCTTTTGAAAATATATGTTTTGCTTTCCTTTATAAGAGAATGATAAAGAAGCTTGATTGGTTGAATAAGCTAGGTGTGCCATTAGGATTTTTACAAAAATAGAAATTGCTCATGTTGTATTCATTATGAAGATATTTTATATGCATGTGAGAGATATTATTTAAAATTAATAAAAGGGAAGTTATCCTTGATTTGAATTTTGAAGGCTCCCTACTTTTTTTCCGGTGAGAATTAAGAGATATTAGGGATGTTTTAGTTTTTATCAATCAATTGAAGAGAAATTTTAGGATTTCGAGATATTTTAGGGATAAAAAAATCTAATCAATCCAAATGGAGTGTTAATTGATTTTTGTGTCTCATTGTCAGAATTTAATTCTTTTAATTATTTCCTATGATTAATCTTTTGAAAATATATGTTTTGCTTTCCTTTATAAGAGAATGATAGAGAAGCCTGATTGGTTGAATGAGCTAGGTGTGCCATTAGGATTTTTACAAAAATAGGAATTGCTCATGTTGTATGCACTATGAAGATATTTTATATGCATGTGAGAGATATTATTTAAAATTAATAAAAGGGAAGTTAGCCTTGATTTGAATTTTGAAGGCACCCTACTTTTTTTCCGGTGAGAATTGAGAGATATTAGGGATGTTTTAGTTTTTATCAATCAATTGAAGAGAAATTTTAGGATTTCGAAATATTTTAGGTATAAAAAAATCTAATCAATCCAAATGGAGTGTTAATTGATTTTTGTGTCTCATTGTCAGAATTTAATTCTTTTAATTATTTCCTATGATTAATCTTTTGAAAATATATGTTTTGCTTTCCTTTATAAGAGAATGATAGAGAAGCCTAATTGGTTGAATGAGCTAGGTGTGCCATTAGGATTTTTACAAAAATAGGAATTGCTCGTGTTGTATGCATTATGAAGATATTTTATATGCATGTGAGAGATATTATTTAAAATGAATAAAAGGAAAGTTAGCCTTGATTTGAATTTTGAAGGCGCCCTACTTTTTTGCCAGTGAGAATTAAGAGATATTAGGGATGTATTAGTTTTTATCAATCAATTGAAGAGAAATTTTAGGATTTCGAGATATTTTAGGGATAAAAAATCTAATCAATCCAAATGGAGTGTTAATTGATTTTTGTGTCTCATTGTCAAAATTTAATTCTTTTAATTATTTCCTATGATTAATCTTTTGAAAATATATGTTTTGCTTTCCTTTATAAGAGAATGATAGAGAAGCCTGATTAGTTGAATGAGTTAGGTGTGCCATTAGAATTTTTACAAAAATAAGAATTGCTCATGTTATATGCATTATGAAGATATTTTATATGCATGTGAGAGATATTATTTAAAATGAATAAAAGGGAAGTTAGCCTTTATTTGAATTTTTAAGGCACCCTACTTTTTTTCCGGTGAGAATTGAGAGATATTAGGGATGTTTTAGTTTTTTTCTATCAATTGAAGAGAAATTTTAGGATTTAGAGATATTTTAGGGATAAAAAATCTAATCAATCCAAATGGAGTGTTAATTGATTTTTGTTTCTCCTTGTCAGAATTTAATTCTTTTAATTATTTCTTATGATTAATTTTCTGAAAACATATGCTTTGCTTTTGTATTGCTTTCCTTTATTAGAGAATGATAGAGAAGCTTGATTGGTTGAATAAGTTATGTATGTCTCGTGGCATTTTAAAAAATTAGAATTTTAAAAAAAAATAGAAATTTAGCTTCCCATTACATTTGCATATAGAATAGTATAGTATAGCTTTTTCTTTATATTTTCCCTTCTCTATATTTCTCATGTTCATCCATTTCATACCTCCATCTCTGTCTCACCCATCAACCAATGAAACAAATTAATTAATTAATTAGTTTTCATCTTTGAACAATGAAACAATTTAATAAATACTCTTGCATTTTCATATACATTCCAGGAGGGGCAATTTGATTTATAATTATTTTCATTGAGCATGAATTACACAGCCAAGATTCCAGAAATGTTCTAATTTCGCCACATGCAATGAAATCAACCCTTCATACAGCAGCAAGCAGGAGATGAGCCTTCGAATCCGATGCATGCACCTCCATTACGATGCCCTGCGGCTATGCAAGCTTTCTTACAGCCTGCAAATTGTGAGCAATCCCCAATCGTTATGCAAGGCGGATCCACTATTAATGCTCCTTCTCCAGTTGTTTGCCTTCGCCCTTCTGTCACTAAACAAACCCATAAATCTTAATTTAGCATAAAATAGACACAAAAACTGTGCGTAAATTATATGAATTTTACCTGCACCTAGAGCCAAAACCATGCATAAAATTACTAGAAACAGATGCCCGATGCTCCCAGGAGAGTCTCCCGTGGCCATTGTTGGTGCTCTCCAGAGTCCACTTTCTTGGTTTGAATGGAAAAAGATCTCTGCAAGAAAAACAATTTCCTTGGAATTCTTTAATTATCACAATAATCCTCCAAGGGTTTATATAGAAATTCATGACCTGCCTGTGGTTTAGTGTGTCTCTGCAGATTAGGTAAATCTTAATTAAGGGTTGATTGTAAAGGGATTTTAAATTTTGCAAGGTACCCAAGGGCCAAAACCACTTGGTGAATACCGAACGAAAATCCTTTTAGATTTTGACTTTTGTGAAGAACATAATGAGAAAGGTTGTCAAGTCTCAAAACTAGGAATAAACATTTATTAGCAATAAATATAGATAAGAAAAATCAAATCATAACGTAAATGGTATCTAGAATCCGATGAATAACTTCTTACTTGATTTTTTTTTTTTTTTTTTTCAAAAATACTAAACACAAAAAGATTGTTGTGACGGAGGTTGGTAGCATCCACTTAAACAGGGCCACCTCATCATCACAGAAAGATCCTAGACTTCTATGTGTCACTTATTTTTTTTACCTTTTGGGCCTCGCTCTAAATTTCTAAGCCTGCGAAAGCTGTAAAGTTTTGGGCCAAGATCGGGCTTGAGAATAGGGTGGGAGTCTCTCTCTCCAATGCCATTCACTTGGCGAACCGATTTTGGGGTGTGTCTCAACTCTCATGAAATGAACCTTATAAGCTCTATTCCAAAAAAAACTTGTAAGCTACATCATCCTTTAAAATTTAGGACCTTTGGAAGAAATTTTGTGGGTTTGGACATCTTTTAATTTATGTGCATGTAACCGTGTTATTTACCTAACACAGGCGCACAAAAAATAAAAAAAGAAGTGGTACTTGCCAATCACATCTTATACTGTTTAGTCCCACAAGCATTTGGACAGTTACTATTAATGGTCTTGTGTTAATACATGTTCTCGGAACATATTTTAAACATGGTTTATCTAGTTGTACAAAGGGTTAAAAATACAATTTCTAACACTAAATATACAAATTTTAACATTTAATACAATTAGACAAAACAGACTTAAAATGTACTCTAAAGGCACATATTAGCATTTACCTAATTCTAAATATCATAGTTAATTTGGATAACCCAAACACAATTGGTTCAAAGAGAGTCACAAGGGCTTTTTTTTTTTATTTGTTGTTAAGTTGTCAAGGGTGTCCAAGTTAGCTTGTGCACCTCAACTAATCTCCTCCTCAAATTGGTCAAATGCAACCTATTTACTCAGGGATTAAGGTATTTACAATGGATAAATAACTTATAGCCCAACTCTTACACTTAGTAAAAGTTAAACTTTTCTTTGGGGGCGAAGAATACTGACCAACTAAACTAATTCAGTTGGTTGAAGAAGAAGGTCATTACACCCACCATGACCTCTACCTCCATGCCGTTTGGCGACGGTTCCTTCCTAAGCTAAGCAGCAAGAACTTGCAGATGATATATGTGGTTGGAAATCCAATCCAACGTAGCAAGCTGATATTGCATTTACTTCTCCCAACCTTAGATTGATAGACAGTTTAATGGACATGAAATCCCAGAGCTGCTGCTGTCAAGGCCAGGGCGAGCTGTCATGACTCTGGCTTCTTTGGGCATCTCTCTCTCTCTCTCTCTCTCTCTCTCTCTCTCTCTCTCTCTCTCTCTCTCCAGTGCCATTCACTTGGCTAACTGAGAAAGCGGTGCTGCAACGCGTTGATTGGTTAATTTAAAATTTTCTGAAGAGCATTGTAGTAATGACCTTCCTATAGTACCTCAACTAACAATATTGATCTCCATGGGTCCAGCTTAATTTTTCCAAATTTTCTTGTATTTATGATCTTTTAAACCTTAAGCTTGTAATGCTAGCTTGGATAATTCATTAATCTAGTAATTGGATTCAGTCACGTGACTTTGCTTTGTTTTTGTGATGAAGAAAATTAATTAAGGGATAATGGAGGAGGTCACCCTCTATTGAAACAAAGCATCAATTTGGTATTTATTCGTGTCCTGAAACTCAATGTACAAAAAAACAAAACTTAAATAATATCCTGTTATACATACAAACATTTGCTTTATTATGGAGCTCTGCAAGAATAAAAAAAAAAAACAAAGATTTAGTTGGCTGTCGAAATTTTATTTTGCACCTGTAAACATAAAAAAATAAAAAATAAAAGTTTTCAATATTATTTTTCTTGCCCCATGAATGGTAGGAATTCTTATTTACCAAGCACATTACATCTGCTTGTTATTTTTCATGACTATACTCTTTTACGCTATTCTCCAAGGCTTCTCTGAGCAATGCGTTGAAGACTCTCTTTTATACACTAAAATGACCCACCAAACACAGCGTTTGTACATTGAGAGAGCAAAGCTATACACTCGTATGCATTTAACTCCATTTAATAGTCTCAACCATTCCCAACCTCCCAATGCTACCTTTAAAAGGAGACCACAACACTCACCAGGTGCTAAGTTAAGAAAAGATCGAGAGAGAGAGAGAGAGAGAGAGAGAGAGAGAGAGAATGGCAAGGTGGTCTGTCATATTACTTCTTGCTCTAGCAGTAGTTGAGGTCAGTGCTAGAAACGTGCCCAGTGACGACAAGGTTCTAAATGACCAGAAGAACCTTGTCACGTTCGGTGGAATTGGAGGCTACGGTGGACTTGGAGGTAATGGACTGCCCATTGGTGGAATTGGGGGTGGAGTAGGTGCTGGTGGAGGCCTTGGGGTTGGGGGAGCCAATGGCGGCATCGGTGGTGTAGTTGGGTTAGGAGTAGGACTTGGCGGTTTGGGATCAGATGCTGGTGGCTTGGGAACTTTGGGTGGTTTTGGTGGTGGCGTTGGTGGCGGCGGTGCTGATGGTGGCTCTGGTACTCTGCCACTTCCTTAAAGTTATGCATGGGAGTGTTCAGCTACGTACTAAGGGTGCTTCGCTGTTCTAGCTAGTATTACTGTTTGGCAGTTAAAAATAAGTTAGTTGTGTGAGAGAGGAGGTCTTATCTGTTTGATGATTTCTGTTTCCTTTTCAAGTCTTTGCTCTGTAATCTTCTTTCCTCAGCTTGTTTTGGTGTATCAAATAAACCCTATAGTACTTTGTGTTATTTTTATGCTTGTGAATTGTGATACGTCACAAACCCAACTTAAATGCCTCAAAACTCTTGGAAAAAATATTCAATAGTACCATGGTATCTGTTATTTTCGGGTTCGTCTTCTCTATACTCTAAGACCCCTAACCTTCTTATAGTTGTCGATGTCTCAACTGCAGCATTACGTACTACCATTCTACGTTTTGGCATGTTTCAACGATAAAAAACAATTGAACTTCATTGGTTAGAGGGGCCATCTTAATTATATACATTCTATTTGAGTTCAGGCTCCATTAACATTGGAATGGAAGCAGAACTGTCTGTCATATATAACTACAAAATCTGGATAATCAATTTATGTATGTTAGCACTTAGCCTATAATTCAGTTGATTTACTTCTCGGAACTAAGAGACACTGCTGTATATGGATGAACTAGAGCCAATGCCCAATGGAAACTGATGCAGAATCATATATAGAAGATTGAGCTACAGTGCATAACTGAAATTAAACTTAAATATATATATCGTGGAGGACGAAGACCTCTGCGTCACGGGAAAAATTAAAGCTTCGTTTGGTATAACTTATTTTAAGTTTCTTTTATTTGGCTTAAGCTAACTTTTTTTTTGCTTTTTTATTTTTATGAACTAAAGATGAGTCAAAAAGCTAAAAAATTAAAAAAATAAAAAGTTCAAAAAAATATAATTTTTTTACTTAAAAACTAAAAAAATAAAAATAAAACAAAAAAGCCCTACCAAACTTACCTTAAGCCTAGTGATTGGGCACGCGTTCTGGATGTAAACAACCAGTAATTTAACTTCCCTTTCTGTGCGGTCATGCAAGCTGTGCTGTCTGATCTTTACGACGTCGCAGCTAAATTGAATGCATTGAACTAGTACTGTTATGAAGTTTCAGCATCGATAGTAAAGGGCTTTCACCTACTGAATGCAGAGCTATTGACCAAACAACTTAAAAGAGCTGCCAACATATGTTTTGGTCTATGAATGCTGCAATAAAAATGTTATTCTTCGACTACAGGAGTTGGCTCAGTTAGTGATAGTACGCCCCTCATTAAAGTACTAGAGGGGCACTTATCCCTCTTAATTTTTAAAAATTATATTTTTGCCCATGGTTTTAATAATTTTTGTCAATCTGTCCCTTCTGAAAATTTGTAAAATGCCCCCTTAAGTAGTTAAAAATCCTATTTACACAAACAACTTTAGCTATATTTCTTCATTTCCCACTTAAAAATATATAAATACCACCCTTAAATAATTATTTTTCTTTAAAAAACCCTTTATATATTATATATAAACTTATATGCATTATAGGTAATGCTATATATAAATTTGTACAAAATTTTTTTAAAAAGTGATGTGACTAAATCTAGGCCTTTAACTTTAAAGCAAACACTCATAATTATGATTTTTAATTATGAAAACGTCATTACCACATCATTTTATTAAAGTTTACTGTACAAAATTTTTGAAAAAATAGCATTGTCTATATATTAAACATAGATATATACGAAAGTCAAATGCCTATGGCTAATTTTAAAAAGAAAATTGAATTGTTATTAAGAATTGCCCTCTCTCGATAAATTTTTTGGCTCCGTCACTACCCCACTTATGCTATGAGATCATGGGTTTGACATACTCACCCCTCCCTAGTGCTTTGGCCTCTAATAGTCTAATGTACTGAAAAGAGAAAAAAAAAAATAAATAAGAAGAAGCTATTCTTTAAAAAAAATTTATACAGAAAATTTCACTACAATGATCTGGTAGTGGAATTTTTATAATTAAAGATCATTATAATGAGTGTTTTATTTTAAAACGAATAACTCTCATTCATGGCCACATCATTATGACAATAAATTCTGTATAAATTTTTTGATTATATGACATTAAACATTCTGTAAAAAATAAATAAATAAATAAAGCCCCAAAAATAACAACCGTTCTATTTATATTTGTGTGCAAGGAAAATACTACCAACAGTCGCAATTGTGGGTAGGAGTGCGCTTGTGTAATTGAGCCAATCTGTAGAAATATGTTCCTTGCAGTACTATGGAGAATCCTATAATTAGAGAGTGGGATGACTCTTGCTCGTTTACCATTTATGAGCCCATCTACTTGTGGGTTGCTAACTACAAATATTTAAGAACTGTGGAATTCTACTTTCGTTTTGGAACGAGGAATTGGGATACAAAAAAAGAAAATTAATTTGTAAATGTATTTGGTGGGGAATTATATTGGGTATGTTTGTTAGGCACATTGTCTCTTTCAGAGTCTCAGACGACAAGTGAGTAGGCTATTAAGGTCACATGCATGCCTAGCTAGCTCGGCATGTGACTTCTCATGTAGCAATGACTAGTGGGTTGCTAGCTACATATAAGTGTGGTCGCAAGTTTGTATCCATTAATGACAAATGCGCATTTTATGGTTGGAATACTGAAAGCATTTTTCCTTTAATTTTAAATATTTCATTATAAAAACCACAATGAAAAATCGACATCTAGGTTTTAAGGCAAAAATAAACACTAAAAAGCCTAGATAATAAATATATCAAGCCAGATCTTGAGATCATGGGTCAGGCAGGTTAATTGAGCCTAAAAAGACAAGCTCAATGGGTAAACAATCTTAATCTGATCCGGATTTGAACATTCAAGGATAAGTTTAATGTACTACAAAACCGACCCAAAGAGAACGACTTCTAAAAGGAGATTGAGTATCACTCTTAGAGGGAGTACGACATTCCAAAACCCATAAACACCCCGTGCATTAAAGAGGCAAGGTTCGTTCACTTCAGTTCTAGCTCATAATATTTCATTTGATTCATTGTGGTTAAGCTTATTAACTTAATTATTAGAATGCTTTGGGCCCAAAGAGGGTCAATGCATTTTCATTATTTTCTTCTCTTGTAGATAGTTTGTACTGTTCAATTTAATTCGCACATTGAATCAAGCATTCTTAAAAATTCTACCTAGAACATACATTCGGTGGGTGGGTCGTGAAAGGTTAACGTTGCTTTTTCTTGAGCATTGGAGAAGTGGGTCTTGCTTTTACTAGAGTATCAGGCAACTGTATATGATTTCTTTGGATAAATTTTGAAGTAACGGGAATAAAAAAGAGAATTGTGATCAATCTTTTACGCATGCTGCTCTTGCTCTGCAAAGTTAAATCAAGGTTTTCTCCATTATTTTCCCTTGATGATCTCTAATAAGGTTTATTCTTCTATTTTTTAAGGGTAATAATATTGAGGTCGGTTCACGCTTTTGGTATCCAATTAATAGTAGTTCACATACAATAAAATCTAATTGTTTTCCTCAAACACCCTTCATAAAATTATCAATTGACTAACATTAAATATAAACTTTTTCATGTACTTTATTTTTAGAAAACGTTATTCTTCCAAAAAATTTAAACATAAAAGTTTAGTCCAAACCCCGTCACAATGATGTGACGGTAACATTATTATAATTAAAAGTCATTATAATGCGTATTTTGTGTTAAAATAAATAACTCTTATCCATTTATATCATTCTGATGATAAATTCTGTATAATTTTATTTTGTTTGTATAACATTACTCTTTCTGTTTTCAGGCTTTTGATACGTTTGAGGTTGGACAACTGAATCCAAGTCACTTTGGGCCTCAAATGTTTCACTGTCCCATTTAGGGCCCAGTATATACTAATATTGGGTTGGTTTCTATTTCAACCCAGTGTAGAAGATAGGGTCAGTTACTATTTTGGGCCCGGCCCAGCATATATAAATATTGTCTCAGTTTCTGTATATACCATACATATTCATTTCTTGAACAAAAAGATACTGGAAATCCGAAAACAAGTTCTCAAGCCTCTCTCTGAGTCTCAAAAGTCTCAGGCGCACAGCAAATCATGGGTCAGGGAACACCCGGCGGTCTGAACCGGCAAGGCCTAGGAGGCGACCGGAAGAATGAGGGCGACAAGAAGGAGAAGAAATTCGAACCAGCGGCGCCTCCGGCCCGAGTCGGACGGAAGCAGCGGAAGCAGAAGGGGCCGGAGGCGGCCGCCCGGCTTCCTACGGTGACGCCGCTGACGAAGTGCAAGCTGAGGCTGTTGAAGCTGGAGCGAATCAAGGACTACCTCTTGATGGAAGAGGAGTTCGTGACCAATCAGGAGAGGTTGAAGCCCCAGGAGGAGAAGACAGAGGAGGACCGATCGAAGGTCGACGATCTGCGAGGTTCGCCGATGAGCGTTGGCAATCTTGAGGAGCTGATCGATGAGAATCACGCCATCGTGTCGTCGTCGGTGGGGCCGGAGTACTATGTGGGGATCTTGTCGTTCGTGGACAAGGATCAACTCGAGCCTGGTTGCGCCATTTTGATGCATAATAAGGTACTGCTCTTGTTTGATTTGTGATTTTATTAGTGATGAGGAAATCGGGTTTTTAATGATTGAGCTAGGATTAGGGTTTGTTCTTGAGATGGTGATTTCCGAAGAAATTGAGAACTTAGGGTTCAAGATTCCGACATTAATTTTCTATTGTTTACATTTGAGAAAGTTTTCACTAGTTAATGTAGGTTGAGGTCTATATTTTATATTTTTCTGTAAGAGTTTGTGGTTTGATTGTTGGGTATCGTGCAAATAAATTCGACTCTTAATGACCTATTGAAATTTTTTCCATGAAATCACATTTTAGGGGTTAGTTATATAACGGTGGTTATATTTGGGCATTTCTTGCTTGTTCACAATACTGAACATTTCCGTTCCAATACTCTAAAATAATGACCTACGAACTTTCTTCCCTCTATTTTGTTTCTTTTGGAGGACAAAAAATTAATGACTAAGAAATTAATATGGATTTTCTTGGGATTAGATGAAGAAAGAGCCACATTACTCAAACATATTATCTTTGTATTTCTGCATCATTAGTTCCACTATTTTTCTTTTTGTAAGTATCATCAGTTCCACTATTACAAATTTCAAAAAATAGATACGGAACTCATGCATCTTAATGATATTACTTTTTGCTTCTAGTTTAAAGAAAAGTACACTAGTATCTAGATATAACTCAGCAAAGTAAAACACTAGTATCTAGATATAACTCACCACAGTAAAACTATGTGCTTTATATAAGATTACTCCATATTACCACGTGTGTCCCTTTTCATTCCATGCGTCAAAATGAACTATATTCAAGATAACATTGGTGAGAATTTAGATTTTCATTGCTAAGATGAACCGTTGGGTTATGCTTGCTGTGAAACCAAAAACATGTTTATGCTTAGGATTAGGAGATTGTAACAGCCCACCCTCTGGTAAAATTGGTTGTGGCTTTATTACTTATCAAAAAAAAAAAAAAATTGGTTGTGGCTTTATTAGAACCCAATAAGATTTGGGTAGCATTTGGATTTGGGGTTTGGAGAGAGTGAAATTTTGCGATAGAGAAATTGATCAAGGCTGGAAACTGTTTTTGACATCAAAATATAAATTATATTTTTGAAGTACAATAAAAACCAAAATATGAAGATGTGAAATAACATGTATGGGATGTTACTTAGGCCACTTTTTGGTGATTTTCATAATTGATAACAACCCTAAAGTACTTGCTCTTTGAGAGTTTCATAAATAATTTATCATAGAGCAATATGCATTTTCTCTCAATGAAGAAATTTCCATCCATTTGTTATGTCATTAAGTATGCTTATTTGCTTGAAGCAGATTTGAAGTGGTCAAAAATTGTGCGGTAAAAGAATTAAGGTTACTTATGTTTTTGAATGCTCCCTTTTCAGGTTCTTTCTGTTGTTGGGCTTCTTCAAGATGAAGTTGATCCAATGGTGTCTGTCATGAAGGTTGAGAAGGCTCCTTTGGAATCATATGCTGATATAGGTGGGTTGGATGCACAGATACAGGAAATCAAAGAAGCAGTTGAACTCCCTCTGACACACCCTGAATTATATGAAGACATTGGTATCAAGCCTCCCAAGGGGGTCATACTTTATGGAGAGCCAGGAACAGGCAAGACTTTACTGGCAAAGGTGTGTACACTAATAATCCCCGCCCCCCCTCCCCCCTTCCCTTTTCCTCTTTTATAAAATGTGTGCATGTCAAATGAAAACCGTTTATTTCCATGGGCAGTTGATTTATCATTTTAATCTTTGGCTGCTGCCATTTATTTGTGTGTACGCAATTGTACAAATGCACGAGATTTCCCTTTGTGCAGACCTAATATATTCTTGTGGTCATAATGTCCGTGTTTGCATAAGCATAGAGCAACTTAATTTTGTATCAAAAAACAGTGCACCGTATGAATGAAGCATATTTGGTTTAGGTTATTGGCTTAGTGATGCCGGACAGTAATTGGAGAAGAAGAAAAGGAATAGTTGGAAAAGAAAGGGACGAGAGAAATAAGAGAACACAAGAGAGGAAGAGAAGAAGACAGTATTTTATTTTCAATTCAATAATAATCTAACCATATCTGTATCCAAACCCTTTATATAAATAGATAGAGGTACAATTGAAATAAAACTCTAAAGTTCGAAACAAACTTAAACTATTAATAAAACAATAAGTAAAATTAAAATTTCTATTTAGTGCTATTTTTTATTTCTTCGCTTGTATGTGTGAAGTCCTTCTTGATTCCCATCAATTCTCTCCGGTTGAAAAGAACTCTCCTTCGGAGAGTAATAATGATAGTAGTGCTCGAAAAGTGTTGGCTGAAGGTGGCGAAACTCATCCTCTGTAATCCAAGAATCATCAGCATGAGGACGATCCCTCCATCTAACAAGATAGCGACGATAACCCCCACGGGAAGAAGCAATGTCTTCCGTCTCAAGAACATCGGCAATCTGATCCTCATGGGACAGTGGACATGGCGGAAGACGCGAAAAAGATGCTGCGCAATAGGAGTATGAACACCACCTGTAGACAAATCTGACAAAGCAGGAGGCTCAAAAGTGCCTCGATAAGGAAACAAATCCTCAACATTGAAAACATGACTAATATTCATATTCGACAGCAAGTCAAGCAAATATGCATTAGGCCCAAGCTTACGAATGATACGAAAAGGTCCAGTGGCTCGAGCATGAAGTTTCTTGAAAGAATGTTTAGGATAACGCTTAAGGTGCACAAGAACCATAACATAGTCTCCAGTATTGAAATCTAGTCTCCTATGATGCACATTAGCAGCAAGTTTATAATTCTCATTACTCATAGTAATTTTTCGCCTAATATCAGCATGTAAGTCATGAATATGTCGAGCAAAGATGGTAACCGATTCAAAAGGACAGGCATCAAGGGGTAAAGGAATAAGGTCAATGGGCTGGCGAGGGGAGAAAACATGAACAATTTCAAAGGGACTCTTACCAGTAGACCGATTGATCGAATTATTATAAGCAAACTCTGCAGTTGGTAAGACTAAATCCCAATTGCCCGGTTTATCACCCACAATACACCTAAGCAAATCGCCCAAACTACGATTAACAACCTCAGTTTGCCCATCAGTTTGGAGATGAAAAGAAGAGAAAAACTTTAGAGTTGTCCCAAACAATTTCCAAAGTGTCTTCCAAAAATAACTGACAAACTTAACATCTCTATCCGACACAATGGAAGTTTGCAACCTATGTAGTCTAACAACTTCTTGAAAAAATAATTTAGCAACATGTGAAGCATCAGTGGTTTTACTACAAGGAATAAAATGGGCCATTTTGAAAAACCTATCCACCACAACTAGAATAGAATCATGTTGCCGAGCAGTTTTAGGCAACCCAAGGACAAAATCCATGCTAAGGTCTTTCCAAGGTGTATGTGGAACAGGTAAAGGTGTATACAACCCAGTATTCTTTTTCTTAGCCTTAGCTAACTGACAAGTGCGACAATAAGAGACAATCCTAGCGACATCTCTCTTCAAGGATGGCCAGTAAAATCTATCCTCAACTAGGGCCGTGGTTTTATCTCTACCAAAATGCCCAGATAATCCGCCAGCATACAATTCCCAAACTAAGAAATCTCTAAGTGACGTGCGAGGAATGCAAAGATTAGATCCCCGAAACAAGTAACCATCGCAAATAATGAAATCAACATAAACAGTATGGTCACCATTCATAACCCCCTTGAAAGATGATACTAAAATCAGGGTAAGTAATGTACTCATCCTTCAACCTATCAAAACCTACTACATGGACACTCATAGACTGTAAAACTACAACAACACGACTGAGTGCATCAACAGGTTTGTTTTCGATACCTGCACAGTGATTAAGAACAAAAGTGTACTCTTGGAGGAATTCAACCCACCTAGCATGTTTTGAACTCAACTTCCTCTGAGAGTGAAGGTATTTCAACGCTTGATGGTCTAAGTATAGCACAAACTCCTGAAGTAACAAATAATACCTCCAGTGACGCAATGCTTGTACGACATCATAAAACTCTTTATCATAAGTAGAGTATCTTTGCTTAACCTCATTAAGCTTCTCGCTGAAGTACGCAATAGGATGACCCTCTTGACTTAAGACTCCACCTATCCCTACCCCTGATGCATCACAAGCGACCTCAAAGACTTTAGAAAAGTCAGGGTGTCGCAAGACAGGGGCTTGAGTCATTTGCTGCTTAATCTCCGCAAAGGCTTTAGATACAGTGGTCGTCCAGTGAAATTCTCCTTTTTTCATGCAATCAGTAATAGGAGCCATAATGGAGCTAAATCCCTTAATAAACTTCCTATAGAAAGTGGCTAACCCATGAAAACTACGAACCACAGAAATGGATGTGGGGATAGGCCACTCTTTAATAGATTTGACCTTATCAGGGTTAGTTGCAATACCTTGCGCAGAAATGATGAATCCTAAGAAGAGCACCTGGGTCTGTAGGAATGAACACTTCTTAAGATTAGCATACAACTTTGCACTGCAAAGTGTCTCAAGAACCAAACGAATATGACCCAAATGTTCACCTTGAAACTGGCTATAAATTAAGATGTCATCAAAATAGACCACTAAAAATTTGCCTATAAAAGAACGCAGAACTTGGTTCATGACCCTTGCAAAAGTACTAGGAGCATTGGACAAGCCAAATGGCATGACCAACCACTCATATAGTCCTTCTGGGGTCTTAAAGGTTGTCTTCCACTCATCACAAGGCCTAATACAAATATGATGATATCCACTACGCAAGTCAATTTTGGAGAACCAGTGTGAGCCGGCCATTTGATCGAGCATGTCATCAAGTCTAGGTATAGGAAACCTGTACTTAACAATAATTTTATTAATAGCACGACTATCAACACACATTCTCCAAGAGCCATGCTTCTCAGGAGTCAAGAGAGCAGGAACAACACGTGGGCTTAAACTATCTCTAATGAAGCCCTTCTTCAATAGTCCCTCTACTTGTCTGTGCAACTTTGTCCGGTCTCTAGGATTCAGACGGTAATATGGAAGATTGAGCAATTGAGAACCTAGGATAAGATCTATGGCATGCTGAATATCTCTCATAGGTGGTAACTCATCTGGTAATTCTGTTGGGTTTACATCTTCAAACCCTTTTAACAACTGGGTAATCTCCGGGGAAGGAGCAACCACATGATCAGATGTAGTCTCCAAAACTCCATTAGCCACTAAGGCTAAAACAAAACCTGACTCTTGGCCAACCTTTTAAAACTCGCCTTTGGTTAGGACATGAATGGTTCGCTTATTGGGTACCTGAGATGACGACCTTTGATCTAGTCCCTTAGCTTTTGTGGTAGGTTTGGCAGGTCTTACCATAATAGTTTTACCACCAAACTTAAACACATACGTATTCTCTCGACCATGGTTAAGCACGACTTTATCATAAAGCCAAGGGCGACCTAATAATATGTGAGCAACATCCATAGGTAAGACATCACACCAAATACTGTCAGAATAGTCACCCATTTACAGGGGGACTAGACACCTCTTTGTAACTGGTAGGGAGGTTTTATCCACCTATGCAACTCTAAATGGACGAGGATGTGGTTCAGCTTGTAATTTGAATTTGGTAACAGTTGATTTGGATACCACATTCATAGTGCTCCCACCATCAATGACGATTTTACACACTTTGTTCCTGCATTTTACAAATGTGTGAAAAATGCTTGTACGTTTTGACTCATCGTTCCCTGTAGGAGTGGATATAATGCACCGCATAACACTTATGGGGGTATCGTCGAGGCCTTCCTCTTCGTCGGACTCTAACGGGTCCTCTAAAGGGTCAACCACTTGATCGACATCGTCACCAACAATGTCCTTTAACTCGGGCTCAATGGACAACGTACGATGTGGACAGCGAGAAGCAATGTGTCCTTTTTCATGGCAATTATGACACGCGATGGATGGGTTGGTGGGGCGGGAACTAGAGAATGAAGATTCCCTATCCTGAACGCCACTGAAGCTCGAATTGGGGTTGATACTACCCTTGGAAAGGCCTGAAGTAACTGGACTTGCTTGAGTAAACCCATTTGAAGTGCCAAATCTAATAGACCTAGACTATTGGGGCTCACCGACTGGAGACACCATGCGCCTCGGAGTAGGAAACTTATGATATTTCTCGATTTCTAATGCTTTCTGGTAAACTTCCTCTAAGGTATCAGGAAAGTGTAAAGTAACCTCGCTCTTAATCTCAAGTCTTAGACCATTAATGAATTTAGTGACTGTCACCAACGGTTCTTCCTTAACATCACACCGCATGAGAAGTTCTTCAAATTTACCTAGGTAATCAGTCACACTTAAGGACAACTGCTTCAAGTTAAGCCATTGGTCAAGTAATTGCCTCCTATAGTAGGTAGGGAGGTATTTTTCTTTCAATTTCTGCTTCATCTCCGCCCATAAGGTAATAGGCGGGTCCCCTAAACGCTCTAGACTCAGTTGCACTCCCTGCCAATATCGTTTGGCTAAACCCTCGAGTTTCATTTTAGCAAAACGAACGTGATGCCTGTCAGACATGTCATACCAGTCAAAATAGTCTTCTAGAGCAGCAAGCCAATCCAAAAAATTGTTAGGATCTAACTTACCTTCATAACTAGGGGCATCTACTTTGACCTTTCGGGTGATATTGTCTAAATCCTCACGGAAATACCTAGGCTGAGCATGGTGATACCTTGGTGGAGAGCGCCATTGGCGTCTCTTATAAGGTCTATCCTATGGGTGACGTGGTCCATGCATCGCATCAAAATCAACCTCAAAATCATCAAACTACTCGACATAACCCCTATGGTCTCCTAACTGAGTGGGATGTACAAATTGACGGGCTCTCCTACTAAAATCAGGGACTTGCCCCTCCCTAACTGGGGTTTCCTGGTTAAGTTGGTCACGAGGTCTTGCAGGAGTGGGAAGGAGGCCATGGGTTGAGGACCCTGCGAGACCATGACCTTGACTAGGTGAAACTAGGTGACTATTTTCCTGCTCATCAATGTGACGATTCCCTAAGGACTTAGACAATTGAGAAAATTGCCCCTCTGTAAATCTACTCGGAATTCCTCACGAAATCGGTCCACCGACTCTTTGAAATTGTTCATGTTGGCTTCTATAGTTTGGATTCTTTGGTCTAATGCAGCAACATCATCCTTTAGGGTCATGTTTATGTAAGGAAAGGTAATGAAATAGAATGGTATGGTACTTGCTGATATATAACTCAATTACTTTAAGTAATGCAAATTATAAGCTAATGCAATGCACATGCAAAGGAAACCAAATGCAATAAAAGAGCTATGAAGGATGTGTGGCTAAATGGGTGGAACAAACAACAATGAAGATGGGTGGAAATTTGTTTTTTTTTGGCAATGTAAGTAGCAAACAAGGTGGAGTAAAAGATTTTAGTTGGGCCAATCGCAACACTACTAACTTACAAACAGATATGAGATGAGTCAAGTTTTCAAGAGAGAATGTGCACCTTTTTTTATGTCAAACTTAAGTTCCAAGCTGACTCTCTGCTCCAATACAGTGGTGCACTAAATTTTCATATTTTGTTACAGTACTGCTGTTGCTGCTGGTGGTTCTTTTTTTTTTTTTGGGCTGATTGGAGCTCTCTGGTTCAGCTTCAGTTTGCTGAAGGGTGCCTGGGTTGGAGCTGGGTTTCAGGAGTTCTGCATTTGTTTGATTAACAGTTGGGTTAAATTGAAGTGGACTCAAATAGGTATGCTGGGTCTAAACCTGGTTCTGGGCTTTTTTTTTTTTTTTTTGGTCAGTTGGGCTGGGTTTAGTGAGCTGTTTGCTTTGGGCCTGTTTTGGTTTGTTAATTGGTTCTGGCTAGTTTGGGTTTAATTTGAGAATTGGGCCTTATATGGTAGGTTGGTTGATTGTTGGGTTGGCGACTGGGTCGGGTTTAGGGTTCATGTTTTATACCTTTTCCAGCAAAGGTCGTCTTCCTTGCGATATTCAAGTGCGAAGCCCTAGGCTTCGAACGACGCAGCAACTTTGCACTGACGGCTGCAGTGAATCTGGTTTGACAAGGTGGATGACTCCTGTGATGCTTTCGAGGAGACTTGCTATTGACGTAGGTGACTGGTCGGCGAAGCTCTGGTGTGTCTCTAGTTCTTCGGTGGGCGATCAACTGCTGCGATGGGTTTGTGATGGCTTACTAGAATGGTTGCAATGGCGTCGACGATGGTTGACTGGTGCACCCACTTTGATGTTGAAGGCCCTGCTGACTACTGTGATGGACGATGAGTAGGGGTCGGTTCGGCAATGGCCGTGGATGGTCTATGTGACTGGCTTTGTGGAAATGTTTCAATAATAGAGAAGAATCGAGATTGGGCTCTGATACCAAATTGATGCCGAATAGTAATCGGAGAAGAAGAAAAGGAATAGGTGGAAAAGAAAGGGACAAGAAAAATAAGAGAACACGAGAGAGGGAGAGAAGAAGACAGTATTTTATTTTCAATTCAATAATAATCTAACCATATCTGTATCCAAACCCTCTATATAAATAAATAGAGGTATAATTGAAATAAAACTCTAAAGTTCTAAACAAATTTAAACTATTAATAAAACAATAAGTAAAATTAAAATCCCTATTTAGTGCTATTTTTTATTTCTTCACTGGGATGTGCGAAGTCCTTCTTGATCCCCATCACTTAGTCTAAAGGTTAGGTCAAATTATTTTAGTTGGTCAGTATTTTAAAAAACGCATGCATGTGAAGAAGTGTTTGCAAAGGCGAAGGATGGGGTTAATTGGTGATCAAGTTTGGGATTTCTGCTTCAAGGCATAACGACTGTCTACGGCTTTTGTTCAAAATAAAGATTTTGACACCAGATTTTTTTTTTTCTTCAATGTCTTTTTGATACTGGAGGCAAATGTAGAGCCATGAAGGAAAAAAAGAAATTTTGAAGTCATTTCACCATCAATCTTTAACGGAACATAAACAAAGAGTTTAACACACAGATCTAGGGTATGATATGACATGTCGGCAAATGCTTGACTTGACAAAGCATATCCACTTTGTAAATACATGGGCTTCACATGGTGAAGCATGCAATCTATGAGCAGCTGTATTTCCTGAGTAAGTTGAGGACACTTATTGATTACATTCAATTACTGTAAGGTGGACCTCAGGTACAAAGAATATAAAATTTGGTTGGTATCTGGTCTACCTCAAAGCATTTTACTGCACAAATTGAATAGTGCTCTATCTGCTATAGATCTTGTTCTTCATTTGCTTTTCATCTCAGTGGTGAATCAGGTTACAATTTGGTGATTAAGAATTGCAATTCTATTAAGTATCACGTGAATGGCTCCGAAGCCTTTGGAGTTGTATGAGAATTTTCTTTGCAATCTTTGAAGTTTAATTTGTTACATGCTTCTTATTTAACATGCATAATTCCTGTCCCAGGAAGGGCCGCAGTTTAACAGTTCCTGAGCATACTGACGATCATATTTATGTACTTTGCTTGGTTCCTTTCTGTTCTTGTTCTGATAATTGTCCATCTTTGTTAATTTCTTTGTATCATTTTGAGCTTGTGGTTTGGTTGAAAGGATATACATGTCAAAGTAGTCTTTAGCTAGCAATCTTTTGTGTTCTTTCAGGCTGTAGCAAACTCTACATCAGCAACTTTCTTACGTGTTGTTGGAAGTGAATTGATTCAAAAATATCTGGGTGATGGTCCAAAGTTAGTGAGGGAACTTTTCAGAGTTGCTGATGATCTCTCACCGTCAATTGTGTTCATTGATGAAATTGATGCAATTGGGACAAAAAGGTAAGTCCATGAAAATTATTGGATGAAAAAGCAAAATTATTGGGTATTTATTAATTATTTATTCATGCAGGTACGATGCCCACTCAGGTGGTGAACGCGAAATTCAGAGGACTATGTTGGAACTGCTGAACCAGCTAGATGGTTTTGATTCAAGAGGAGATGTCAAGGTGATACTCGCTACAAACAAAATTGAAAGCCTTGATCCTGCACTGCTTCGGCCTGGTAGAATAGATAGGAAGATAGAATTCCCACTTCCTGATATTAAGACTAGGAGGCGCATTTTCCAGGTAAATGCATGACATGATTACTCGAATACAAGATTAACTATTATATGAATTCGCATGTGTCCTACTTACGAGAAAATTTTCACCGAGCAAACCTTTTATATGTGAAATGCAGATACACACATCAAGGATGACATTGGCTGATGATGTCAACTTAGAAGAATTTGTTATGACCAAGGATGAATTTTCTGGAGCTGATATAAAGGCAATATGTACTGAAGCTGGTTTGCTTGCTTTAAGAGAGCGCCGTATGAAGGTGAGACAACTTCATTATTAAATTAAATATGTGGATCATTTGTTTTTGTTGAATTTCTGTGTTACAATTAATTCCCATAAAGTGTTGCTTTTTGGCTGCTCTGAATTTTGGCTTGTAAAGTGGATATAGGACTAATATTCATTAATAAATATTAGACTCAGATGAGCTTTAAGTAAGTTTTGCAACCCAAAGTTATACTATGTTAGGTCCTATTATGGTCAAACAAATAGCCATGGGCTACAGTGGAAGCTGTCTCCATGTTTGTACATATTATCAGATCACATCTGAAATTGGGAGAGCTTTAAAAATAGATCTGATTTTCAACTTCATAGAAGGAAAAAAAGATGGGAGTTTGTGAAGGGAGAAAACCAGAGAAAAAAAAAAAGAAAAAAAGAACCAAAAGCAAAACAGAGGAAGAAGGAAAAAAGAAGTAGCGGATCATCTTCTGTGGGCCTGTTTTGTGTACATAATCTGTTGCCAATCCTCTGGCTGAATATTTATTTTGCTGTTTGTCTGAAATCCTTAAATCAACAATGTTAGAACTGCTCTATTGGGATGGTAAAATTCCTCCAAAAGTACAGACTCTTACTGCCATGTATTCCATTTTTAGGAATGCCATTTAGGTAGGTGACATTGGTCTCCTATGTATTACCATGTTAACTTAGCAAACTCCTATATGTCTGAGTTTTGCTTTTGAATTTATATGTCCTTGCCATCCGGAGGTCCTTTTCTGTTGTTCCTGTGAATTCGATCTGCAGAAATTGTTGGATGTTGTCTATACTGAGTTCTCTAATAGTGGTATTCAATGTGCCTCAGGTTACACATCCAGACTTCAAAAAGGCAAAAGATAAGGTCATGTTCAAGAAGAAAGAGGGGGTGCCAGAAGGGCTCTATATGTGAAAATACTATTGGTTCTCTAAGGACCCAGTCAAGTGTATTCCTTGTTTTTAAATTTATGACTTCATTTCTCTGTGTTGTCCTATCGAGTATTTGGCTATGAATGATGCAAACAGATTGCCATCCTGTGGGAGTATGGGATTTTCTGCAAGAGCAACATTCTCTGGTTAATTTAGTTGCCATTGAATCATTCAACTTGTTTCCTTTTGACAGATTTACATTTGATATAATATATTATGAGACGGCTGCAGTTTCTGAGGGTAATTTGTGTTGCTTTAGCCCATTTTATTTGCTTTGAAATATGAGAAGCAAAAGATGGTAGTGCCTTGTCATGGCATGGGTGAATTGTAAGTTAGGTGCTTGCAATCAGCTATGGAAGTAAGAATTAAGTCCGGAAGTTAAAGCTTGTTTTGCTTGGTGGTTTCCGTTGGGTGGATTCATATGATCAGAAGTGTGGGGGGGATGAATTGAATTGTGTTTTCCAACCTATTCTCAGTTGTTACTATTGTGGAAGATTTGTAGCGATTACCTTTTATATGCCTAACTATGAACCGAATGCTGAGCAATATGCCTGTAGATGCTGCTTTTTTGACATTAATGCTGTCCTTTTGTTTTCTAATCAGCTTATCTTCAAATCAAGCAGATTTGCAGTTAAGACGGATGCCACAGGTATAGATTCCTAAGTACTTCCTGTATTTTTGGTTTCATTCTTCTTTCAGAAATGGGAAATGACAAAATTGTGTCTATGCTTCTGAAGGTGGGTACTAAGTTACTCGAAAGTTTATTGATTGAAGCGAGGTTTTTGTCATTTATTTTCTCAAAAGATTTTGGGTTTGCTTGCATTAATATTGCTTCATGATGATTTTAAAGATGTTTGCATTTAAGGGGTGTTTAGATGTGATTTCTTTTTAACAATTTATGGTATTTTTAATCTGTGTTTGGTTATTGCTAAAAAAAGTAACTTTTTAAAACTAATTTAAGCTTCTGACTCCTTAAATGGTTTGTCATTTATTCGTACAAAGAGCATTTTATATTTTTATCATGGAGTTAGCCCAGTGGTTTGGCGCTCATTCATTTAGAATTATGTGTCATAATAAAGATTCACTTGAAAAATAGAAGTGTTGGGATAAGTAGTGGAAATATTCAACAAAAAAAAAAATAGATAAATTTGTTGGTATGATGCATCCATGCCTTAATCTTCAGTTCTAGTTAGTTTGGCAACAAAGCATCGTTATTACGAAGCGAGGGACCTCTCGGTTCAACTCTTGTTGAGTTGCATGGGGAAAACAATAAAGAAAAACCCATTTCCAAAAGGGCTTGTAAAGTTTGGGTCTGTTTTAGAATTGGGCCAACAGCCCAATCATAATACAAAGGTGCAGTTCCATTTCCAAGCTGAGCTGAAGATACTCCAAAAGGGCTTGTAAAGTTTGGGTCTGCTTTAGAATTGGGCCAACAAGCCCAATCATAATACAAAGGTGCAGTTCCATTTCCAAGCTGAGCTGAGCTGAGCTGAGCTGAGCTAAGCTGAAGATACTCCATTAGGGCCCAAACCCAATCCAAGCCTAGAGGAAAGGAGTAGGGAAGGGAGCGAAACATTCACGATTTCTCTCTCTCTCTCCCTCTCCCTTCCCTCCCGGTGTGTTGCGTATTGGTCTAATCGAAATCGACGGCCTTGAACCAGTAGAAACGGCGAAGCTTTCGTCAAGGAAGAAGAAGAGGAGGAGGAGAGAGAATAACAAAATAAAATGGGTCCAAGAAAGTGTAAAGTGTGCGACGAAGCACAATCGAAGTACAAGTGTCCCACCTGTCTTATACCCTAGTATGCACCACACTCTGCTCTCTCTCTCTCTCTCTCTCTCTAAAAGCCCTAGGTTCTATATCGTATGTAATTTTAATTTTGTTGATTATGAACTCTGATTAAACCTCTGATTTCTTTCTGGACTCGCAGTTGTTCGTTGGTCTGTTTCAAAAAACACAAAGGTATAAATAATTGCTCTTGTTGTTTCTTATCCCTCTTTTTTGGAATGCTTACAAATACATGCCCACCCCTACGATGGAAGTTAATGTGGACTTGTGGATGAATGGTGCAGAAGTTCCATGCGTTAAGCCAGAATCTTCTTCTGACGCAAAATTGAGTAAGTATTCTGCTACTCTGGAAATCTGCATTGTCATAGTTATCATTCATCTATATGCATTGCTTCAGTATATTCAATCTGCTTTGAATCGCTGGTGCCTTTTTATTTATTTTTTTGAAAAAATATACAAATTTGTATGTATTTATTGAGTCATTGTGGAACTTGGATCATTGATATTGTGTATGGACCGTGTTAATTTTCTCAACCTTCAAGAAAATGAAAGCTTATTTCCTGTTTAGTTGTAGGAGTGTTATCAAATTAAATTGGCTTGTGATGAAGCGTCAAAGTTTTGACTATTTTGCAGCAATTCTGATAAGTCTCTCATTTTGTGAAAATCTAATATAACTATCTCCAAATCTTGATACAAAATGATTTCATACCAGAAATAGTAGACCTACGAAGGGTTCAGCTAGTTGAGAGGAGTAGAAACTTATGCTACTGTAAGTTATTTCAAGACTTGCATCACAAAATTGAAAAAATGAAGCAAAAGAAAGAAAAATAAAAAACTAAGGAAAAACTTTTAAGTTTGTCCCCTAGGATAACATGAATGAATCCAACCCTGTAATATTCCAAATGAATTATCTTGTCTAATCAAACTTTAAGACTATGAGAAACACCAATGAGAGAACACTCCTTGTTTAGAATTTTTTTTCACAATATTGAATGCAATGATGTATATAAATATGTGTGTGTGTGTGTGATGGTGTGTGTGTGTGTGTGTGCATGTGCATGTGCATGTCACGCACTGTTTTAGTTACTGAAAGGACTACCAAAGATATTGTTGTTAAGGTCATTAAATCTGATATTAGCACCTCTGGTAGCATCCTTGTTGAAACCTAAGGAATCACATCATCTTCCCTGATAAAAGCTCCTGTGTGCATCTAGTAAGATCTCCTATTATGCAGGATTTTATTTGTGGAATCATGGTACACAGAGTTTATTCTCTTGAAGAACTGCAGTTCTGTGTTTTGACATTTGAGTGGTGTTCATAAACTTCATCATATAATTGTATACAGGTTCCACCCCCTTGGTGCCTTTTTTGATAAACTTTTACTTATTTAAAAAAAAAATTCTTTATTTTCTTACCCCTTTTTTTTTTTTGAGATCTTGTGGTTGTAGGCAGAGATTCTCCATAATCCAAGTTCCTCCTTTTCAATTCCTCCCTTTAGAGACAGCTGTAGCATTTTGCCTAAGAATGTGAAGGGCCATAATTGATATAACCTATGGGCTTTCCCAAACTCTTCCTGCAGCTGATCCCTTCCTGCAGTGGAGCATCATACTGTTGAGACAATTGCTTCGTGAAAGCTAAACGTGGAATGTTTGTGACTCTGTTGATGCTAGGTTAGCACATGAAACCTACAACAGTGAATTCTGTGGCTATGATACATGGTAATGGTTTTGCATGCCATTGACAATTTCCAGAACTGCCCATGATAATGGGTCCTTCTGCCAAAGGGTCCGAATATTGTACAGTTGCACCTTGATGCTTGAGTGGTAAATATGAAAAGTGCCATTAGCAATTATGAGTGACGTTGCACTTATGCATTGTCAATATTGCCCAACTGTCCCAAGATGCCTGTAACATTTCCATGTATTCATTAGGTTTAAATGTCCCGTCCTTTGCATTTCATTTAGTGAAGTGGCGTGGTGGACTTGACAGCAGGTGGGTGGGGGTTAATTTGTGCCAGTAGGTTGGATCCATCCTTGTGCGGTGAAGTCCTCTAGTGCTCTCTCTTCAGTTATACTTTCAGATCTTGTGTGCTTTAAGTGCCATTAGCTTCCTGTTGTGCCACCTACAGTCATTGAATTTAATCCTCTTGTCACCATTCCTTCTGCTGTCAATTTCCACCTACTCAAGGTACTAAATAGTTGCTGTGTGCCTCCAAGTCCATTCTCGCTGCTAACTGATTTAGTCAAAGGATCTCAAATACAAGACCAGAATTCTGTGCAGTTTACATAATGTAGAAATTGAGAAAGGCATTTGATTAACAGTGGAGAATCAACATTCCTTGTCTTTGAAAGTAACAAAGACAGAAGGTGAGGTTTAAGTACAAGAACTAATAGAATTCACTGATTTCCACCCAGAAGGCTAGAATCGTGACTCTTCCATTTAAACACTATGGAAAGTGAGCCAAGCATTTGATTAATACACTTTTCGCAGTCTCTTTGGAGATCAGGTCAACTACCCCAACACCCACAACACCCCCCCCCCCCTCTCTGTTCTCTTCTATAACTACTTGATTTGAAGATCTTTTTCATGTTTTTTAACATTCTTCATCTCCTATATATCAGCTTCAGGTCCAGTATTGCATGTTGAAAGACCACACAATGTGGTTGAACCGAGTGAGGTGCTGCAACAATTGCAATTAGAGACTGTAGGTATGGTTTCTTATTATCCTTGTAGTAATACAATTTGATATTCTTAATGCTAGTGGCGTTTCTGTTGGTTTGAAATGGTGAACTTAAATTTGCAGTTTTTTGTAAGCCAGCTTTAAAATGTTAATTTGGAAAACATATAAGATCCAAAATACAGAATGGGGAATAGATAATTCGCATCACACCCTGATTGGGAGTGAACCATGGGAATATGTGGTAACAATGTGAAAATTACCAATTTTTAATCGTTTCTTTTCAAAATGGTGGTGCCTGTCAAAAAGGGGAAAAGTTTCCCGATGGTGGCATCTGTGAAACATTGACAGCTGCAGTAACATTTATGTCGTGTGTTCAATCTGTAGACACAGTCCAACAATAGAGTACAAGAACCAATGATTTGTCAGGATCAAATCATGCGCCAGAATTATAATTTGAGCTTCTAGAAACTATTCTGTGGCTAAATAAAATAATATATATCTTTATAACACTGGAAACCACAAATCTTGGATTTGGATCAGAATTGGGCCCTGATTTCTTGACAGCCCTAATTGCAGATTGATTTGGATCTTATGCATTCGAGCTTTGTTACCTCCTGTGAACTATCTAAGATTGGAATTTCACATATGTACACATCTAAGATTCCCCGGGGTTTTAGATGACTTGATATTCATGCTTGTGATTTGAACTCGTTATGCCTTGATGTATCACAGATGAGATTTGAACAATGCCTTTTTCTTTACTCATTTCTGAACCATCTCTCCGACTTTCTTTTTACTGCATAAGAGTGGCTGTCTTTTTTCATGGTCGTAATAGTCAGGGAGCCTTCATTGTACCAGGCGTTATTATTCTGGTAAATTAACTCCACCTAGAGAATTTAGGAAACAGCTCTGTGTTTAGGTTCCCATAGTTCTCAATTAGATTGCTTTCCATGTTTGTTGGATGGTCTATCATATTGATTGTATATAGCTTTTTGTCAGATGGGTCAGTGGTTAGTCAAAACAGTTTGATTAAACATGCATGTCCGTTACTGGATGTGTTCGAATAACTACATGGAATTAAAATATTGGTCTGTTTTTTAATTTACAATGTTGATGGATTGATAAGGAACTTGGGATATCCTGTAACTGTTTTTTTCACGTGGAAGATGATCAGATGGATCCAGCTTAAATTTTCTGACAGAATTTTGCTAAACAATATTTCAAGAAATTTTTTTCTTTAAAGTAGTTGTTGATGTGAGAGGCTGCAAAAAGCAATTGGAACTCTTGTTTTTCCCTGCAGCTTCTTCTAGTGAGATCCGTGATGCTTTAAAGGATGAAGAGCTTCAAAAACTTATAAACAACATAGATTGTTCCCCAGATGCTGAGAATGTGAGTGTTATTAACTCTGTTTAGATGAACATTGAAGAGGTTCTCACTGTCTCTCTCTCGCTTTCTCTGTGGAACTTGTCACTGGAAGATGGTATTTTATGCCAAACTAATCTAGATTGAGTAAAATATTGAAAGAAAGTCAATGAGTTCTCTATTACCTCTTTTTAGGAACTCAATAAAGCAATGGAACACGAGGTATTCCGCATATTTACTGAAAAGGTATCACTCGAAGTTGCCCTAAGTTTTAACATTTTCATTAATCCTTGTTGTTTACCTTAGAATTGTTGATTTTAGGTGAAACTGGATTTGATTACTTGAGCTGTTAGCTTTGTTTGTTTTTCTCTCCTCAGATTCTATCAACCATTAGTCCACAACAGTAAGCTGTTGTAGGTAGATGAAGCTATTGCAAGAACACTGATTGCTTATCAAAGAAGCAGTTTGTAAAGCCAGGGCTTTCCTCGCCTGAGACCAAAATCAGGCTATCCCAAGCCCGGTTTAGAGTTATGGTCCACCTTAGATATTGTTCGGAACTTTATCATGAGTACTTGGCGAAGGAAGAGGCAAATTGTGTATACATCTGTAAAGTGGGACTCTTGTTAGATTAACCTATTTGGGAATTATCTGGCGGCTGCCTAATTCGTGATATGTTGCTTGTGACATTTTTATAAACTTCGACAGGTGAAAATGTTTTTGAACTCTCTTGTTAGCCAGATACTGAATGAAGAGAAATCGGACATTCTTACCTTCTCTAATCGTTTACACGGGCAACACTGTGTACTCTTGCTACATGCACAATTCCGTCAGACTTGCTAAAGCCATCACAGATGACCTTTTGAGTTTTTTAGGTTATATAGTATTGGAAAAATTGTGTAAAGTTCACTTGGATTCTTCTTATGGCAGCTTCAGCTTATATTTTTGGAAATATAGGGAAATATGTCAAGAAGGTAAAACTCAACACCATGTGTGCTTGAACTTGAACCTATTTGGAAATGCAGAAGATGCCCTAAGACTTCAGTTCTCTCTCTCTCTTTCTTTTATTCCCTTGAGTTGTGCTATGTGCTTACAGATTGGCCACTGTCTTGTCTATTGGATTGCTTTTCCTTGCTAGCCTACTCTCTGGATCAGCGCTTGTTTACCTGAAAGGACAGTTTTTAAAGTTAATGCTGGCTCAAGGGTGGTTTTAAATTTAATTCAACAATTCATGAAAAGCGTTATTGTTAATATTGTCTTTATAAAAAAAAAAATGTTATTAGTAATAAAAAAACGTTATTAGCAATAGTGTTATTTATGGGTTGCTAAATTAAGTTTAAAACTACTGTTATGGCAGCATTAACTTAAAAAAACTACCCATAATAGGTAAAACATGTGGATCAGGCTTCCCCTTGGTCAATGTGAGAGCTGTATCTTGCAGTATCAGTTAGTGTCCAGTGGTTTCGTTAGAATGTTTAATCACTCATTGTCTTCTGCTTCCTCTAATCAAAATAGCCATTCCAAATAAAAGATGTGAAGAAATAGAGAAAAACAGTGTGCGGAAAAGAAGAATCATAAAAATAAAGATAAAAAATAATAATAATAATTTTCTTCTCATTTTTCTTTCCTCTTCCTTTTCCTTTACCAATTCTTCCCAACGAGCCCTCAAGGACTGTGACTTTCAGACTCCCAACTTTTCTGAAGTATCTATCTGGTCCAGCATCTGCCCTTTTCTCTGCGTGCATAGGAAGCAAGGAATTTATATGCCAATGGGCTCTGCTGGAAGAACGGGGGGGAAAAAAAAAGAGAAAAAAAATGTGCCAATGGCAATGTGATTTTCATTCTTAAGAGAACCCATCTGTAGTATAAATTCCACTGCCACGAAATACAGAGAGAGAAAAGGGCTATAGCCTTTTATAGTGTCATAAGTTGAATAGAATGAATGAGAGGGCTTGTCAAAATTTCAAGCAAGATAAAGGCCATCCCATGATGATCAATGAGATAACTGCAAGAAATTTTGCCGGGCGGCTACTGATTCTTTTCCCGCAGCAATAGTTGCGGTGGGCCTGCAACAATTAAACAAAATGAAAAGCCCGAAGCCATTTACGAGCACAGATATAAATCCATGCCCCTACCTTCACAAGATGTAACACAGCTCCTTCAGGCTTTGGGATCCATAATTCTCCCCTTGAAGCATATCCAACATTAAACAAACAATATGATACAACAAAGAGGTACTTAAAACAAAAAAGTAAAGGAAATTGGTACTATGGGGAAATAATTACATGTTAGCCGTGTTATATTATATTTGCCAGCCGGTATTGACTGTACTAGTGTAGTTGCTTTTCTCTTACACTACAAAACTCAGCAGGCAAGAGCCTTTCATAATCCATCTGCCTGTATATCAACCTGAAAAGCAGAGAGAGTTTTAGGACGAATAATATGACAAGTTACCAAACGTGTCTCAAAGCAACCCTATGTTGTAAGCAGATGATTAAACAGAATGTGGTGAGGGGATCCTTACTATTTCAACTAATATGTTGCTTATGGAAAATAATCCAGAAAAGTTGGAAGACATTTGAAACAAGGTCCAAAGTGAATAGCTCGCTCGGCTCTTACCATTGAGATGGTTTGAAACATTTTTCATTTCAACATTGCAATTTCAAAAAAAGTGTCTCAAATTGGGTTTCTGTGTGTAGGTGTGTGTGTGTGTGTGTGTGTGTGTGAGACAGAGAGAGAGAGAGAGAGGCACTTGGTTTGGTGCAGCTAATTATATGGCACTTACGACTCCTATCTACCATTTCCCTTTTAAAACAGTATGCATATAGAATCACTCCTCACTGAAAACAGAATTACAAAAGTTACCAGCATACCAGACTGGGGAGACTCGTGATTCTCAACTTCCCTTCTGCTACTAGGCTTGCTGCTACTTGGCTGCATCATTGCTTGATTCTATGCAAAGATTAAAGGACCAGGTCAGTTACAATTTCTAATGCATTGTCGATGTTCAAACGGGATGAACCCCAGTGAGCTTGGGCATTGGCTCAAGCTGTAAACTCTTGACCCTGCTAGTTAGGCTACTATCTAGCAAGATTATAGCTGGAAATTCTATAGATCTTGGAAGAAAGCCATGTAAAAAGAGGATAGGTATGAGTATAATGAGGGTGCAGCCATGCAGACATTATGTTCTAGTAACCCACATAATTCCTCAAGACTGCTGTACTACTTTGAATCAACGGGAAGAAAATTTTCTTTGTAAGATGGAATCGTAGAAGTGATGACATCGTTACATGAAGATGCAATACTTGGAGCATTAGCATATTCAATCTCCAAGTGACACTTGACAGGTAAGTTGAGTCTGAAACATACCTGGGGCAGTGGCACTTGTGTCTGGTGGAGACCAATATATGGCAGATAAGGATCAGGAAAGATTGGCATTCGTGGCTGGTTGGGATTCTGGGTACCAAGCGAGTTTAGTGTGGGGTCTGAGTGACCAGTTGCTTGGATTCTGGGTGGATTAGGCAAAGGAACAGGCAGCATATGAAATGCTGGCACAGGGAATCTTGGACCCAAATGAACTGCTGCAGCTGGTGTTGGCAAGGGTGGACCAGCCAGAACATAGGGAAATGGCATCATTGGTCGACTCATGCCCATGCCCATTTCCATTTCCATTCCCATCCCCATACCCATTGGTGGCCTGTATTGCTGAACGCCAGGATACATCATAGGAACCATGCTGCATCCCATGGACATCATCTGCAGCAATTGATCACATCCTAGTTTTCTTTGTAATACATGAGCTAAAAGTTTTTTCAGGTGAAGAAATTATGCCACACAATAAAATTTTTTGACAGATTGGATGGAATATGAGTCATTAACATGATGATATGATGGCAGGCAACAATCCTATTACAAAGTTGTAACAAATGCAGATTTGAGTCATATTCATACGCAGATAAATGCTAACATGCATGTAACTCTTCCAAATAAGCTGGAAGGAAGTGAATAAAAACAAAGTTCTATAGGTAGAATGTGGCTGTCATATACATGACCAGGCAAATCAAAGGCATTCTCAACTAGCCAGTGACATGAGACCCTGACAATCTTTTGAGGCAGCTGAATGTCATTTCCATAGGAAACCCACCCAAATGCTTTCCCCAGCAAACATGAAGCACATTTCTAGCTCATTTTGGCATTACATAATCAACATATGAATCCACACATACAGGTTTGAAGGCAATTCCATGAACTTGGTGCGTGCAGGGTTGTCATATGATGTTATAAATACAAATAGTGTTTCTACTTCCTAAAGTACATGTCTTGCAATTCGGTCATACATTGGTGGGGTTTGGGCTTGTCAAATCCCCCTACAATATAAAATTCCAATTTACAGTAAGACGAAAAAAGTACACGATACAACCAAACATTTTTATCTTGCATTTTCACCTAGTGGAGAATCTGTGACGACTCCGCAAAACCTACAGACTCAATCAAAAGAGACGCTGGTTGTTTGTGGAACTTCCATGTGCGGTCTTAGTTAAGCAGACTACAAGTTCCTCTTTTTTCCTTAATTTTTCTTTTCTTTGAAGAACAAGAGGTGCTAGAAAATGCAATAACCACTCAAATGGGGTGGGTCTGCCTCCTTTGGGTGATTCTATATTGAAACTAATGTAACATAAATTATATTATAAGGAACTAGGGGCTAGACTACTACTGCCACTTCAAAATTTTTGTACCAGCCCTCTTTTAGATTTGAATTGTGGAGGAACAAATAAAGAGAGTATTGAACCATGAGATAAGCGAGAATAAAAAGGAATATATACCTGCACTTGCAATTGGAGTGATTTCAAGTACTCAATAGCCTCATCCAACATAGAAGCTTTGTCTGACTGCAATTCAGAAAGGAAGAAACGTTGCTAAAATTAATAAATGGAGCAACTAACTCAGGAAATAGTCCCTCCATGCTCACAAGCATCACATGGATAGAATAAAATCCAACATGCCAACCTTGTTGCAACAAGGTATGAGTTCCTGCAAAGCCCTCAATTTTTCATTTATCCTATCTCGACGTCTCTGCATGAGACACAGTATTAGAGCCACCAAGAAAAGAACCGCATCAAAAACGAAGCAATACCACTACATCAGTAAAATAACAGACCCTCTCTGAGAGATTGTGGACCTCTGCAGCTCGAGATCTCTTCGAAGATGTTGATCCACGAACTTGTTTCTTTGCATCAGGAGACTCAAAATCGACACCCTGTGGTGGTAGAAGAGCAGCAGAACTTCAGAATGAGCTATATAGGACAAAGAACACCCCAAAAAAGATATAGGATTTTTTAACTAAAACAAGATACAACCCTGTGAAAAATCATCAATGGGATGATACAGTGCTTCTTCTAGCTTTTCTGCAGGGATTAGCAAGCCTAACATTAGGTAAAGAGTAAATGCTTCAGCACATGTTTATTACATATGAATCTTCTGTAGAGCAATCATATTATTCAGCTTCTCTTTCAATGCTTGCAGTCTAAAAGGTACCTCAAGCAGGCATACTGCCCACCTTAGTTGTGACACCATAGATGAGCTACTGAGCACAGCCTACCACCAAGAAGAAGGCAATGTGACTCACCTTCTCTGTTAAGAGCAAGATCCATAGGTTTCTTATGGTTAATAAACTGTTTCTCAAATGAAAGACAGATGGGAATCAAAGGAAAACATCTTAGTGAGCTTAATGATTGATTTTTATGCACAGCTCCATTTGGAGAGACTACTCCATTTATTTGTAACTATGCTTGTCAACACAGGTACCTAGAACCCACAAGTTCTTATAAAATGCAGATATAGTCATTCAGAGTTTTTGGGGGGCCAGGGAGTTTGAGGAGGAGGATCGAGTTACATGAAAGGAGACAATTTCCACTTGCCATTTCTAAATAATCATCAAATGCCAACAATAATTAAAAATATAGAAAAAGAATCAATATTATTACCAATATCAACTCAACTCAACAAAACCTTCTCCCTATTATTGGTAGGTCGACTATATGAATCCTTTTTTATCACATCACTACTCTTTTAGTCTTTCTTACTGGTGCAGGTATTGGTTTTCATTATTCATGGCCAAACCATCTTAATTGATATTTTCTCAGTTTATCTCCAATAGAAGATATTTTTAACATCTCACGAATTCATTTTTTTCTTATTCTATGTTACTTGTTTTACCGCATACTTATCTAACCATCATAAAGTATGATTGGTTTTATAATTATTTAATAGAATGTACTTTTTACATTTTAGGGTATTTATTGACATGACCACACAATACCTTGAATCACCCCTCCATTTAACCCATGATGCATTAACTTCATTAAGTAATATCATTACCAATCTCTCCCTCCGCATATACAGTCAAAGCCTGAGTATTGGAATTGTAATTTCTTTGTATTTCATGGCCTTTGACTATGATTATCCACTCATTCATATTTCTGGTTTTATTTAAGTTCTATCCCTTGTATTCAAATTTGTTCCTACTTATCTAAAAATATACCGACTCTTTAGCTTCTCCCAAACTTCTAAATTAAAATTTAACTTTAATGTTGTTAATTTACTTAAATAGTGTCATTGATAAATAGCATGCACACTAAAACCTTGTCTTGAATGTGTCTAATTAACTAAAGCAAAAACGACAAACGCTTAATACTAATCCATAAGATAAACCCGCAATGATTAAAATATAATTAGTTTCTCCTATTGTCCTTCTTGCTACACTCATCTCTCCATCATATGTCATTATAAAGTCACTATATTTACTTGGGACTTATTTATTTTCTATAGCCCACTACATCATATGATCATCTCTCTTGTTGGGACCCTATCTAATATTTTTTCCAAGTCTATGAAAACTACATATGAATATAAATTGGGCCATTTACCAAAATAGATTTATTTTATTCAATAATTATTAAACCAAGGTCACTTTTTCAATATTTACAAAACCCTCGTTAAGCGTCATTGGCATTGACGCCTTTAACAAAAGCGTCAATGCTAATGACGATTTCAATTTTAATTCATGTTAAAAAAGTGAATTATGAAAAATAACTAGAAGCGTCAATAGCACTGACGCTTTTAGTTCTTTATTAAAATCGTCAATAGAAATTATGCTTTAGGCTCTTGAAAGAAAACGTAATTAGTATTGACGCTTTCCTTAAAGTGCCATTGTGATTGACGATTTTAGCGTTTTATAAACCCAACCCTAGGTTTGACGCTTTTAGTGTTAACACTTTCAACTGGAATCAACGCTTCTCTCTCGACTGCTCCTTCTCTCCCGACTAAATTCGACGGTCGACTTTTTGCAATGGTCTTCGCCAGTGTCCTCTCTCTCCGGCCCCCATTGCTGTCTGTGTCTTCGCCCCTCCCCGCCATTGTCTACATTTTCAGAACTGAGGTAACATTTCTTTGTCTCTCTCTCTCTCTCTCTCTATATATATATATAGAAGATCTGAAGCAAGTCTCCTCCTTATTTAGTCTTGTGTATACTTGTCGTTCTATGTTCCTTTTTCCTTGATTGTTGTTATGTGTTTGTTTGCTAGAAAAGGATTGTTGTTCTCTGTTTGTTTGCTAGAAAAGGAGAGTTGTTCTCTGTTTGTTTGGTAGTCTTGATATTTTTAGGGTCAAGATTAGTTAGGTGTTTTGTTGAGGAAATTTATTGAGACATTTACATTTTTGGAAATATGTTTGTATCCTAGTTGATTTTGGAAATCCTTTTGAGCAAGAATCTTACACCACGGTTTCACAGTATGCCGATATGTTCTCACATCCGTATTATTCAACGTATAGGTCATACACTGCGGGGGGGTCACAGATGCAACATGACATTAGTACAAGTTTAGAGGCTGAGCGTCTATCTCCATTACACCAATCGACTTCTCCAGTTGATAGGTTTCACCCTCTTGTTGACGAGTACGTTAATTTGGGTGGTGATGGAGCTAAGGGATGCGTACCTGATAGTGCAGATCATGATCTAGACGTGGATGAGGACATTGACACTGAACTAATGGCCGATGATGAATCTGATGATGAGGGGCATGAATTTGGTGAACCACCATCGTCCACGGTTGATATACTCAAACGATACATTCCTATCCCTTTCTTCACAAATTTGGAGGGGGGTGGTGACGCTACCGTAACCAGTCGGGACCGTTATTGCCGTGGGAACGTATGGACTTTGGATACCGTAGAATTTGAAAAGGGGATGGTCTTTAAAGACAAAAATTCGGTAAAATATGCAGTAAAGATGTACAATGTGAAGAAAAGAAAAGAGTACGTGGTGGTGGAAATGGGCAAGAAGGTTTGGGATGTAAGGTGTAAGCATAATTGTAGCTGGAGGTTTCGAGCGTAAAAAAAAAAGACACATGATTTCTCTGAGGTGAAGACATATCCCGGTCCGCATCATTGTGTATTTGCGAGATTGCAGAGGGACCACTGTAACATTGACATTGATCTCATTCCGACGGTCATATTGGACTCAGTGAAGATAAACTATATTTCTTTTCAACCAATGTTATTTAAAATTAAAATGGGAGTTGTTTATGTGTACACGTGAATACATTCGGTGTTTTGTACAGGCAGATACGGAAACGAAACTGGCGTCACTTATCACCACGGTACAAACTGTATTAAAGTACACAATAGCTTACAGGAAGGCATGACTTGCAAAAACAAGAGCCATTGAGGTGATATTTGGGAATTGGGACGAGTCGTACACGAAGCTGTTCTGGTACATAACGGCACTATTCAATCCTGAGACAGTTGTAGACTGGAATGTGTTGCCGTCGAGTACACCGGATGATATGGTGTTTAATTATGTGTTCTGGACTTTCAAACCCGTCATCGATGGATTCACTTACTACCCTCCTGTTATCGGCATTGATGGGACTTTCCTTAATGGTAAATACACCGGAAATATGCTGGTAGCTACTGCACCAACTAGCAATTAACACATTTTATCACTTGCTTTTGCCATTGTAGATGAAGAGAATACAACGTCCTGGTCATGATTTATTAAGAACTTGAGACGGCATGCAGTGCCTAACCGTGAGGGCATCACGTTAATATCTGATATGCACGCGGGGCTTTTGAATGATGTTGCACGGCACTGAAAACATCCGTGTTTGTGACCGGTTGGATATCATCGATATTGCTTCAGGCACATCCGCTGCAACTTCAATAAGAAATTCAATAACACGAAACTCATGGATTTGGTATGAAAGGCTGGTAGTTGCCATCAAATTCGGAAGTTCAACTTAATTATGAAGAAAATTGAACTTCTTAAACCAGAGGCATTAACTTGGTTATAAGAGATAGTGCTTAAAAAGTGGACACGTGCACGTGATGGAGGTCGTAGGTGGGATATATTGACTACCAATGTATCAGAGGGATTTAACAGTATATTGAAGGGCGCCCGAAATGTGCCGATCACGGCATGTGTGTAAACTACATTTCACCAGCTTGTTAAGTATTTTGACGAGAGGAGAATTGAATGTATTAAGAATCGGGCTGCTGGTGTGAAGTATGGCTATAAGGTACAAAAACAAATAAAAAAATACAAGTGCAAAGGAAATACACATTTATTGAAAGTGTTTAACAGGTACTTACCCTGCCATCACTTTTAAGATTACCAGTATTTTTTTAAAAATGATAGTGATTTCAATTTTGTTCACAAGCAAGAACGTGAATATGAGGTCGAAACCACACACCTTGGGAGACTGGGTGGGCACAAGCAGGTTGTAAGACTTAACCAGCAGATCTATTCTTGTTCGAAATACATCATCAATAAATATCCTTGTTCACACATGCTTTCTGTCACTACGGACTTAGGCGTCGGTCCATTTTACTTGGTGGCGCCAAAGTACAGAATTGATGTATACACACACATTTGGAATTATAAATTTAGCCCAATGCGCTATGAAGATTACTGACCCTTAAGTAGTATGCCCACGTTGCTCCCTAATATAGGCCGTTTGCGATCACTGAATCCAAAGCCAAGTCGGCCCAAAACGGCCCGTATTCGCAATGAAATAGATACTTCCAGGCAAAAGCACAGCTACCATTGTAGTATTTGTCAAAAAACTAGGCATGATAAGCAAAAATTTTCGGAGAGTCTTTGACGAGTGGGATAGTGGTAGTTGTTGTTTGGACACCTTAATGTTGTATTAAGTAACTGTATTTTGTTATGTAATGTAGTTGTCTTATTTCTGTCGAATCATGGACATGGAGATTACATGAAACATAAAATTTCAAATCTGACCACGACATGGACATATATTACATGAAACATAAGATGGTAAATATTATCTTAACATATTAACTTATTTCACACCAAACTTAACTAGAAACAGAAATAAGCTTTATGGATCATGTTTGTGCACAGTGGTTTGCTAGCAACGAAAAGGCTATTAGATAAATAGTTAACATAGTCATCGTCGCCTTCTTCTTCTGAGAAGTCTAAAAGTTCTGAGTCAGAAACCAGCAACGGATCTTCAATAATATCTATTATTCGTTGTGTTGGATTAACACATTCTTTCTTCTCATGCTCAGTAAAATGATACCTATCCAACTTTCGTTGCATTTGGTCAATCTCGCGTTCGAGCGCTTTTATGACCTTACTGGCAGAATGTGATGGACTGCCCCTCACCTTAGCTGAACGGGCCTTTGGGGCACAGAAGCCATGCCACCAGCAATACATATCTTGTTCACGCCGTTTATCGAGTAAGTCTTCCCACGACAACCTCAACATGTTGCATTGCTTGTCTGTCACACAGCGGGGTGGTCGTTAGGATGCCTCGCTAATGAATATGTGGCTAACCAAACCCGTTGTATCGTGCATTAGAATAGGTTTGTTGAGAAATTGACGCTTTCAACCATACCATTTTTTACCGATTGCATCTGTGTATGTACCCACCCTAAGGAAGTCTAAAGAGGTTCAGTTGTTTGAGTGAGTGTCATTGCCTAGGACCGAATGACTGGACGACGCACCCCGTAAACCTTTTTGCTTTGGCATCTTTGGAGGTGTGGCTGAGGCTTATGACTTATTGACGTTATCACACAACTTACATAGGCTATAATGGCTTCACGTGAAGCTTGCAATTGATTAGTCAAGTCATGCCACGATGTGGAGGACAATCCAATGGTTGTACACTTAATGGTTCACGTGAAGGCTTTCGTACACTACAATTGATTCATAATGAACACTTGTTATGTCAACCTTCACGTGAAGGCTGCAATGGGAGATGCAACTTTGACATGAAGGCTGCAATGGACTGACACTGAACAGTTCCATTAACCCCTTGTAGGACTATAAGGTATGGTACATTCCTCTTCAAGCTTCACGTAAAGCTTGAAATGGACTGACATTGAAGACTTCGAAATGACTACAATGGACTGAAACTGAACACATTTTTTCCCAGTCTTTCATGCACTTGCCATGTCAATTTCTCCAACATTTCACAGAAACGTTGCAATGCCTATAATGGTTTCATGTGAATCCTGAAATAAATTCAAACTATAAGGTACGATACATTGGTAGAATGGCTTTACGTAAAGACTTTAATTGACACGACAACTCATGGGTGCAGGCTGCGAGATGCATTGGATTGTATAAATACCGTCTATATGGGGGGGTTGAACTTCAACTGTAAAACTGTGCCAATACTCCTCAGTCATGACGACATACACTGTTTAGGACATTTTCAAAGTTATGGGTCGTTATTAGGCTGCATACGATGAAGAAATTTTTGAATACCCTTTGGATCTAAATAAGCATTACACGCGAAGCACTGCTAATACAATGTTAGAAGAGTTGTCATACAGAATTATAAGAACTGAGAATTTGGTTGCAGGCTTGCAAGCAGCCAATCTTCGAATTCCTCGTCAATTAGCAATGAATATGCCTACCAATACTCCTCAGTTGTTATAGAAGGCATTGCACCATTTTTGTGAAGAGGAGAATCGAATGCAGATGTGGTTGTGACGACACTCCTTCAGCGTGTCTACGACTGAACGTGCGGAAGAGGGATTAATGGATGAGACAATTTTATTTACGTGCTATAAATGACGACCAATATCAATCTGACATTGACATATCTGATGAAGATGAAAATTCATGAGGTTTATTGTGTGGGGTTTATTGTGTTTTGTATCATGTTCGTGTATGTTTCTTTAGTACGTTCAGCAGATTTATGAACATTATAATAAAAACTCTTTTTTAAATCTTTATGTAGATAACTTTATATATTAATTCCAAAATACAAACGTAGTACATGACAATACACCTTCACGAAATATAAACATAGGGATTAAGGTCTGCTAATACTAGTTGCAAACTGATGAACATAAACATACACTCCTTCAAACGAACATAAATGCTTAGGTCACTCCTCATCAGACATATAATAGTTTGACAGATAGTAGTCGTTACTTAATACATTGTTTCGTTCCCTCGGCGTCAGTTCTCTCTAGCTAGCCTCAACCATTTCAGTGGCGAGTTGGAGCATAAAGTAACGACATCGTCGCATCAACATTCGGTTATTCTCTCGCCTTATTCTTGCTACCGGTTCTTCGTAATCTACCTTATTCCTCCTTGGCATTGCCTGAGAGCGTCGATGCGGTATCTGAACCCCAAGATTTTGCAGATCTCTTACCAATCCCTCCTGCTCTTTCACCCTGAATGGCCACTCATGTCATAAGCCAACATATTACTCCTTTGGGTTAGAGTATTTTTTTCACCAATACTTATCGTGGAACTTAGGTAGGATCCACACTCGAGCATGTTGGTGACTACTAAAACTCTCTGAACCTCTAGTGGCCATTGATTTATAAATGAGAATGAGTAGATGAGGGTGTGAGAGATGGTGAGTCGTTGTTCCTAGATGATGTGGCATTATTTATAGAGAATCGTAATACCTAATGGACTATACATTATTGTAATAAACATTGTCCAACGGCTTTTACTTTATGGTTATCAACACTGTCCAATGATAGCCTTCTGGTGCAATGATAGTGACATGACAGGTCATGACATTTGTAATTTTTTTTATTAGCATTTACTTGTTGGTTATTACTATTTATTCGTATCACCTTTTTAATTTTTTTATTCATATGCATTAATGTAGTTAATTCTCAATTATTTGTACTTAACTTTATAGTATGTGTACCTTACTGATTTTATGGATATAGACGTGGCTAGACTACCAGGACATATTGACCCATTAGTTCTCACTTTACAGGAGCACCACAAGTCATCTATTATATGGATGCAGCAACAGGTTTGTGACTTTGTATTAGCCAATATTACATTTTCAATATTGTTGTTATCTATTTGTCTATTATTATCTCATTATTTCTAGTTACAATATGACCAGGTGCTTCGTTGTCGCCGAAATGATGTCGCATGCGGGGCCAGACCCTTATCCCCTTAATAATTCCATACTTGATGTGTGCTGGTTTCTACGGGTTGTACCGGATTGGTTATATCAAGCTTGGCCACGCACTTATCACAACCTTGGTTGAGAGGTAGTGGCAGGAGACTCATAACTTCCACTTGCTAATTAGAGAGGCCACTGTGACATTACAGGACGTGTCTGTGGTGGTGGGCCTACCTGTTAATGGTGAGCCGATTGGAGGCCTCGATGGTGGAGATGACGTAGAACATTGGCGAGATATTTGCTAAGAGTTGTTGGGTGTTGTGCCTAGCAGGCAAGATTTCATTGGTGGCCATCTAAAGCTTTCATGGCTATCTCTCACAGTTCAGCAGTTGCCAGACGATGCTGACGAGGTGACTGTGCAGCATTATGCTAGGGCATATATCTTGCAGCTCATTGGGAGGTTAGTATTTTCAGATAAGTCACAGAACTTAGTGAAGTTGATGTATCTACCCTTCTTTCGAGATTTCGACTAGGTTGGGTGATATAGCTGGGGTGCAGCAGCCCTTGCCTCACTTTATCGGATGATGTGTCAGGCGACTAAGATCCACACGAAGGATACAGGAGGTGTTTTGGGTTTGCTACAGTTATGGGGTCGTTATATATCATGTTTATATGTTTATGACTTTTAATAGGGCATACTTCGTTATGTTCTGCTATTTGTGTAACAGATATGGGCCTGAGAGAGATTCCCTAGGATTAGCCCACATCGGCATGTTGCATCGACTCTTGGACAGCAACCGCTAGCCATTGGACATGAGCAGCACCTACCCGCTGGGCCATAAGGTGCTAGATATTGTACTTGTATTGTTTTGAAATAAGGTGGAAGAGTAAGTTCGCACTAGACAAAGTCCCCACCCACGTTGTTGCAGTGTGTAGAGATCAGCTAATCGGTTGAGAGATGATGAGGTTTGCCTTTTACGTGCTTACATTTTTTATTCTTACTTTACGTAAACTTAGTACAATAATAAGTATTTGTCTCGTAACCTAACAATTATATTGCCTGATTTAGTTTTTGTAGCAGTCTTATGGTCGACACGGGGAGATCATCAAAACCCTCCCTGATTATTGTTGTGTTAGGAGTGACATATGGATGACTAAGGTTCCACTTATATGCTTTGATGTGATCGAGTGGCATCTGCTTAGTCGTGTCCTCCAACAGTTTGGTCGTCGCCAAGTCATACCTACAGCCCCTGACACTGGTATTGGTTTTTATAGCATAAACATGCGGGGTAGGCTTGCCGTAGATTGGTTACAGTTTCATAATTATTTCGTCACTAGATGGAGAGAGCAACGAGAGCACATTATTGCTAGTGACGTTACCGAGGAGCCTATGTCACGCCATGACCCTTACATAAGGTGGTACCAATCTGTCACGCGCCTCTTGATTGCCAATCTGGCGCACAGGTCTTCAGCTGAGTACCTTGGCGTGGGGGGAAAACATGATATTTTGGTAAGGATATTGTATAACAGTATATAAAGTAGAGTACTATTAAATAAACCTCTTTATTTTAACCATTTTTAATATAATATTCGTTATGATTTATTGCGCTACAGGCCCAGCTAAGAAGCACGGACACGGACACAAGTGTCAGACACGATACGTGTCGGACACGCTGACACGGCAATTTTAAAAAAATACAGGGCACGACATGGCAGGGACACGGCAAAAAAAAAGTATTTTTATATTTTTTTATGTGTCATACATAAATTTTGACAAAATAAGTGAAAAAATTATACAAGATAACACCAATTAAAATAAAAAAAAATAGCACATTGCACTATTTAATTGGCAACAAATCATTCACAATTAGTTGATTACATCCATAAAAAATGATAAAGTAACAAACACATTAATAGTAAAAAAAATTGTTCGATTAATACATAATACTGTGAAGTCAAAAACGACCGATAACATTAAAATGTCTTTAAACTTCATTTACTATCTATCATCATCTAATACAAAATCCATAAAGAACATACAAAACAAATTAACCCTCAATATTAGTAGTATACAGTATACTTGTTTTTCTTCTTATTCCTCTTCAATCCAACAATTAGTTTTAAAGTTTATAGTTGAACTTCCGCCGTGTCCCTAAAGTGTCCAAAATGGGACACACGTGTCTAAGCCGTGTCCGTGGAGTGTTCGATGTAAAAATAAATAAATAAATAATCAGACACGTAAAATGGAGTGTCCGACACGTGTCGGACACCGACATGTGTCCGACACAGGTACGGCTTCTCCCACGAAGTGTCTGTGATTCTTAGAAGCCCAGTGTGTGACTCTTATGCAGTAGTGGGCGGCGGACACCATTCGCGGATACGATGCTGATGCAGGCTTAGAGACGCTTGTGTTCGTCTGCGACACATGTGACACGACCCTGCACATTATACGAGAGGCTTACCGTATACCATAGGCCGCACGTGCTGATACAGCTATGCCATCCCCCGTTGTAGTGCCACCCCCTTCAGATAAAGCCGACCCTTGTACTCTTGTAGGTCCATCGCCTCCCACGGCAGGGCCTTCCATGTCCAGTCACGTGCCACACCTGTTAGACATAGTCGGTCCTTTTACTCTGATGGGTCCATCAGGCCCTACAGTAGGACCATCCTCATCCAGTCATGTGTCATTGCAGTTCAATTTTGTTGGGCTTTCCACATCTTACATTCGACGAGATTCATTAAATGCCCCTCATCATCATGTGTTCTCGGTACAGTATCACCACGATTCAGCAACGCCATCTACATTCAGGGCCAACGTTATGGCACAGGTTGTTGAGCCATAGCCAAATGGCAAGGGAAGAGGACATGCGAGACCTCTGCGCAGAGGTAGAGGTAGAGGTAAAGGTAAAGGTACATGACATGTAGAGGGTGTGTCTAAGATGCACCAGTTCCATAAGATGATGGCTACTACCGTTTTGGATAAAGTCAACATACCAACTTTGACTGGCTCATCATCACTTCTTTTAGAGTCACATGATGAAATAGTTCACCATTCACCTCCACCGGTAGAGTGGACCTCATAGATCACACAGAAGTATCCACCATCAACTACATAGGCTGATGAGGCGAGAGCTGGGGATGTGCACTCACAGATAAATGAGACATCACGTGGACAAACACAGGCTCCTCAGAAGGGGGTAAAGATGACCAGACATAAGCCTCACAGATGCAACCAGCACCGAGCACACAGGCTGATGACCAGACACAAGCTCCTCGGGGGGTGGTGGAGATAACCAGACACAGGCCTCACAGATCACCCAGAAGTAGCCAACATCGAGCACACAGGTCCCCACTGTATATCGTAGGAGCAAAAGCCCTAGACGAGCACCTGTATGCGATATATAGGATGTATTTTGTATTTTTCTTTGTGGCCGGGATGTGGTCACTCATGTTACATCTTTTTTGTACAAAAAATGTGTCCATATGTGGTTAGTTTTCAGTAATATATCATCATATTTTGAAACATTCATGAGTATTAAACTTCATATATTTTCATCTCCAAATTATAATATTATGTCAAAAACATTGGAATCAGGGTTCGGCGATGCCAAATTGGTGAAGGAGTTAGTGCTTTTTTTTCTTCCCAAAGACTTAGAGAATTCGAAAACATTATAATCGGGGCTCGGTGATGCCAAATTGGCCAAACAGCCTCCATTTGACGCGAAACTCGACACATAGCATCGTCTAGAAAAAGTGGAGCTGCAGGCGCTGACGGCACGTCCATTAAAGTCCCGGTGAAGGAGTTAGTGCGTTTTTCCCTTCCGGAGACTTAAAGATTTTAAAAATATTAAAATCGAGATTCGGCGATGCCAAATCAGCTAAACGGTCTCCGTTAGACATGAAACTCGACACATAGCACCGTCTAGGAAAAGTGGATCTACAAGCACTGACGGTGCGTCAATCGAAGTCCTAGTGAAGGAATTAGTGCGTTTTCCCCTCCCGGAGAATTAGAGATTTTGAAAACATTAAAATCGGGGTTCAGCGATACCAAATCGGCCAAACGACCTCTAATGGATGCGAAACTCGACACATAATACCGTATAAAGAAAGTGGATCTGCGAGCACTAACGGCACATCGATCGAAGTTCCAGTGAAGGAGTTATTACGTTTCCCCCTCCTGAAGACTTAGGCTCCGTTTGGTTGTGGTTTAAGTTTCAGTTTCTATTTTTGTTTTCTGAAATTCGAACAGAACCGCGTTTGGTAGATTGGTTCCAAAAACTGTTTCCGTCGAAATCGCGTTTGGTAAACTGGTTTTGGAACTTGTTTTCGAAAAAAATTTTAGAAAACAGCCCAATTTCAGAAACCATTCAAAAGGTGTTTTTTAAGTTTCCGGAACCATTTTCATACGAAAATGAGAACGATATGAAAACGATAGTGTTTTTTATGGTCCCATTTTTTTGTTTCCAAGAACAAAAAAAACGAGATGTTCTCAAATTTTTTGGTTCTGAGAATACGAAAAATGAAAACGGAACCAGAATCAGAACGATTCCAAACAAGGCCTTAGAGATTTCAAAAACTGTGAAATCGGGATTCGGCGAAGTCAAATCGGCCAAACGGCTTTCGTTGGATGCGAAACTCGACACATAGTACCGTCTAGGGAAAGTGAAGCTGCAGGCGCTGACGGCGCGTCCATTGGAATCCCGGTGAAGGAGTTAATGCATTTTTCCCTCCCGAAGATTTAGAGATTTCAAAATCTGTGAAATCAGGGTTTGACTATGTCAAATCGGCCAAACTACTTCTGTTGGACGCGAAACTCGACACACAGCACCATCTAGGAAAAGTGGATTTGCGAGGGCTGACGGCGCGTTGATTGGAGTCCCGACAAAAGAGTTAGTGCATTTTTCCCTCCCGGAGACTTAGAGATTTCAAAAACATTAGAATCGGGGTTTGGTGATGCTAAATCAACCAAACGGACCCTATTGGGTGCAAAACTCGACACACGGTCCTGGTGAAAGAGTTGGGCTAGATTAATGTTAAACATAAAAAAAAAAAAAAAAATTCCTGATATAAAAACGTCATTGGCAATGACGTTTTTAGTCTTTTATAAAAAGCGTCAGTATATTTGACGTCTTCTTATTATTTCTCGTAATTTCAATAAATTAAAACACAAGCCTCATTAACGTTGACGCTTTTGTTGAAAACATCAATGCTAATGACGCTTAACGAGAGTTTTGTAAATATTAAGATTTTAACCCTTTGTTTAATAATTATTGAATAAAATAAATCTATTTTGGTAAATGGTCCAATATAAATCTGGATAAATTATGCCCGAGGTTCTTAAAGTTTGACTCGTGCCTCAATTTGGTTTGTGTAGTTCCAATTACAACAAATTTTCCTTTTAATTTTGCATAATGTGTCAAATTAGTCTAATTGATAACGATTAAATTCAACAGAAAATAATCTGTGTCCTGCACGTGAGGATGAGGAGTATATCAGTAAATCCACTTCATTCCCCAATGGCACTAATCCATGCAGCACCTTACTCCAAAATCCAAATAGTGCCACCCTTCTTATTAGATATTGACAAAACCATACATATTTATATACAGAAAAAAATGATGCATCCAAAGCCAATATGTCTATATCCGTAACCTCCGATGCACGAAATTATGTAGAAACTTGTGACCTGCCACCATACACGTGGCATGATTATATCAAAGAACAGTTCAGAGAAGTGGCCATCTAATTCCACGTGTACGGTAGATGAACTTGAGGTGATGCAACAACATGGCCAGATGCTAACATGCACTGAAAATAAGATACTCATTAACTATCCAGGGGAAGGGGTGCTCACGCTAAACGACGTAACGGGACCTGCGCACGATAGACGAGACGAATACCTGGGGAAGGAGGAACGAAGCATTACTCACCTCACTCTGACACTCGGCGTCGTCGGCTTCTCTTCCCTTGCGCTTCCAATCCTTCGTAAACGGCGGCGGTGGCAGCTTGTGCACCGGTTCGGCGCTCTCACTAACGCTGGCTCCCGAGCCGCCGGGTGATGACGTCACTGACAATTCACACGTCCCACCTGCAGTGGACGTCGTCCCTGCAGCAGCTGCACCGCTCATGCTGCTGCACCCTACTTTTGCGCCGAAGACCTGTGCCGTAATGGCGGCGAAGTGCGAAGCCCTGGATTCTGGCACCGCTCCTGCTGGCTTCTCGCTCGAGTCCGCAACCGTCGCTTCCCTCGCCGCCTTGTTCGAACTCGACGGTCCTGGCTCTGTCCTCCCCTTAGGCCTCGAGAAGTGAACGAAATTCTGAAACCTCGATGAGTATTCCTCGTCCACACGCCTAGGCGGAGGTATTGGCGGCCGAGAAGGCGTTGCCGCTGGGGATGGCGGCGGAACCCGTACATAAGTCACATCGGGAATTGGGCCAGTAAGGGCGGGAGAGCTTGGCTCAGGATAGATTAGATCAGCATACAAGTCACGGTCCAACGAAGTGTCTTCGATGGGGTAGTGTAACCAAGAGGCCATCTCATCTTCTTGCATAAAGAGCTGAGTGGCAGATTCTTCGTCAGGTCGGATCTCTCTAGCCGCCGGTTGCTCGGCTGGTATAACGGCGTTTCCGATGTGAGACCTATTGAGAGATCTTTGGTTTTGGCTCTGCATAACCAGTTGACCATTTTGCCAAAGTAGCTCCACGATCTCTTCCTCAGCCCTGTTCAGACGAATACGGGGAATTGTATCTATACACAGAAGTCTCAGAATAGATGGATTAAGAGAGAGCAGAACGAAGAGTGCAGAGCTTACATTGGTGATTTCTTTCGCGGAGTTAAAACTGACGAAGTCAGAATTGAGTAATCTTCGTCCATTTCGAAATCTGGAACACAGTGCTTCATCGTCTGCAATAAAATTCGAAGCACAGAAGCAAAATCATCAATCTAGTTGAAGAAACTTTCAAATCTTTTCAAAACAACAAAAACACTTAAAAATTTTAGGGTCAAAGTCAAACTTACGCTTTCAATTTCGGCTGCCAAATTGAGATGATGATTATTTACATTGATTCATCAACACACCTCCATCAACTTTCTAAATAAACAGGAGTTTGAGCTTCTTCTTCCTGCTCTTCTCGCTCTAGAATCTCTCTCTCTCTCTCTCTCTCTCTTTCCTCTGTAAACCCCTTTCCAAAACACACGTGCCCTCGTTCCCCTCTGATGTCTATTCTGCAAAGTCTCTCTCTCTCTCTCTGGATATTTCTGGCAGGTAATTGTGGGGTCCGGGGGAAATGCAGAAATTTCGGAAGGTTTCGCCGCTGAGCTATTTGGTTTTTCCTCGTCTTTTGCCTTCGGTGTTAAAATGTCCTATGCAGCCGAAGATAAGGTCCGATCCCTCTCTCTCTCTCTCTCCGAATAATAAAAAGGAAAAAAACGAAATAGATTTTGATAGTGTATATATTGGGCGCAAACATACCCTGTTTGATAAAATATGTGACGACCGAGAAAAGTACATAGGATAACCATAATTTATATTAGCATTGTAAAGACAGGGTTAAGAGCAAACATAATAGTGGCTTAGGAATGGTAGATAAAACTTTAATTATTGTTCAAAATAATGATTGTAAGATTGCTCCTTATTATAATATGTTTTGTAAGAAAGTGGGATTACTCTAAATATAAAAATGACAATTAATGGTAAACTATCTCCAGTTGTGAAGTTACCATTGTACTCTCTTTTCTCTGTAAAGTTACCATTTACCTATTTTATTCTCTTTTCTTCGTAAAGTTATCATTTTACTCTCTTTTCTTCGTAAAGTTACCATTTACCTATTTTCTCTCTAAAGTTACCATTTTACTCTCTTTTCTTCGTAAAGTTACCATTTATCTATTTTACTCTATTTTTTCTATAAAGTTATCATTTACCTTATTAGTGAAAAAGTTACACTAATGGAATGACGATGAAATAAGTAATGTAATTGAGAATCGAATGAAATATTTATTTCCATTCTCTTATTTATTTGTTTGCTAGGTGGGTATGACATTCCAATGTTTGTTTGGAGCTTTGAAATGTTAGAATGAAAGGAAAAGTATTATAGGTAGGGAACTCTTCTCTCATAAAATCTCCTCTCTTTTTTCGTTCAATCTAGCATTCCTAACATTTCAGGCTAGAATGAACTTGTTAAGAAGCCAAAAAGGTTACATTGCAGCTAGCAGGGGCATAAAATTCATGATCTTAATTTATAGTCACCACATGAAAAATGTTAACATCAATTACGAGTTAATCTAACCACGAGTTAATTATAAGTAAATTAATGCTGAGGTGGCTAGGATCCGCAGTCTGACTTATAGTAGCAACCAGCACGACCACAATCCTGTTGTCATAGATTCCCCAGTCCCAGTTGTAAATTGAAATTGAAATGAGTCAATCAGCTGGATGGGGTCCACTACAGCTATTGGATGGTAAGGTCACTCTCTCATTTATGTATAAAGGTCTGTTCAGAGGATGACTGATGGCTTCACTGACTCATGTTTTTCAGTGTCTTTAAGACTGGTATGTGGTAGGTGTTTTAATGGGTTAGTGTTGGTTTGGGCCTTCAAAAAAAAATGTGTCATATTTCTATTTCTGATTTTTTCTTTTCTTTTTTTTTTGGCTCTTGGTTCCCAAGAACATACCTGTTGAAAAGCATAATTCAACTATCAAAAAAAATTAAATAAAAAGAACCATTCATGTCCAGAAAATATAAACATTAAATAGAAAACTCATTTAATAAAGTGTCATTTCAGAAGCTTTTTTTTAAAACATCTCAGTTTTAACAAATAGTTCTAAAATTATTTTACGTATTTTTTAAATTTTCTTTCGTACGAAAATAAAAATGAGGGTGTTTCCATTTGATTTACCGTAAAACATATTTCTAAAACTTTTATAATTTTTGGTGTTTAGTTGTGACTAATTCAGTAAAATATTTAACTGTGTAAAATCTTTGACATCAGAAAAGTGAAAAACAACTTACAGACCTAGCTTCGATAAGTCATTTTACGAGATGGTGATTACACTAAGGAACTCCCAATTATCTCACACTGACGACTCAATGACAAACAGGTTTTGCGAGAGAGAATCTAACCCATTAGTTCTAGTTTAGGTTGAAGACATGAAAGTTAGAATGTAGAGACACGTGACGTTAGTGGTAGTACTAAAAACAACAATAGTTACCTTCACTCTCTCTCAGACCAACACTACCTTCGCCTTTCCACTCTCAATAGTCAATAATTGAAGATGCTGGGTTAGAGATTGGCACCAAATACTGAAAAATATGATTATGGAAATTATTTTACTAAAAAAATATTTTTTAAAATATTGTTTACCATAAAATGTTTCACATTAAATTAAACGAAGCCTAAATTTCTTATTATTTTTTAAAAAATACAAGCAAGAAAGCTAGAAACGATAGCAAAGAGAGCGTGGTGGCCCGTTAACATTAATATAGACACCTGATGCTACAATGCCAGCCTCCTTTGATATTGCCATTTCTTTGATCGCAATCATCGTAATCATCATCGACACAAACGACCCTTTAAAATTCAAGTACAATCGGAAGCAGCTTGTACTTTCCCATTAAAAAAAATACACGGATAACTATTTGTGTATTGTTGCCTATGAGAAGCTCACACGTCAATAAGTGTGCTTCGATAGGCGTGCAGAAGTTGCAAGGGCCTAGCGTGCCATGTTGGCCCGTCAATCGACAAAATTCGGGCTCGGGCCCGCTGGACCCACTTATCTTCCTACCCCACCCTCACCCACTACTTTCTCACCTGTTAACTCTTAACGGTGTTAATCCAGCCTACATTTCTAATCCTGGAAGGGGTGCAAGTGTGCATCAATCTTTAATCTAGGGGTTAATGTAACATCTTAGGCTTTGCATTTTATCATATGCATTAACTATATGCTTTGTGTGCATAATTACATTGAAATGTGAATTAAGTTCATTTGACTGCTTAAATTGAATAGCATTGTTTAATGCATATGTTTGATTAAGAATTTTAGTGAAAAATGGATGTTGCATGTCATAGATATGTTTCTATATCCTAATCGAGGTGTTTAATCAAGTTTGTTTAATGTTAATTGCATTTTGAAAACTTTTGTAATTAGTGTTTTTGATTAATTTAACTTAATCATGATTAATTAGACAAATCTTTGCTTAAATTGGTATGGCACAACATTGTATGGAAGGAAATGTAGATTCCCAATTTATTGGACCGAGGTTGGAGAAGAAAAGCTTTTAGGGCCTGAAATTATGCAACAAACAACCTATAAAATCAAGTTCATTCGACAACGACTTCAAATAGCCCAAAGTCATCAAAAGAGTTATATAGATAACGAAAAAGAAATTTGGAGTTTCGTGAAGGTAATCATGTTTTTCTAGAAGTCTCTTTTTCAAAAAGGGTGATCCGTTTTGGCAAGAAAGGAAGGTTGAGTCCTAGACAATTGGGCCATTTGAAGTATTGCAAAAAGTTGGTTCGGTTGCTTATCGTTTGGCACTTTCATCTAAGCTTTCACATATTCATGATGTATTCCATGTTTCTATGCTGAGGTATTATGTACATGACATCACACATGTAATCAACTGGTCTGCATTGCAAGTGCAAGAAGATTTGAGCTATATTAAGCAACCGGTTTAGATTATGGACTACCGAGTTCAAGAATTAAGAAACAAGAGTATTTCTTTGGTGAGAATTTGGCGGCGTAATCATTCCAACGAAGAAGCCACTTGGGAAAGAGAAGATGAGATTTGAATGAAATACCCTTCTCTATTCATGCAATGAGGTATGATAAGTTTGGAGGACCAAATTTTTTAAGGAGGGGAGGATGTAACATCCTAGACTTTGCATTTCATTATATGCATTAAATATGTGCTTTGTGTGCATAACTACATTTAAAATGTGAATTAAGTTCATTTGACTGCTTAAATTGAATAGCATTGTATAATGCATATGTTTGATTAGGAATTTTTGTCATAGCTAGTGAAAAATGGATGTTGCATGTCATAGATATGTTTATATACCCTAATCGAGGTGTTTAATTAAGTTTGTTTAATGTTAATTGCATTTTGGAAAACTTTTGTAATTAGTGATTTTGATTAGTTTAACTTAAACGTGATTAATTAGTCTAATCTTTGCTTAATTAAAGTTAATCATGATTAGTTATAATAAAGGATTAATTAGTCTAAACTTAATTAATTACTTCCTAATCATGTCTTTAATGATAAGTGCCACCTCATATGGGATGGACACCTCACTAAGCTTTTGAGAGACAAGTGTCTCTCCCATCCTTATTGGATGACACGTGTGTGTGTGTGCAATGTGTGTGTGTGTCATGCTTAATTTTTCTGATGAAATGGAGAGAAGTTTGTTTGTAGTTTTCAAATTATCAAAAGAAAAAGTGAGAGAAGAATAGAGGAAACGATAGAGAGAAGAGAAGTGAAAGAACAAACTTAGAAAAAATCTAAGAAAATTGCAAGGGTTTGAGACAAGGTGAGGAATCTCAAAACCATGTTGTTTTATTGCATTTCTTTTCATTGTTGCATGGTAGAACATCACTTCATGCCATAGAGGTGAGAATTGGAGAGAGAAGAAGAAGCTTGCATAAAGGTTTTAAGGGAAAACCTTGAATCTTTCATGTTTTGCATATTTTGATCCTAAAGTCTTGAGGGAGACTTTAAAACTTCATTCTAAACTTTAGAGAGCTTAGAAATAGGTCAAGGATTGCATAAGACAATTAAAAACATGTCTTGGTATCTTTTGGATCGAAATAAGTAAGTATGGGGTGTTCTGGCGCGGTGGAGAGCGCCTAATGGCACAATCCACTATCTAGAGATGTCTAGAGGGCGCTCTGACGTGCCTAGGTGTGCCTGATGGCACAATTCTTTGGAGGAGGGCGTCATCTGGCACACTCCAGCCCGCGCTGGCATAGTCCCATACCATAGCTTCAACACATTTTGATAAAATGACCACAACTTGCTCTACAAAACTCGAAACGATGTACCGTTTGAAGTATTGAAAAGTAGACTCATAGACCTTTCTATTGATATAAAATTGGTACTCTAGTTCCATATAGATTAAGAGATATTGAAGTTTAAATTTAACCATAAATTACTGCCAACAACAGTGTTTTTCAAAATATTAGTCTATCTTTCACTAGACGTAACTTTTTCATTTAGAATGTATTTTTAATTCATGACCTATCAAATTAAAGTTCTTTAAGCTTATTTTCATATAAAAATGATTTAAAATGTAAAATCATTATTTTGGAGTTGTTGTGATTTAGGGAGTAAATTCACATTAAGAAACTAATGTCTCAAATTTTAAGTTTGCACACATGTTGCATAACCACACTTATATTGAGTTCCAGTATTTGTTTGGAGTACCGTGCATTGTTTGTAACACTCTTTATGCTTTAATTATGTAGGATAATTAGCTTAAAGAGGAATTGAACTCTTTTAGGGATCCAAGGTGAGTAGTGCGGATGCTTGAAAATATTCCTTTCAAATTGTATTACCTTCAACTACATTGTTACATTACAATATTAAACCTATGCTTTTGATTCAAATACTATATTCTATTAACGTATTTGGATTCCATAGACATCATATATATGAAATGCTTTGAAAATGTGTTTTAAATGTATTGTGTGTTACATTTGGGGGTCCTAACTCGAGGGATCTTAAGCAAACCATTATATGAATTTGGAGAGACGTCCCCTAAGCGCTACATGGTCTTTTGTGGGTTCTAAACATGTAAGAATCAATTACGGGTTTCGGCTCATTGTGTCCCAAAAGGTGTGAATACATGATAAACCGTGGAGATTAATTTGAAGTACAAATATTTATGTGTTGACTATGTGAATGAATCTCCACTATTCTAATGAAAAGTCATATTCTCTATACAATGTTTTCAAATGGAACTGTTTTATGATTATCTATAAAATTAATTAGTATATGTTCCTTGTATCTACACTATTCATTGGATTTTGCTCATATTATCATCCATTATTTTCAGGTAATAGGGATTAGAACCTTATTTGAGGATGTCTTGAAAATTACAATGTTACGCTTGTGAAGATAGATGCATCATAATCTCCAAGTTTTGACTCCATGTGAATAGTTGGGAAACGCTACTTGTATATATTATTTTGTATGGCTTCGGGTAGGCCTAAAGACATGTAATAGTCTTATGTATATGTTTTGATAATGAATGTGTTTTAAACTTAGACACTTGCTCTGAATATCAGTTTCAAATGCACAACACTATATTATGCTTATACTATTATCTATATTATTGTTTAATGCACAGGTGACCAACCTAATGAATATGTTAAGCTTTTGATAGCTACACTACTGGCCAGTTACGATCTTAATTCATGGAGAATTCCTTGCGATTAACCCGATTATTAATGAATAGGTTGGATGACCTAGATCAGATGGAATCACTCCGCTCCACAAGACCCTTTGAGCCTAAGAAATAGTGTATATTACACATATTGGCTATACATAATATTTATATATTTAAGTCTTAATTAAACTACTTGAAATCCACTCATGTTCTACTTTTTAAAAATTAGTTCCACCTCTTCTTACGTAGACAGACCAACCTTAATAGTAGCTCGATTCAATCATGAACTATATTGATTGAACTATATAAAGACGTGACGAAATATACACATACATGCATATAACTATAAAATAGAAGCAAGTTAATTTTGTATGATTCTTGCAGAATATACCATTTGAATTAAAAAGGAAAGAAAAGGTAGAATGCATTATGGGTCCTCCTAATTAACGCAAGATACAAACGTCACATTATCATTTATAAATTAGATTAGAACTATGAACCTCGTAATGCCTTGAAGTGGAAAGAGAGAAACTTTTTGAAAATGGCTCCTTTTGGAATAAACTATAATAAAAACTGGCAGTCACAAAGAGAGGAATGTATTGACAATAAAAAAAATAAAAAATTGAATTTTTGTAATTAAAAATTACATAAAAAATATAAAACACGGGTACTACCTTTATAGTAAATTATATATATATTCATGTCAATCCATGCGGATAAAAAGCACACTACACAACCCAAAGTCTGAAACTATACCGTACTGGCAACAAGTAAATTAATTAAGACTGCTTTGTAAACCTTATTATGGCCACAGTAAAACAAGAGTGTTGATTTGTAGCGTACAACAAATCAATGTTGTGAAGAAATGTCTACTCTTGACCCCTCTCATTATGATTACACTGATGTTTTTTTCTCCCGAAAGGAAAAAGTTCTAAGAAAAACGAAAAAAGAGTTCAAATTTAACCCCAAAAAAAAAAGTTAAATAGAAAGTCACCCTTTAATTTCAAAACTAATCCACTTTCTACCCTAAGTTTAATTCTGTATAGCTTTGATTTTCTGAAAAAAAATTAGCCCCAAAAAATAAAATAAAATGGATTAGGGCGCAGCCGTTTACCCTCAATAATCCATGCCACCCATCCCTGCACCCATTGCTGGAACTTCCTTCTCATCCCTTGGAAGTTCAACAACAACAGCCTCCGTTGTAGTCAACAAAGCCGACACACTGCATAACAAAAGATCGATACATGCTTACTCTTCGAGTTCAACCAAAAAAATAAAAAAAAAACTTTTTGCAAAATAAAATTCTTAACAGGCCCCAGAAGCTACCTTGCGGCGTCTACCAAGGCTGTTCTAATGACCTTCAATGGATCAATAATTCCTTCCTTGACCATGTCTACATATTCACCTGCTTGAACAAGAGGAAAAGGGGAAAAAGAGCTTACCCATGGTAAAAGAACCATAACTTCCCTCATCTTTGAGAGAGAAATAGAGGGTGGGTGGGGGCACAGAAAGAAGGTAACAAACCTTTGGCGGCGTCATATCCAAGGTCGGGATTGTCCTGTTCCAATAGCTTGCCAACAACTACTGACCCCTCAACTCCGGCATTGGAAGCAATTGTATGTGCTGGTGCCTGCAAGAAACAAATTCATATAATGAGAACCAAATTCTTGAACAAGCACTTTGCAGTTTTGGATTATTGGTCATATAATAACACGTACAAGATTGCACGACAGAATTACTTTCCACTTGTAACGTGCAAATATGAACTCTACGGATTATAAAATATAATGCATATATCATTTTCAAGGGTCACAGCCATAAAAAAAGGCGAGAACTCTCAGATTTTTAAATGACATCACAGTTCCACTAGACATTAGACATTTTACTGGAGTATAACTGGGACTTTACACAACTTTTCTGAAATCTTATGTGGTTTTAAATTTGTAATAATATTTACCTCGAAACGAACAGTAATACATGAATGAACATAGAAATATAATGAAAATTCTATTATCCTGATGCCAAACCCAAAAGAAAAAACGAAGAGTTCTGCTCCAAATTAAAATTCAAAAGACGAATTTTTTCAAGTTTATTTGCTTGGATAAATAAAGCTTATCCACTTAACCCATGCAATACTTTACAGCATCAACCTCGGATTAACAAAAAAGGTTTTGCATCCAGGCTTGAGAAAGAACCAAACGACAATCTCAAACATTAAAGCAGAGGTACTTGAGAAACAAATTAAAGAGATCAATGACAGATTGAAACCTTGAGAGCATTCTGGATAATCTGGACACCAATCTTTTGATCAAAATTTGCAGTATGCAGCTTTTCCAGCTCCTTCGAGGCATAAAGAAGAGCAACACCACCACCTGCATAAATAAAGCCCCAAAATTACAGTTTGATAACCCCAGGCTAACCAGAAGCAGAAAAAGCGTTCATTAAATGACAAGATTACCGGGTACAATCCCTTCCTCCACAGCTGCCTTTGTTGCATTCAAAGCATCTGTAACTCTATCTTTCTTCTCACCAACCTCAACCTCGCTGGCCCCTCCAATCTGGCAAAGAAACATGTTTGGACCTCCGTTCCTTACTTACAAATGCTATGTCTCACTTAAAGAAATCAGTCTTATGGAAGCTTGTATAAGAAGCTATGCTAGCCTAGATAAAGAGGAGTTGGGCATGTCAATTTTTTTGAGATAGAAATGATGATGTCTTCAAAAGGGGACTGACCTTCAATACAGCAACACCACCAGAAAGCTTTGCTAATCTCTCTTGTAGCTTCTCCTTGTCATAATCAGAGGTGCTTAATTCAATTGAAGTTCTCAACTGTTATTGAACAATGGTAGGCAAAAAATCAATTAGCTATAAATGTCATGAGAGCCACACAGTGTCAAATGAATACTTCAAGAAATCAATGGTATAAACCTGTTCACATCTTTCCTCAATGGCTTTCTTGTCACCAGCCCCATCAAGGATAACAGAATCATCCTTTGATATGGTAACCTACATATTCACATCAGAAGTTAGCAATAGAGCAAAAATACCATCCAAAAACTGCATCCGACAGTACTGAACTAGCTTCTACTTTTTATAAACATCTTAGTGAGCAATTATTGGAAAGTGTAAGAGGAACGAGTGGGTGAAGAATGCGCCCCTTGATAGGGCACGGTATGAGGTCACTCGCCAATAAAACGAACTGGCACTGTTATGACATACCTTTTTGCATGTTCCCAGCATTTCTAGTCCAACATTTTCAAGGTTCAAACCCAGCTCATCAGTTATGACCTACAATTGATTAGAGAGGAAAAGAGAAGAAATTCATCAGCACTCACCTCCATATTCAAGGATAAGCATTAAGTAAATAAAACTAAACAAAAAAATATTAGCTAAAGCAATTGTGGTTCATGCAATATGAAATGATAAGTGAATATACCTCGCCTCGTGTAAGGATCGCAAGGTCCTGCAGATTGGCCTTCCTGTTTTCTCCAAATCCAGGAGCTTTAATGACACAGACCTTTAACAGGCTCATAATCCAATACAAACACGATAAGTTACTTAAGTAATGGGTCCACAAAAATTATATTAATCACACAATTTAAAAACACCTTGATTCCAGCACGAAGCTTGTTTAAAATGAGAGTTGCCAATGCTTCACTTTCAACATCTTCGGCAACAATCAGCAAAGATCTTTGCCTCTGAGAAAAACAATGTAATTGTTACATAATTCACCTCATATCATATCTAGATTTTCATCAACATCACAAAAACAATGGTTACCTTCAGGGCCAACTCTAACACTTTCACCACAGCATTTAAGCTTGAGATTTTTCTCTCGTGAATTAATATCAGTGGATCTTCCAATTCCTGATAGGAAAGAAGAAAAAAAGAAAAGGTACAAGAACTGTGAAGATCTGCAGCCAGCATGAGGTACAAAGGTACTAAATAGTACAGAAATAATTAGTAGTCCAGGGAGGATTCATGCATTATGAATCGAGTAAAACTGCTTTAGAGGAAATGAAACTACGTACACATTTTTGGTTCTTTGGATTGGTAATGAAATAAGCAGATATGTAGCCTCTGTCCAGCTTCATTCCTTCAACCACTTCCAATTCATTGTACAGTGTTTTCCCATCCTGCAGCGGTTTGACAGAGACACAAAATCCATGTCATTCAGAAGCTTAGCTGCCAAATACATTTTTAACAAAAGAAAAGACAGGTAATAACAACTCCTTCCTGGGAAAGAACCATAATGGTGCAATATTTCCACTAGGAAAGGCATCCACGCACATACAGAAAAAGAAACAGAACTGCATAGCTCACATCATCAACAAGGGGGCACAGTAGTGCAATGTATGTAGAAATACAAAAATAATGAAGTCAGCAATGTGAAGAACATAGCATCCACCGCTCGAGGAAGCACTTCAGCAAGATAACAAAAAGACATCCAATCTTAAACACAATGAAATTGCCTTTAAAAAATATACCATAGCCAAATAATAGATGGACTAACAATTCACATAAGGTAAAAGAAACATCTCTATACAAGAAGAAGGGGGGAAAAAGAGAGGAGTAAACAGGAAAGAAAGGTAAAATAGGATCATCAAGGCATAATAATCACCACAAAAACATTTTGCCCGCAAAAGATCTAGAGCACCATTTGAAAAACTTGAAAAAAGGAAAAAGAAAAAAGGAGTATAAACAAATTTTGCCAAATCACGGTGAACTCAAACATAGTCACAATCCAGCAAACTGATCTAACTAACAAACACTATAAGCAAAGCGATGTATTTAACTGACAAGAAGCGCGGTGGGGGGAAGACCATAAAGCAGTATGCACCTACAGCCACTGAAGATTTCAAAAAGAAAAGCATTGGCAGCAATTTCTTACAGGGCACTTTTGACTTACTTCAGCAAGCTAATTATGCATAAGAAGAAACATGAGTGCTTGTTTTACCCTAAGTGGATAACAAATAAGCCACAGAGGAGAACGGAATTATGGCGTTTTTATTTATTTTAACCTACTTATATATGTGTCAGTGGGGGTTTTCTTTGAAGCTAGGCGGACCACTTTCAGTGTGATTTCCGACCAATTGCCACAGGGATTTGGTTTCCAGCATCCCCTTCTTCCCATTTTGAGGCAACTCTCTCTTTCTGTCTAATATACACATAGAACATCACTCTCCATCTTTGGTATCCTCTATTCCTCCTCTATTCCCAACTAAGAAGCACGGACACATACACGAGTGTCAGACACGATACGTGTCGGACATGTCGACCCGGCAATTTTTAAAAAATGCAAGACACGACACGGCAGGGACACGGCAAAAGAATATATTTTTATATGTCATATATATAAGCACTTTACAAAAAAAAAAGTGAAAAATATACAAGATAACAGCAATTAAATAAATAAAACAATATATTTCACTACTTAATTGGCAACAAATCATTCACAATTAGTTAATTACATTCCATTAAAAATGATAAAGTAAACAAACACATTAACAACCAAAAAGTTATTCCATCAATACATAATACTATAAAGTCATAAACTACAGAAACCATTAACATGTCATTACACTTCATCAGCTATCCATCATCATCTAATATAAAAATCATAAACAACACTCAAAACAATTTAACCACCAAGCATACTTGCTTTTCTTCTCCTTCTTCTTTTTCTTCCTTTTTCTCTTTCTTCGATCCAACAATTAGTTTTAAAATCTATAGTTGAGTCCCCGCCGTGTCCCTAAAGTACTCAAAATGGAATGCACGTGTTCAACCCGTGTCCGTGGAGTGTCTGATGTAAAAATAAATAAATAAACAATCAAACACGTAAAACAGAGTGTCCAACACACGTCTGCAAGTGTCCAACACAGGTATGGCTCCTCCAACGGAGCGTCCGTGCTTCCAAGATTCCCAAAACCTGTCTTTCTTTTTCTTTTTCTTTTTCCTTTTTTATTCCTCATCGTGCCGGCATCCTCCCTTCTACTGTGTCTCCAACATTCCTTTTTTTTAATTTCCCGAACTTTTTCCCCATCTCTCCTCCTGTGTCTGGAATCCTCGTTCCTATGTTTAGCAAACTTTGTTTTTCCTTTTTCTACCCGTCCTTCCAGTTTTTGTAGTCGCTTCCTCTGAACATTTTTTTTCCCCTTTACTTTTCTTTTTGCTTTATTGAACTTTGTTGTTCTCTAGAGTAGATTTTCTTGGGAGCTAAAACGAGGTACACATTGCATTATTTTTAATTTAAACATATTTGCTCATGATTCATTCCTGCATTTTCTGTCTTTCATGTGATTTAAGTACAATCACCACGCTAATAGGCCTCAAAGGCCCTTACAACTCTTTAAGTAAATGCATAATCTTTTCACTCATTTTTGTTGTTTTTTTTTTTTTTCCATCCATGATCATATTTTTTGGAAATACAATTCAAAACTCAAAAAGCTTCAGCCTCAACGGAAAGGTGGTAGGTGACCAAAAAACCCCCTATTAAAAGGTGGTAAATTTGTCATACATGCTTTTGCCTCTTAAAAAACATGGATTGGCAGTAACTCAAAAAGGAAAAAGGTGAATAAATGAAGTGGCAACTTACAGCGATGGTAATAACCCCCTCTTTACCAACTTTCTCCATAGCCTTGGCTATAAGCTCGCCAATCTCTCTGTCTCCATTTGCTGATATTGTGCCAACCTTTTTTTTAAATAAAATCAAATCAGTCACGAAGTAAATCAATAAATATTTGAAACCCAGCTCACAGAATTCATCCATTATAAAGGTAATGAAAAAAGCAAACCTGGGCTATTTCTTCAGATGTGCTGATCATCCGTGCTCTGCTTTTCAAGTTTGTCACCACCGCATCAACTGCCATTGTGATCCCACGTCTCAGGTCCATGGCATTCATTCCAGCTGCCACTGACTTGCATCCCTCAGAATATATAGCACGGGTGAGGATTGTCGCGCAAGTTGTACCTGAAAACATGTCAACCAAGCTACATCACCAATATATCCAACTCTCAAGGAGCCTTCATTTTACTCTAACTTCTAGGAGATGCTGGAGATATTCAGTACTGAACAGAACACGAACTAAGAACAAAGAACACAGAGTTAAAAAAAAAACAAAGAAAACCATATCAAGTTGCACATAGAACTATTACAGCAGCCCGTATCAATTAGTTATGAACCTCACCATCCCCAGCAACGTCATTCGTAGCATTTGCAACCTGCTTTACAAGGCTTGCACCAATATTCTTGACTCTGTCTTTGAACTCAATGCTCTTTGCCACAGTGACACCGTCTTTTGTCACTTTCGGGGCACCAAAACTTTGTTCCAAAACAACATTCCGACCCTTTGGAAGAGTCAAACACCAGCAAAAACAGTCAACCATCACTATATATAAGACTTGAAGGTTAAAGAGATACAAAAAGGAAAATTACATTGCCCTCCACACTACAACATAATGGGTAATATATGGCTGCGCAGTAGGAACCAAAACTAAACTATAGAAAGCATTAAAATGATTAGCAACATCAAGAGGTAAAAAAGGTTTTAGAGCCCAAACAAAAATCCAATACATCATAATATGAGACAGAAAAAATTAAGAACAGCTACAGTAGATTCAGAACCGTTAAGACTAGCAAGTCGCAGAAGTCACTTTCATAACCAGCATTTAGATGACAATTGCAGAAAAAGTTTTTTCTATTCTCAATCTCAACAATGTTTTCTCACTTGTCAATTAGTATTCTAAATGAAAATACATGAAAAGCAGCCCGAATTTTTGCAACTATAAACACTCATCCCCAAGAAATATTGCCTTACTAATAAATTATCCTTTACACAACAAAAAGTCATAAAAAGCTTTTATGAGAAATAAACTTCTGCAGATTCAGCCTTTGACTTGCAGGAAACTTGTAAATCAGGCAAAACTCCAACTTGACAGGCAATTTGCAATCCTTACTTTGTGTTTTGTGCAATTGATTAGTCTTCATGAGTTGTGGGTCCTTTAGCACAAGATTTCTTCAAGGGAGATGTTTCAACATAAACCCCATCCAATGTAACATTAATGCATTTGCTTGAAGCCATGAACATGCGCGGAACATCTAATCAGTGTATCTAGAGTCATAAAATAGATTCTGGAATGTATACACAGCCCAACAAGTCAAACATGGAATGGCCGCTGTTAATTTTTTTTGGTAAGCTAATGCCTGCTATTGCAATATAGTAATAAAAAAAAAGAGGCTGTCACTAACAAAGTAGAAAGAAGCACAGTATATTTTAAGGCCATCGTGCAGAATAATGGTCAAAGATCAGGCTGTCTAGCACAATAAAGGGGCTCAAATCTAACAACAGTCACTTCATGAAGTAAAATGTGATAGTCTCATGCTTACAGTTTTTGATTTCTTAGTTTGGACCAGAGCCTGACAAAGACAATCGTGAACTCAGCACTGGGATGGATAGATTGTGAATGACGGGAAACAGAATAATGCTGAGCACAGTATTATGATTTTGTAAATTGCTGTGGTTGTTGAAATTATCGAAAAAGGATGACTTCCACACAATTCTGATCCGTACAACTAAGAAGGGTTCAAAAATAGAATGTGGTCTAAAATTTCCTTTTCGTCACTCAAGATGGGCAACATCATAAACGAGAACGCAGGAATTCAAATGTACATATTTCATCCTTTCACAGATTGGAAAATATACGAAGGAAATCGAATTTAACAATTCAAGTGATTGCTATTCTCATTATTGTGCCCCCATATTTCTTAAACATTGCAGTCAGAATCTGTAAATGGAAATAATTTTTCCTTATACATTTTCCTTTGAATAAGGGGATGGATTGATAATCCCAATCCTTTCATTTCGTTCTCCATCATTCTTATACAGACTGCTAGCTGATTGATAACACTCCTGTACGGAAGAATATTAGCTGTCATTTGAAATTGGGGTGAAGTAACAGGACTGCAATGGGTCATCAAAAGCTCATAGTCTACGTTACATGGACTGAGGCAAGTGTGCCAAGTATGTGCATACATCTGAGCATAAGATTTAATGAATCTCCTAATCCAAGAACACAAGGACAATCCTAGACCTAGAGGAGAGTGCTAGTAAGGATAAAATCATGTTTTTATGCAACATAATAAAGTGCTAGCATGGGCGCTTCACTCATTAACAACAATGCAATAAACGAACATGGTGACATTGTTTTATGTTTGAAATTACCAAACTTGCTAAAAGTTTGACACATATCCTATTCCAATCCCTGTGTCTTATGTGTCTGACCAGAGTGCTTCTCATATTTCTGTCTAACATAGCTGATGCTGAAAAATTACTAAAAGGTTGATGGATTAATTTATTTGCTCTGGAATAAGTATAAGTAGCTTACGCTGTATGCACAAACCCATGAGGACACCAAGAGCCGACACCATTGGGCGATGAGTTGACCAGGTATTCCACATTGCATAGGGCTGGATGCTAGGACCCATCATATAAGATACATATTGTTGATAGGAATAGTAGCATTTATGGAAACCTGTGCATGCATCCATAACATGCACCTCTGACTTTGTTATTTTTGTATGTTCATGAAATATACAAAAATCTTGAAACTGCTCATTTTTATCACACACAATGCAAAACTTACATGCTCACTTGCAAGAAATGCGAAGCTGTAAACCAGTATATGTAAATTAAAAAAAATTCTTACTTAAGTTCAATATAGTCTGATTTTCTTTTTGCCATCTTATGCTTGGGGTAAATGAAATATATTTCAGAGACAAATTCATAGAGGTTTCACCACATTTTTATTATCTTATAAACAATGATATTGCCAAACAATACATATATTTTTCAACAAAGAAGAACACAATCCAAAGCTTGAATGATAACTCACTTTTGGCCCCATTGTTACTTTGACAGCATCAGCGAGCTCTTCAACACCCCTAAGCATCAAAGCCCGCGCTTCAACTCCAAATTTAATGTCTTTAGCTGCATAGTTTCTGCTCCAAGCCAACCTACTACCAATCTGAAACCCCCACAGACTTACACACAGGCATATAAAAACAAAATCATAAAACAAAGATCAGAAACTTTACCACACAAAGGCACACACTCAACCACTACCTGCTGAGTACTGTTCCTAGAGATCCTGCGAATCAAGAAATAGAGGGGTAAGTGAAACCAAGACAAGAAAGATTTAAAAAGAAGCGATTTTGCTGCGCTCTTTCCCTTTTTTGGCAGTACTACTTACCAGGCTTTGGAAGCGAGATTAGCTGCGAAGCGATACATGGTTCTGAAGTTGCAGAGCAGAGTGTTCTAGCGAGAGATAGAGAGAGAGAGGGTTTCGTGGATGATTGTGGTGAATTGAAGTAGCGAAGTGGATGTTCTGCGAAAAGGAGGGAGGGAGAAGCAGGGTTTAGGTTTTGGCGGCTGAGTCGCACAAACAATGACGAACGACACGGACACTTGGGTTTCGGAATCAACTTGGGCTCTTGGGTGTAGGAACATCTCATTGGGCCTAACCTTAGCATCAACCTGGAGCTGGGATCTAATGGGCTCAAATGGTGTCTGGCTTTCAATTTGATTTCCACGAGCAATCACCAAATTTGGAAGCTGGTAATGCTAAAGAAGAATTATTATTACAAAGCGAAACAAACCCCTCTCTCTCTCTCTCTCGGAAAAAGGGGCAGTGGGCTATCTGTTGCACGGTTATTCTTATTGGGATGGATAAAAGGTTTCGATAACATATGCTCTAAGACAAATATTAAGCATGTGTTGTCTAGTCATACAAAATGTTTGGTAACGTTTATTTTTTTTTTTTCGGCGTTTGTTTAAAAAAATTTTTTTAGTTTTTTACAATTTCACTAACAATTAGTAGTATTTTTGGCACAACTCTACTAAAACATGTTGATAACTAAACGTTTTTTATTTTTTGTTTCTCAGGGCAACAATATAATTAGTTTGATTTAAGGGCATTTACTTTTCTAAAAATATTCAAATTGATAAGTTGGGACGCTTGTGAGGCATTAGTTAACATTTGCACCTCAAACCATATATAAGTAAATTGTCATATAGGAAAACTTATAAGCCACTTAGAAAAAACATAGCTAAAGAGCTTTTTAGTTTCACTTCACCCAATCATAGCTTGTCTTTTAAGTCGATCAATTGTTGAGAACGCAGGTAATCCCCACTGAGCAATGAAGATCGTCACACCCATATGACAGTTTGCCCGAGCATATTTTGATGCATGGGAATGATTTTCATGGAGGGCATCTTCTAGCTCTCCATACAAGGTTTCCATGTATTGTCATATAGCTGTATCGAGATCCAGGTTGCTACTATAGCAGATGCACGGATAACCAAAGGCTGCGTTAGCAAGTTTTTATTATTTTTTTGGGGATACATATACATGGAGAGGGACTGCAGGTGAGTTTATTTGTAAACTTTAGTGGCGTTTATATTAACAGTCACTGTTCCCTTTACGCAAGTACCATTCCGGTGTGGCGTGTGGTACGTTCGAGCCATTTGCCTCACTAGACCTTCAGATGGATGCTTAACACTTACAATGATTGGAAAAAAAATACCCAAAATACATATCAATTACTTGAAAATAGCCTTTCACCTCCATTTGTAAGCAATTTAAACAGCATTTTCAGAAGACCAGAGGCAGTGCTAATGCCTGCTTCATACAATACCGTTCTCAAGTAGCATTTTCAGGTTGCTGCAACAAGATGAAAAGCTCATGGTGCAAGTGCCGAGATGGATGCCAAAATGGGCTCACTTCAAGGCCCCAGAAATGGGGCTACAAACCAGTTGCCTTAACATGAACCACATTCGCAAGTTTCATCACTATATCAAGCTTGGAAGAAATTTCACCCACCCTCCGCAAAAGAACATAACAGAGCAGAACAAAACAAAACCAAACCAAACCAAACCCTAGGATAGAAAGCCTCACATATGTTAACAAAACTAGACAATCAAACCACATAAAATGCCAGATAGGTTGGTGTGACATCTTTTGCTTCCCATATATGTAGTATTTTGGCAAATACAACAGCATTGGGCCAGAGATCAATGACCATATTTTACCTACCATTGATAGTATTTCTCCACAACCAGATTTATTTTCTTTTGTACAAAACAAAAGCGAATAATGTTTATAAAGATAGAGATTTCATTATAGCCATGGTATAATTTCACAAATTTGCTTCCCACCAAAAAGCCTCCACCTCGGCTCCAAACCAAACAGGTGAAAAATGAATATAAAAAATATATTAAAAATGCAAAGAAAACCCACCCTTCAAACGCACATTTCACACAAATATACAAAATTCACAACAATGAATGACCAGACAGCTCCCCAGACCCACAATTTTAATTGCAAATGAACCAGCTAATCACGGTTATTGTATTGACTCCCCAGACCCACAATATTTCATCCTGAACACCCAGCTAATCATGGTTAACATCTACTGCAGTACCTGTCCTGGCCTGTGAGATCCGGTTGGCATAGATAGTCACTAACCGCAGTTGTGTGCTGTTAAGGCCCTCCAAGTATGGCAAGAATGCTTTCCCAAGCATGATATAGATGTCCACAAGACAGAAAACAACCGTCTGCCAACCCAGAAAATCATGTTAAACTAAGCCTGTGCCAACTTAAGAGAGCTTTGGACCACAACTAAAAGAAATCAGCTGATATTAGCTATAGCCTAGATAAATATAAATAGCACACAAAATGCATGTTCAGTTTTCTATATTCACGAGATTTGTCCTGGTTTAAATGAATATAAACTTCTTGCTGTATTCCATGTTCAATTGAAGCAGGGATGGTCATACTGCTGCTTGTTACTCTACATCTTTTCATCACCTAAACTTACAACACCAACTCAGCAGCAAGTACCCTTAAACGATCATTCAGAGGGGCAATCCTATCTAAAAATGTCTTATAGGATTTAATGTCACTAGAGGCTCATTTATAGAGTTTCACTCTTTTTAACCATAGTAGCTTCTAGTTCCTCCTCTTCTGATGTGTTCCACATTTTCTACTCATCATCCTTTATTCATTGTTCATGTCAGTCTTCTCTAAGTGATTAGCCAGTCTTAATCTCAAATAAAATAAATAAATAAACCAAAAAGAAAAACCTCTTTCTGCTGTTAAGGAAGATTCGTATCGCTAACTTAATCAGGTGTATATGACATCCAATCCCTCAAAAGGTCAAAAGTTGCGTCAATTTCAAAAGTCAGATGAAGTAGTGGTGAAGTCAGCAAAAGAGGTTAAACAATTTAGCATAGGGCTACATTTTAGCAAAAAAGCATCACTTCACAAAACTTTCAAGGGTAATGATGAGATCTTCACTCTTACTTATGTGCAACTTATATAGGTGAACATGAAGCATAAACACTCCTAAACATGTCAGAGACATGCCATGCATGTCAAGAGCTTTTTTCAAGACAACCTCAAAGCCATAACATGGCCAGAGCCAACCATGCAATAAAAACTTCAAGTCCAAAATACAAAATAGTCTGTAAAAATTTATGACAGAAAGTAAACACAGAAAAATGAGCGGGTGGAAGTAGTGTAGTGTTATTTGTTTACCTTCCGAACATCTGCACTCTGGTTCCCAAATGCCTCAAAAAGGGCCGGCAAAAAAGATGGTAACTGAGTCATCAGTTCCTCTTGGGAAAGCCTCCCAACAAGCTGAACACAGAAACATAGAGGTTTAACAGAACTATTACGTATTATGAATATAACACAAACATTGCAAGTTTTTAAAATACATCTTTCAAAAGAAGGAATGACATAAGAATTTGGATATGGAAAGTTAATTACATAACACCCAAATTTCCTTTGTTAACGGAAACTTTGCTATTTGGACAAAACAAGATAACAAAGGGCTCTTTTTGTTGGTGGTGGCTTATTTTATTGTGCTCTTTCTACTCTTCTCTTTTCTTTTCTTTTTCCTTTTTTTTTTTTTTTAAATCTCCATCTATCTGGCAAGATCTCTCAGCAGCGACCCTGTACCATTCTTTTTCCCTTTGTTAAAGCTTTTCGTTTCTTATAAAAATATAAAACAAAGTGAGACAATTGGAAACTTGGAGACAGACTTCCTTGCAGATCCAAAAGAAAATAATACAAGTTAACTGTTAAACCCACGAACAATGATGACAGCCAATGTCAAAAGGACTATGCAAAGAATCCCATAAAAAACAAATGGGACCCAAATAACCATTACAAAACAAAGCATCCCACATAATCCATAAGAAGAGAAAAAAAATTGCAGACAAAAGGGCCATCGACATTCAAATGCGTTCCATGTCCGACCATCCTCTAGTGGCTAACAAGCTACCAATTTCATCTATTCTGTCAATTATATATCAAAAGATTTTCTACACAAAAGATGGCCATGAACATGATACATGAGATAAGGGATGGTGTTACTTATTATTGGCAAGTAATTAGTTAGGGGTTCATGATAAATCTAGCATAATTTTTTCCTTTCACAACTACTGCATGCCAGGAAACTCTGTTAACAGGTATAAGTTTCAGATACTAATTTGGCACAGAAAGAAACTCAAGAACAGAAAGCTTGTTGTATATAATTATGTTCAATAATGCAAACAATGCAAGTAAGATCATAATCGTGTAATAAATAAGTTGAATAAAGTGGTTCTAAATTTCATTTAGCAGCCTAGAAGCACAAAAAGGGAACTATTTAATCATCCTTGGTATTGGCTCCACAAAAATTAGGAAATTTCCAATTCAAATATCCTACTTAAAGCTGCTTCTAATTGATGCGGAATGACACCAGAATCTTAAAATAATAATGTCTACTTTCTCTTAATAGATGAATAACAACTTAAAATTGCTTACGAATTCAAAGTTTCTGAAGGCAGAAAAGAAGTGTAATACTCTCAGGTGGAACTCAATTAGAAAAGGTGAAGTCATATGGCTTTAACTTGCCATGTTTTCAGAAAATAGCAAGAAATTTCTCGCAAGGAGGACTTTCTAAAATTTAAATAGGACGAAACTAACACACAAGAAAATGAAACAATAAACTGCATAGCAAAATGATCACCAACTTAGATTCCAACAATCATAAACTCCAATGTTCATCAAATACCAACAGACTAATCATAGTCATTCGAATTGTAAACACAACCCAGGTAAGCCAGCTTACCCCTTTTTTATTATCAAATTCTGCATCCTTCTGCCCATATTCGGGAAAAATTTATCATAATGCACTTAATTTGAAAATGTGCACCATGAAGGGGGCTTGGTGTTAATAAACAAGGAAATAAACCTTTATTTAATGTAACTCTAGTTCATTAGCTTAACCATCGACTAAAAATAACACGATGTTCATGAAGAAGTCAGCCCATTTCCATAATGCCATTATAATTTTAATATTAAAGTTCTCATTTACCTAAGTATATCTTTATTTTGACCACATTATACAACTATTTGTATATGCATATATTAGTTGTCAACTATGATCCCATTTAACGCTCCACAAGCGCATAATTTTCTGAATTACTTTCAAGCCTACATTTCAACAATATTGTAATCTGTTAATGTCAATTTAAAAAACATTGACAACAATACTGCACTAGAGACTAACCACTTGAACTCAGGATTCTCAGAAAACATTGAAATGGTTAATGATGAAACATTGTTAAGCACAGCAACAGCAGATTTGTTGTCTATAAAAATAACTAGTTACCCAAGCATGAAATATCAACCAGAAGAGACAATATTGTATCTCCAAAACAAATATATCCCCTTCCAACAAATGGATTTTGAAAAAAGTACCTTCGTTAAGCAATTTATGCAAGTAACAAGAGTTTTCTCATCTTCAGTAACCAACAAAGGGATAATGACCTGCAATTCCAGTAATGAGAATATTTAGCATGTACATGAATCAATACACACTGAAATCAAAGTAAAACACATTCAGATATTTTGTGATCTTCAGAAAGTAAATTGGAGTTAAGGATCACTTACACTAAGACATCTAAATGGATCATATTGAGACAACACAACAGTCAAACAGTGTTCTGCTTCATTTGCAACCTTCATTGAAACCCAAAACCATGAGACATTGAGAAACAAAGTGAAAACCATAAATGAAGAAGTTCAGCTAAAGAAGGTTACCTTTGGAATAATATCTTTAACAACATGAAGCAGTTTTTCAATTACAATCTCGACAGAATCCTCCATGGCAACTTTCTGGAAACGATAACACAGAAATATCATGAAATAACTATGGGAACGATAGACGTGAAATTGAGAGAAGTAAACGTATTTAATGCTGATAGATAACACCAGTTATTTCTTTCTTCCTTTTTTTTCTTGTTTTCCTTTGGGGGGTTGTTGCCGGGGAGGAGATGACAAAATCAATTACCCCTAAATAAGAACAAGCAGAAAGAAATCCACAAATGGACTGCAAGAAAAATATAAAGCAGACCTGATTCTTCAGCATTTCAATTATCAGCGAAAGCGCAAGTTCACGAATTGATGATTCAGAATCATCCAAAACCTCAAGAACAACCGTCAAAATCTGATTGAAGTACTGAAAATAAACCCAATCTATGTAAATATAAAAATAAATGCATAATTTAAACCTACATGGTTTGCTACACAACTTGATGCATTAGATGAAGAAATATAGTTCCAATTTATAAGCTAAAAAATCAATCTTCCCACAGACAGGATATTGGTTCAAACAGAGCAGTTGGTGGAATCTAATAATACAAAGTAATAACATCAAAGTGTAGATCATTTCTAAAAGCCATGGTTTGCAAGGAGAAGGAATCTAATAAAACATAGTTCAAACTTCAAACCACCATTGCTATGCCCATAATTTTATTCAGGTGTTAAAATCATCTTTATCATATATTAGTTGCCGTTAACATGGTCAACTCAACTAATGGCACTAAATGACATACAAATTTTAGTAACAAAACACACTCATGGCAGCCAAACTATGTGCATGAATCAATATAGATAAATTAGTAAATATACCTCAACATGGACCTTTTCTCAAAAGGATATTTAGAACAGAAAATAGCATCGCCTAAGTGAGAATTAAGTATCGATGAATCAACCAAAGGTAATTTTAACATTTGTATAAGCATATAATGTGCTTGAAGAATTTCAACTATATCCACCTAGAACTAGTTCTATTTTTATTTTTCCTCCTAATTGATAGAAATCTCAGGTTGATAAATTAAAGGCCCAATAATGTTTATAAATCTTATTTGGAATACCACAATCTCGTAGTAGTGCCCTAGCACAGGAAGCTAATAATAACACCATTAACCTTAAAAAAAACAAATGGTATGAAGCTAATCAAAACATCATTAACCTTAAAGAACCAAATGGTACCCAAAGAAAAGATGAAAAAAGACCTAAAGTGTGGAAAGCTGTACAGCTAGATCATTCGGAAAAACCCTCATAACCATCAAGGTAGGTTTTGGCAAAATATTGCTTGAGTTACATGTGAGCTTTTAAGTCCACATCCAACTAAAAAGTGTATCTACAACTCTAGCCGCCACAAGAAGTCAGTCTCCCTTGACTGTGTATCAAAACCACCCTAATGGAGATTTTAAATGCCAAAAAACTAATTATAAGAAACGCAGCAGATTGTCAACTTGTTTGCATGGTAGTATGATAACTGACTACTTCTACCTAGAACATCAATACTTGGCAGCTAGGAAACATGGACACTCTGTTTAGGGTACCAGACACGTCTCAAACACACATACTCCTCGGACAGGGCAATTGGAATTGGCATGTCCAATATTTTTTTCTAGTGGACACGTCCCAAACGTACTGGGGAAACGCATGTCCCTTAGATAGACACATTTTGGGACACGATGGGGTGAAATGTTATTGTTGAAAGTACTAAGTGGGGTCGAATTTATAAATTTTAAAACTTTAAAAACCAAAACATAAAACACCCAAATCCAATCCTTCAAATTCCTAAAGTTGTTAGTTATTGTATTATAGTTGTGAACTTGTTTAATTGTTTTCATCTTGTTTTTTGTGGATTATGAACGTCACATTTATACCCATAGAAAATAAATATATATACATTTATACATTTTTTTGCTAATTCCCGCCATATTGATATCCTTAAGTTTTCGAAAATCCCGTGTTTGGTGTCCGTATCTATGACCATATTCATACCTATGTCCGTATCCGTGCTTCTTAGCTTGGCAGAATAATAGCTCAGAAAGAGTCTACAAGGAGATTGGCTTCTTGACCTCCAGATTACCAAGGTATATTGATGGCCCGAGTGTTAGGCTTGTTGGGGCTTTTGTTTTTGAGACAAGTTTCTTTGCTTTGCTATAGCTTGTATATGGGTGGCATCATCTTTAATGCCCTTTTGATACACATTTATGTATAATAAAAATAAAATAAAAAGAAGATTACCAAGGTACATTGATTGCACGAAATTGGGAGTTAATTCCCAATAAGGCTCTTGTTCAACTGGAATTAACTGAACAGCTTGCCAATAAACTAGTTGAACATTTTGTAAGAATCAAGAGGTGAAAATGACTAGAGAAAGAGGAAAAAAGATAGGATCTACAATTTTCTTCAACCAGAACAAATGCAACTCTTTTTTGAGGGAGAGGAGGGGAACTTCAATGTCGAAACTCATCATACCTTAGTCCAAATGGATTGATCATTAGCCACAGAAGCTTCGACTAACTGCTGAAGTGAGCCACGCTTGCTAGCAGTGGGGCTTTCATCATTCCCATTGCAAATCTACCCAAGAAGAAGGGTGCAGGAATGTATTATCTCATTGTCAGTTATACAACAGTAAGTGAATGAAAAATCAATTCAGCATATAGAACATAATAATGAAAGGGGAAGACGTTGACTACAAAGAACTTACCAGGTGAAGAATTTGAGGAATGCTCAAACCTGTGTCTGGAGCAGAGTTAATTTTCAAAGCCGCAAGATTTGAATGATAAAGTTCCAATTCAGGCGGAGCCTCACTATCATGCTTAATGCCTGCAGTGACCCCTTGGTGATCAGAGCTCATCAGTCCATTTACATCCAAATGTGGTGTGGAAGAAACCTCCATGATTAAACTGTTGTCCATACTACTGGCCATGTACTTCAGGTCCTTGATTTTGGCACTAAGAACCTCACCATTGGCACCAGTCCCAAGACCCTGATACAAGTGCTCCTGGGTTTCATCAGATGCAGCTTGAACAATAGAACCTGGGACCTGAGTTGACTCTTGTGTAGAGCTCCATTTCCTGCCACCATCACTGTCAATAGAACCAGCAGAGTACTTTCCAAAGAAGTGGTTCTTCCTTGACACTCCAATGTATCCTTCTTCAGAGGAAGTTCCAACAACATCAGATGGATCGTAAGAGGACTTGGGACGTTGTCGCTCTTTCTTGTTCTGTAAAAAGTTCATCAAGTCGACTTCTATACGAGGTGTGTACTGTTTAAGGGCTCGTCTCAAGGTATTTTGTTCTTCAACTGACAAACTAAGTATAAAATTTAAGACTGCTACAGAGTCGAAGTGGGAGTACACCGATATAATACAGGTAACAGCTGCTTCCTTCAGTTTTGTATTCTTATCATGGACCAATGGTGTCAATTTAGCAAGCCATAACTTTAGAATGCCACTATTACCATAGCCTTCAGAATTCATTGCATGTTTGTTGAAGGAACTAATGGCAAACTCAATGACAGCCAACTTTGCCTTTGGTGACCGTTGTTCATCCAGTGAACGAAGCAAAGCTGGTAAAAGAGAATCTATACCATAATTTTTGCTGACAATTTCCAATGTTGTTGAGCAAGGTTGCCTTACTAATTCCTTTGGATCAATTAACCGCGAGAAAACATGGGGTAAGATCCTCTCCATATAACTTTCAAAGGGCTTTCTGCAAGCTGGAATAATATCTGCAAGTGTTGAGAGAGCTGCCTGGGCGACTTTATGGTGAGGATCATCCAAGTGCTGGAAAAACAACTTCATTACCTTCTCAAAGTTCTGCGTAACTTCTTGAATACCTTTTGGGCCTTGCTGCAGCAAAGAATGGAGATAATTAAATGCAGCAACCCTAGCATTCCAATCTGAACTTGGACTCAGTCCCTCACTCAAAGCATCATTGAGAGAAACTGGACCATCCACATAGCTCGACATTTCTCCCAATGACAGCTGGCTATCGTCAAAACTCCTCCTGCTTGGAGGCATACGTCCAGCAACATTCTTTCTCAAAAGTGGCCTCTGAAAATTAGGAATATAATTGTTATGTGAATCCCTGAAATTTGCATCTTTATATGGTGTGTCCAAGTAGTTCCTATCAACGTGCAAGTTCATAAACCGTCTGGCCTCCCTAGCATCAATGTTCTCTTCAATGGAACCTCTTTCATGTAGTTTTTCAGACGCTCTCTTAGCTGAGTAGGATGAAAGGGCTGAGAAAGGCTCAGCTCCCCCAGTACTGCGATATGATAATTTACTGGGATCTTTGGAAGCCTGAATCTGAGTGATGATGTCAGACATAGCCAGGCCACCATTGCGGTTATTACCTTTAGACATACCGGATGTAGTTGTATCAACCCCTAAAGAGGTTGAGAGATTATTTGAAGCAGGAACAGCAAGAGGGAAAGGTGGATCACGAGATGATGGAGGGTCAACTCCTGCACTAGGGGCAAAAAAGGAAAAATTTAGCCATTCACAAGAGATGTAGAAATACATGTTAATTATGACTATATAATCATCCAGGCAGCTGTTCACCATCGCATCAATTGATTTTAGCTGAATATGTGATGGAAAACACCAATTGATTGGAAAAGTAATTGCAATACCTAGATCCAAACTAGATGATTGGAGAGTTGAAGGATTATGCTTCTCAGATGCATCCAAACCTCTAAGCATGCTTTCAATAGCTGTAACCTTCTGTTTGCTTGCATGCAGCACACTTTCCAGGCTTCTTTCTGTAGTTTTACCTACTGGCTTTGCTTGGGATGACGCAAGCCCAGAAGAGAGAGACGCACCTGAGGGCAAACTTGAACTTCTGTCCATTGCAACTATAGCTGAAGTTCCATATCCAGGTAAATTTGAAGGGGCAGATGTTTGTGAGGCAAAAGACATTTGCGAACTTCTCTCCCGAACAGAAGGAGAAGCATGTCTTCTATGCATGCCCCCGTCTTCATCATTTATTATCTACACAGACATGACCATATTATAGTAAAATTTCTATAATGATATTTAAAATTTTATTTTCAAAGGGGACAAGGGGAGGTAAAGGATAAGCATAAAGAGAAACATATGTACCCTTTGAATAACAGGATCAAATGATAAAAACAGTCTCCGGGAACGCTCTGGCCAAGTTTTTGCAAACATTCTGTAGCAAGTTCTTGCAGTTGCTCGTACCTGTCAAATATTATGTGTCAAGTACTTATGGTGATCCCTCAAGATATACCAGTAAGAAAGGGCATGGTTCTTGAAAGCACATGAAAAGAAATAATTAAGATATATTATTTTTTAAATAGATTTGGAAAATATCACAAAATGATGTTAGTTATAAGCCGGCCAAAGAAAAGAGAAAGATAGATGGCAATTAACTCAAGAAAAAAAAAACATAATTAGGAAATGCAAGAAATGACACGGATGAAGAACCAGTGTTGCCAAATTTGTGCCCTGATACTTGGGCTATTTTCAAGGTGGGGTACTGACTGCCCAGCAGCACTCGGTCAGGGTTCATTTAATGTCTCAACGAACAATTACACCCACTCTTCTACAGAAGAAGTAATAATCCAACTCATAACTCAAAGGTGCACAGTTTACTCACAGTTTTCCCCTGCACAACTACATCCCCTATTCTTGTTGCATATTTACCATAATGGCTCAACAAGTAAACAGTACTTGTTTAGCATATCTTAGAAAAGGAATCAAATACTTAATCAATTAGAACAACTGGCTTACAGTTGAAAGAGAAAAGAAAGGAAGGGGAGGGGAGGGGGGAAGAACAAACAGAAAAAACAAGAAGAGAACCATAAACTAGATAATCCACTCCTAAATAAAAAATTAAACCTGCCTGCTACACCCAAAATGATAAGAGAAAGGAAGCCATTTGGTTGTTTAACGTCTAAATGATATTTTATACCATGTGGATGAGTTAGGAAGTCATAAACTAAGCATCTAGGCAGATACGGAAGGTTGCTCATGACCGACTAAAGTGGCCCTAGAGGAGTCTGTTCAGCTTCTCTGCCCCTATATAGGTCTCATATGAACTTGTCCATTGATTATGTTGTGGTTTGGGTATTAATGAAGTTATTAATTCCCAACCAAAAAAATAAATAAATTTGAATTAGATATTAAAATTTTTATTGTTCGCTCGAATTTGAGATTAAACCTCCTTTATGAGGCAATGTCCACCAATATTTTGAAGTCAAAACCATTCAGGTAGTATAGAGCAAATAGAAGTTCAACCAGCTGGTGCTACTGAGCATAAAGACCTCCACAATCTTTAGAAACACAAATAAATTAACATATGCACATTTGACACCATGTGTCAAGTATGACAATATCATTAGCTGACATCAATGTTACGACTGATGTGCCAAAGACATGTCATGTCCACACCTCATTAGAAAAAGGAAGAATCTCCATTTTTTTATAAGTTTAAAAAAAAAAAAAAAAAAAAAAAAGAGGAAGAATCTCTAGCATCAAATACCTCACTCATTGCATCTGCAACACAACACCTTAAAAGGTCTTCATAGAGATCAGCTGCTCGTTGTATTTCAGGTGCATCAGCCCAATATTCTAGTATCAAAAGGGCATACTCACAACACCTACAGTAGAGATAATAAAAGAGGAAAAGTTTTGTGTTGACTGATACAGTGACATAAATTGACGGCACCCTGTAGAAGAAGCAGAATCATACCTCGCACGAAGTACTGCATTACGGTCATTCTTCGCACAATCAGCTATACAAGGAAGAACACGGCCAACTTTGCAGTTACGCAACATCTAGGAAGTCAAATAGGTTAAGAATGAAGGAAGAATATAAAGAAGGAAGGTACACAATCAAATTTAAGAAGCTAAATAATACCGTTTTAATGCAGTTATCTGCAGACTCTGCAATTACAAGGACAGTTATCACAACTAGCTTGAAAAGGACCTGGGGTTCAGACCACAGTCAGAAGAATGTTCAAGGATATCAAGAACCCAATAATCAGCAAGAAAAACGTGTACTTACCGGAATAAATATTTCAGCACAAGCTTCAAAATCACTCAAAAGTTCTTTAGATAAAAAGCTCAATAAGTGGCAAGCCTAGCAAAACAGAAGGAAACAAATTCATAACAGCTGTGATTTTGGAGAATACTCACAAATACAAAAAATGCCAAAGACTTATCCACTGCTGAATTTAATGACTCAGTTTTCAAGCGGCAAATGACCTTTACCATGATATTCAGGCACAACAACAAAAACTAGTTGCTGGACCTCTATCTCAATAAAGGCTTAAGCTTTAAGCAGGGTTCAGGATATTGGAACGTGCAGATAAATGTATTTGCGCATGTTAAATATTGGAAGACTGAAAACTGTATTGTGCTAATTCAGAATATTTAATACACCACAACCGCACATGATAGTTAATTCCTCCACATAAAAAATAAAGACTATTTGATTTTGCTGGAGAGAGAAGTGGGCACTGATGGCTAAAGGGTATTTTAGTCTCTTTGTTTTATTTGACTTTGACCAAAATCTTCCCTTTTTCATAAAAAATTAGTTTAAACAAATTAGAGTATTCTAGTACTTTCACATCAAAACCCTAACACCGTTTCTTGACAAACTCTAACAAGGGAGGTCAATGTAATTTCCAGAACTTGAAGGGAGCTTTCTCACTTTTCATTAAACCTCAGGAGTAGTCATTAAACCTCAGGGGTAGTCAGTGTAATTTACTCAACAAAAAAAAACTTACTTAGCAGATTGTTATCTAGATCCTCCACAACGACAAGAGATATCAGTGCATCCTTTATCTATTTTCTTACAGCTATAAGCCACAATAAAACACTTTGTCCCATTGACTATTTGCTCTCCATAATCTTCCAAGTTCACATTGGTTTTTTATTCATAAAATTTCTTGTAGTTATCAAGGTTCCCTCAACCCAAACCAAGAAGTACTCGATGCAAGATTACACAACCAAAAAGAGACTAATCAGCACATTGCTGGCACAGTTTAAGATTATATATCTTAAGGAATTATGAAAATACTTTAAGCATACAGAGAAAGGCCAAAACTATCCCATATTTTACTTCAACTGGATTCCTTTAAATTAGAAAGACCAAACAATCAAAATGAAGCTGCAGACTACCAATGGCTAGATTTAATCAGCAACCCCCTCATCCCACCTCACCAGCATGAGCGGTAAAACAAATAATAATAAAATAAAATAAACAAACTCCTCCCCTTAAAAAAGAAGCAGCCTTAAAATAACATTTGGAAAGCCAAGAAAATGCTACCACACCTGCTTTACTATGGTAGATCTTCGATCAGACAATTGTGTGCTCAGAGGGCCAGCAAGTTGTTTAAGAAGTCCACGGAAACAAGGGTAATCAGCTGCACCTGACAGAATGAAATAGATGACAAAAAGATAAATTAAACATACCTTCCTCAAATATTACAAAGCCATACTATGTTTCCAAGGCCAATGCCATATCGTACGAGATACAAGGAAAAGTGAATCTCCTCCCCGCCGAACATGAAAAGTTCGATAATGATACCCTTTTTTCTCCAAAAGGAAAACAGATATCATATCCAAAAGTCAACTGCCTCTATATCTATAGTCAACTGCCTGTAGTTATACAGGCAGTTGACTTTTGATACATTCTCTACATGGTTGTGGCCCCATCATTGGTGTTTTCATCCGTAGATCTATTTCACTGATAAAAAAATAAATATGATCATCTATAGTTTGGAAAATATGAACAACATTAATAAGGAACAGTGATTCAGTGCACGCTCAAGACCACCTGTTTCTTTTTCCACAAGCCAATAACACAGTTACTCTCATAACAAGACAAACAAGGACAACACAAAAAACGAATAGCATCTGGGACACCAACGGTAATCACATGTGGACCACATTCCTTCAAGAAATTACCAACTTTTGACATAAAGAAATGCAGCCTCAAAAACTCACTTCATAAGTTTCAAATCAGAATTTTATGAATGGAATTTCCTGGTATGCGCAGGACAACTAATGTTTTCTTTTTAATTCATTCAAAGCCAATTATGACCAGATTAGCTTACTGAATGCTCCTAGTCATGGAGTAAGTTAAGGTATACATTAATATGAATACTGTAAAGTAGCTCAAAAAGGGGGGATTCATAACCCTTAAGTAAAGAATAGCAGTCAAAGTGAGGCCATTCTTTCCTATTTACCAATAATCTACTTACAAAAATCATTCTTCAACCTCAATGATTTGCTAATATTCATTAGAGGCACCAAGTTGACTATTTTATGTTCTTGTGATATGCCCCTTAGAACCACAATTTTTAAAATATAAGGCAGCAATTTTAACTTTTGTTTGTGTGTGCATTTTTTAGTTGATGTGTTTGTAGTTCTACTCCAGATTTGGCTACTATGAACAATCTCCAATTTAGAAAAGATAATCTCAAATTTAAATTGATGCCTCTCCATATCAATTTCTGCCTTGTTTCACCATTAGTTAGGTTGCCTTGGTGGAACAATCCACTTTTGAACAAATCAATAATGCCTTCGGGTTCTGTTTCATTTCGACATCAAAGCAAGCACCATTCTTATAGGAGCTCCCTCCCTAGTTTCCCCTCTTATTGTTGCTTTTTTTGTTGATGCAGCTCAATAGAGAAGAAATTGAAGCTTTGTGCCCCTTACATGACATCCAGCTTAAATTACTTCCATATGATGCCTCTTTTGTCCATGAATACATCATTGTTCAATAAACTGCCTAAGACATTTTGTGGAGAAAATAGGCAACCATGCTGTTTAATTATCAAACTGGAAGTACAGAATGACTTGGGTGTGGATCGCACAGTGGGACTCATCTCCATCTTGTCTTAAACTAATTTTAAAATTTCACAAATGATTCCATTAATCCACTAAGTTGAAGGTAACCACTGATAGTAATTGGTCATTGGCAGACTAAAATTCTGGGAGGATAGTAAGCATCTTCACAAGTTTGTACTAATCTACATTACGTACATAATGAAATCCAGAAGTAGGGTAGACAATAACCAAGTTTTGAGGTGTTCAGGCTCTGAGTCAGATCACATTGACGCCTTGTTAAAACTTGCATAGGTGTTTGTTAAGAGTACTGCCACACCTTTCATACTCTTTTCAACTTAGACCAGTACAGCAGGCTAAGATGCAATAATCCATCTTACGGATAAGAACCTGCCAATGGGCCTACCAAGAACTGAGAGAAGAAGAAGAAGTTTTCCTTGAACAGCATGAAAAACAGAACAAAAGAATAATGCATTAGAAATAGAAAAGAAAAGAGAGATCTCACTTACCTGGATTTAACTTTGAGATAAAAACAAACAATGAGATTTCTGAGAGCAGAAGCTACCACGGCCTTCATTTTAAAAGTCACCCATGGAATAGACTAGAGATGGAGTATAAAATAGGGGAGTGATTCTGGAAGAGTCAGAAATAGATGGTAGGAAAGCAAAAGTGGACAAACATGGGAGAGATTCTGGAAGAGTAAGATGTAGACTCTAGGAAAGCAATGAGGGAAAGGGGGACGAAGGACAACAAACCCAAATGTAATATTAGTACTCAACTAATTGAATTCATGCACGTATCGAATTCTGATTCTGTTTACCAAGTCTTTTCTTCATTGCTTGAATTTATTCCATATTTTCTTGTTCTTGTTTATAAGCCTATGCAAACTTCCACTTATCCAATTATCTCTTCAGTTCTTGACTACCAGATCACACACTGTCACATGCCCAAACAAGGCAAGCCAAGCCGAGATAAGCCAAGGGTTGTACAAGCATGCTTGTTTAGATAACAATCTTAAAAATGATACTCAAGCTCAGCTAATTTAGATAATGGAAGAACTTAAAGCTTGTTAGCAAGCAAGAACAAGCTGTTGACAAATGGCTAGGTTCATTTGCAGCCCATCTAGAAGAGTAGGCAGTAAATCACATGGGAAGTCGAAGCACATAAATGCCCGAAAACCTTTAAAAACCAAATGAAGCACTAAGGCCACAATTATTCTCCACTAATTCTGCAAAATTAGCATATAAAGCAACCAGAATAGAACAAATAATCTGTAAATACTCTATAAAGGCCTTTATATGTCTAGACTGACCAAACAGGCCTAAATTTTGCATGATTACTGAACTATCACAGAACTTCTCTTCTTCTTCTTTTTTATTGATAAGTAACAAAAATGCTTTTACTTTCATCATTGTCATGCTGCATTTCTAAACCATCCGTTTAACATAGAGCAAGAAGCATGAAACCAACTAGTCATCCTGATGCAGATCATGTGAAGAAGAACAAGGACAAAGATGGAGTCATATAGAGAGCACACATTGGATATTGTACACTCATATTAGGGTTAATTTGAGTCTTGATTTAACATTTCTTTTGAGTTAGAAACTTCGAATGCTGCTGAACATATGTATGGAGGTTTTACTAACTGTTGCACATTTCACAGAATGGATATTTTGGTAGTTTCTAAATTTTGTGGACATGGACAGTTGTATGGGTACATGGGTCTTCTTGTTGGTCAAATTATGTTATTGGGTCATTACATCTGATTCTTATTTGATTATTTAGATCCAGATTATTCTAAATGATCAAAATTTCTCAGCTTTCTATTCTTGATTATTAGTCCTAATATAATTAGGACAGTGTAGCAGCCTATAAATACCAATGACTAGGTTTCATCCCATAGAATGTTGATATTAGAGCATTGGAGATAGGGTTCATGTGGCCGTCCATAAATTTGAATAGGGCCATTTTGAATTGGCTGTTACAAATTTGATAACCAAATGTGTTGGGTTGTAAAATGAAACAACTCAAAATCTATAAATTCACTTTGTTAAAATCTTTGCTTCTTTGTTACTTTTAAAACATAAAATTACCAATTCAAAATCAACCCTATTCAATGCCTACCAAATTCTGAGTCAAAAGTATTTATTAATTCCTAGGTCCTAAATTTGTCAATCAAGATTGAATGATTTGTTACGTTTTCTTCTTTTTCTCCATAAAATAACACCATTCTCGAGTCACTATTCACAACCCCAAAGTAATCCCTCTTTCAATCCCAAAACACCACCCAATCAATCTTAAATCAACCCCCACCCCTTATTAGTTCGTAGGTTTAAATTAGTGAATCAAAATTAATGATTTAAATCTGTACAACCAAATGGGCCCAAGTGTTCTGTGTGATTTTACATATTCTTCTTCTTCATCTCCACAAAGTAACACCATTCTCAAGTCACTATTCACAACCCCATAGCATCACCCAATCAATCTTAAATTAATCCCAACCCCTTCCCCTCCCCTTTGGCCATAAATTTGACATAAAAAAAAGCTTACTGCTACCTAGAGACCTGCAGCCGTTATTCTACAAATCCAATAACCTGCTTTTGAAAATCAAACCAAATTTTTTTACAAGTAGAAAATAAAGCCACACCTTACACCTTTCATCTACAAGGCCTAGAAAATTTCTACCTATAAGAACCCTAGACCTAAAAGTTTTTCTCATCCTAAACCCATCAGACATCCACTTATGCCTGGTCCAAGTTTCCCATAGCTTCCTAAATCATATCAATTCCTTCAAACACCTAAAGGCAAGCATTTCATGATTTTTTTATCAAACATGCCTCATTCCTATAAAATATTTTACAAGAAAACCCATATTCATCCCTCTCTAGCAATTCAGCCACTTTTTTTTTAAACTCTTTTTTATTCATATTTCCTTCTGTTCTTTCTAATCCCAATGTTCTTTTAGCAAACACAATAAAAAAATAATTTCATTAAAAAATCACAAGCTAATTAGACAATGAAAAAAATTAAGAAGTCTAAAGTAAAGGGAAGAACTAGCAACAAACCTCCAATAACAAGGCCTTCCACTCTCTGCAAGGCTCCAATGCGGAGAGACCAATCTTTGTCAGGTACAAGAGTTGAAGCAATTTTCTCAAATTCCCTTATTAGCTCCTTCTCAGAGTAAACTTTAATCGGGTCAATGGGTTTTTCTGTGACATCATTATCTCCTGCACATCACATAGAACAAACCAAAGTGAACACCAGTAATCTCTACTATCACAGCATCACCAATTATCATTCAATTATAGATCACGTTATAATTAATTCCATCCATCAGTCAACTTCAACATGCCAACAACATGATTTCATCCAATATGAACAAGATCTTGTAAATTCATGCATGACAATAATTACATAAATTTGTGTACATACAAGGAAAACTATTAATACAACTACCTAGGTTTTGGCTCCTCCACTGAGTTTTCTACAATATCCCCCACCAACCATTAGAAGTTTATCACATCAAAAAAGAAAAGAGAAAAAAAAATTAACAAACAAGAGAGAGAGAGAGAGAGAGAGAGAGAGAGAGAGAGAGGTTATAAAGAAAAAAGAGTACAAGAATCCACCATCTCACAGTTCGAACAAATGAGCTTTGAACTCTGTGTGTGTGTGTGTGTGTGTGTGTGTGTGTGAGAGAGAGAGAGAGAGAGAGAGAGAGGTTAGTAAGAAAAAAGAGTACAAGAATCCACCATCTCACATTTTGAACAAATGAGCTTTGAACTCTTAGCCTTGTGATTCACATAACCTTTGTTTATTAATTCTTCCAAGTAAAGCTTTCTCCTCACCATATAGATAATTCTATCAATTTTATTAGGGTTGATGGTCAAAATGATAAAATCAAGTTCACTTTTTGGCAAATGAGACTAATGTGAACACAAATTACGACACCTCAAATTCCAGCCTGAATTCTTAATACAGTGACAACAGAGAAATTTGCTAGAGAAGAGCAGACCTAAATTTACTAGGCCTGATGGCGATATAAGTTACATGTAACTAAACAAACCAACTTCATTGACAATGAGACAGTTCTAACAGGCCAAAAGATATAGCAGCAATACAATACACTCTTTCAAGGTTTCAAAGAAAGAACGGCAAAACAAAAAAAAAAAATTTTAAGTAAAGACTAAGTTTTGATACATCAAGCCATTTTTACATAGTGAAATTTGGAATAGCCGAAATATTGAATAGATTAACTAAAAAAAAGTCCAATTTGACTTTACCAAAAAAGACCAGTAAAGAAATTCAGAACTCAATGAGTTCCATACTACGGCATAAGGTAATGCTACACATTCACCTAGACCTGATTCTTACTACCAAGAATAACTAAATGAGGTGAAGAACCTCACATAAAAGGAGATTTAACAGCTCACGCATTGCCTTGAACCATGAAACCAGTCTGATTGTGTAGAGGGAGAGAGGAAGCACATTGGTGAAGCTTCATTATCATAAGAAGGTAAGATTACAACATGGGGAAAAAGCCACTAGTATGAGAACATCACAAACTTAAAAAGTTTCCTACCTTCGATAGATCTCATGGCTAGTACCAGTACAAAAGACAGGTATGCACATATATATAGTTTACAAAACTTAAAGAATCAATCACCTGTAAGGCCAAAAAGTGGATGGTAGGAAAAACAAAATAAATAATAAAAACATCACAATTTAAAGAATTAAGGATCAAGTAGAATATCTAAGAATTTCAAAAAAAAATTGGCAAAAATTTGACAGTTGAAGGCCTGCACACTCACTAAATCTGCCAAATTTTGAAACTAACTTGAAAATTATGCTCTGAAATCGCGAATCATCTGGCAAAAGTAATTGAAACAAAATAATCTCTCTATGGTTTGAGAATAGAAAAGAAATAAAGCCAATGTCCAGCACTTGAGAAAGCCCAGTTTAACCCCCTCACACGCCCCTCTGTTCTATTCTTTCCGAATAGAATAAAAAATACAGTAAAATAATTCTCCACCTCATGCAGCAATCTCACTCCAACTGAAGGATGCCAACCATAAAGAAGATAGGAAATATACTTTCTGCATAACCTAAAGTGAACTCAACCAATTAACAAAACTGAACCAAATACAAGAAGCTCATAGTCATTGATATGAAAGCAATGAATGTATTCAGTAATGTAACGCATCATGCCAAGTGGGAGTAGGCAATGACAACATATAAGATGCAGGGAAAGAACTTTCATGTGAATCCATATATATTTCAACAACCACCAAAATATCTGCAAAGTTATAGGTTAAAGCACACAAACCTCCAAAAAGTGACACGTCCCGAGTGGAATTCCTGGCTTTTGGACTCCTTTTGGGATTAAGGCCAGCAGGCTTGATCTCAACAGCAGTGTAATTATTTGCAAGCCCATCTGAAGAGTGAACTTTTGGTTCAATCCTCTCTAGCCTGGCATTAATATCTTTTAACTGCAGTTTAACACAATATTACTAAAGACAGTTGAGTAATAATATCAACTCAATAAAGCTAAAACTTTTTTCTACACCAAAACATCATCTACGATTAAAACAGACAACATAAAAACTCAATTCAACAACAGTTCAGCAACTTGAAAGTACAGGGAAGGAGACAACAGAGTGAAACAGAATTGTTTGCAGTTAATGCTCACCATTGATGTGGGAAGATGAAGACGCTGAAGTTCATCACGGAACTGAGGCCCAACCTGTGTGTACATCTCCTGAGAAGGAAACAAGAGTTGGTTAACATCAGAAGAGGTGAATTCCCTAACAAAACAAACTAAAATAGGTGAGCAGAAAGATTCAGAAACATTTATTCATTATTAGAGTTTGTAAAAGGATAACAAAAGCACTAGTTGCTAATATTGTGTGAACTAATAGATATTGCTTAAATGTTTTCATTTTTATGATAGCTCCCTCTCACAACTCCTCTGTGCAGTCTTTGCCACCAATTAGTACTTGTCCATACCATCCGCAGACAACAGGTGTCATTTGTCCCCACGTGATCTCAGGTTCTCACTTGACCACAACATCCACCTCAAGAATCATAGATGGGATCTTCTCCTTCATTACTATCTTACCCCTCATTCCTCCAAAAAACTTCCCATAAAACATTATTTATTCGCATCCTATATATACAACACAAATCACTACTAACAAAACCATTTTAAATGATGTCAGCATATATACCCCCTATTAAATTTCTGCACCAGTTATAGGATGGCCTAAGGAATGAGAGGAGCTCAATAAGCTCTGTGTCATGGAAGAAGCAGAGGTCAATTTTGAGTGGGGTTCATAACCAAATTTAAAATTAGAAGACAATGGAAGTGGTTCATTAGTAATTTAATATGCATAAACGCTGTATCTGGGCTTCAAAACAAATTTGGATTTCCAATAGAACAGTTTGGTGTGACCTACGTGCCCAATACTGAGCTAGCTTCAACCTCAAATTTAGTTTGCTGCGGAACCTCCCATCAAACTACTTACTTGGGGCTGGTCTTAGATACTGCATCAAGCAGTCTTATTCAGAGGACTCAGTAGTAAAAATCTGCCACCCTCCAAGACAAAATTGACATCTTGGAGACTCAGATAACTTCCTCAAGTGCACAATTGTTCCGAACCATAAAATGAATTTCCCTCTTTCAAACATAAAGACAGCTCAGAAATTTTAAATTCAGGAAGAGAGCAACAAAGTTTTAGCAACTCCAGTTGTGTATAAAATATAATGAAGTTCTTATTTATCAAGCCCAATGGGGAATACAGTTCAGATTTATGTGAGAATATAAAAACAATTCCCCACAAGTTTTACAAACCTCAATACATGATATAGCTGCCTCCCTTACACCATGATTTGAATCATTCAACATCTGCAAAATCTGATAATCCAAGAGAAAACTAGTAAGTTTCTAGCTCTCATTTCCCTATAGAATAAGTGAAATAACTACATACCAAATGTATCTGTACTACACTTAAAATATAGGAAATGAACATACTGGAGCAAGAATTGCACGTTGAAGAGGGAGTTCAGTAGATGCAAAAAGACCAATCGCTGACGTGACAGTACGTGCGAACTCTTCGCGAACTCTCCAGCTTTTGTGTGTCCAAGCATAAGAACCTGCTCTCTCAACAATGATCGTTGGTGAAGAAACCTGACACAAACAATTACAAATAAGTGCATTCATGCCTGTTTTTCCTTTTTCTGCCACACGTGTCAACAGAGAAAGAAAGAAATCTAATTTAGCACCAGGGCAATATGATTTACACAAAGGGAACAACAAAAGTTAGTGTTGTGGTCTTAACACATAGTGAAATGCACTTCGCCTATACGATGAAAGTCAAAAAATAAATTATAAAGCATCTCAACAGGAAGGGGATAATTTTTTATAATGTGCCTTTGGAAGTATGGAGTGAAGAGGGTCTAAGTTTCGTGGCAAGTAAAGTGGGAAAACCTATGCTAGGTTTCATGGTTGACGCGTCGCATGAAATTCCTAGATCGTTCTTTCTTGAATTAGGTGCAAACTTTATGAAATTAAGGTAGAACTTCCTTGGAGACCACAGAAGTGTACTGTGTACCATGTCCAAGGCTTTCGAGCACACTATTAACTTTAGACCGTCCTCTCCAAATCCTCCAAGCAAGCATAGTAGGCCTAAAAAAGAGTGGAGAGTGAAAGAGGAGAAAGAGAAGGCCACCCATAATGATTGGGTGTTGGTCACTTGTAAGAACAGGAAAGCCAAGGTGGAATCTTTGTCTAAACCTTGGGATAAGGCATCCAGAGGACAGGAGAGGAGCCCTCCAACATGATTATTGGTCTTGCCTATGTTGCATGGACTCTTCTAAAATGTATGATGCACCCATGTTAGACACTCAACAGTTGGACTCTGACACTTAGGTAGAGGTACGGATATATGTTTAACATTTATTGTTGGATATTCCCCCAATAAAAATATTTAGTAATTTGAATTTACCATATAAATATGCATAAAACTCTCGTATGATACATGAAATGCTTTATAGCACCTTATAAACACCATTTTCTCCTCGAAAATAAAATAATTATATTAAGAATTACAAATATCTTGTCGTGTCCTCGCGTCCTTAAACATATGAATTAGATGAATTCCACACTTCGACATGTTCGTACCCAACACCCCTACCCAAGTCCATGTAACAAAGGTTCTTGCTTCTTGTGATGTAAATAGTGGTTCTTGTCAATCTATTGACAAATGTGGATAAGGAGAAATTTCATGGAACTTCTTCTAATTAAAGGGAGGAGTCATCAAGGGATTCAAACAAAAAGAAATTAGTGGAGAAAATAAAAATTCTCAACAGAGCTAGAAAAAAAAAACCAGTAATTGGCTAGCATAACAAGGAAGAGCTCACGTTTGAGAAAACTGTCAAACGTGTTTACCTAGTCACTTGGGGTGTGAGAGGATAGCTCGGTTTGTCATTTTGTTGCGCCTAACTTCTCAGGTTGTGAGAGATTTTTCTTTGAGTAGTAGACTAGGACTTAGTGCCCGTAGGACTTAAAAGCCAAGCTGTTGCTTGCTTTTAGGTTTTTTTGTGTGCAAAAAAGTGTTGGCTTTTTTGCTTATAAGGCCCTTGTTGTACTTAGGTTGTCTTTTGTGTGTGCATTAGGCCCTTGGACTGGCTTTTGTTCACTCCTTGGGGTTCTTTCTATGCTTCCCCCCTTTGCCTCGCCATGCCACTAGATCCATAATGGCTGGCGAGTCAGAACATGTCCATATATTCTTCTTTTTTTGGGTATTAAAATGTTCTGTTGCTTACCAAAAACCAGATGCCTACCAGGTTCAATGCATATGCCATAAGTCTATAAATCTAGCAAACCAACCAGCAATTCTGGTGATAGTGGTTCAATGCATAGCAATTCTTTTTTTTTTTTTCCTGGTGATAGTGGTTTTATGTGCCAGGAACCCAAAGTTCTTATAGGTTTTGCTATGGCTGCATGATTTATCTAACAGTGAAATCTCAATATAAATGCTTAATTCGTCAAAAAGCAAGTGGTAATATGTGAACATCAGGGGTGTGAGTTTCAATTATAAAGGTGTCTATAGGACTGTAACTTGAACCGAACGGCTCGTGACTAGATTGAGCTCGGCTCATTAACAACTCGTTTAAAGTTCATTCATTTCATTACAAGACCAAGCTTGAACATGATTTTCAAGCTCGGTTTTTAAATGAGCCAAGTCCAAACAATGGGTAGTTCGGCTCGTTTATGTTCAGTTCATCTAGTGTTTCTAACAATGCCCCTACATCCAAGTATCAGATTATAAAATATACCTAAAACTTTATGTAAATAAATCCAACTTCAATAGGCAAAAATTTTCAATCTAAAAAGTCATAAAGTATAAAGTACATGTTAGGAACATGTAATAAATGAGTCAGACACAAGTCAAACTAAAAAAACAATTAAAAAGGTTTTGTATCTTGGCCCCACCTTACAAGTCAGCAAAATTACATTTGCCTTCAATGTTGCCTTGGGAAGTGAGTCCACTCTCAACAAATACGAAACGTATGCTCTGCATTGAGCCAAGCTCGAACAGCTCAATAATATAGCAACTGAGCTCAAACAGAACATACCATTTTGCTTTCAAACTCGAGCCGAGCTTGATCAAGACCAAAGGTAAACCGAGCCGATCTTGGGCAGGTTGATACTCGCTCAGCTCGGCTTGTTTTCACCCCTAGGTGTATAAGAATAAGCAAACCCTAGATAGTAGACATATAGCATTGTCTCACAGAGAATCCTGAAGGACTTCGAATTTTATCGAAGGCTATTAAACTTGGTTGCATCAGGAAGCACTAAGTTTAACAAATTTGAGGCATGGTCCCAACTCTCACCCACTGATTTTAAGCTTTCCATCAACTATAGCATACCAACAAAAAATACAAGAAAGAAAGAAAGTAAGGAGGCAGGAAAGACACGGAAAAATGCTTATTTTTTTGGCTCCAATGTGAAATTGAATATTGAGAAACCCTTCTCATGGTGAGGTCATGCAAGGAATCGGGATTATAGGTTACACTTTGTCAAACACCTCCAAATACAAAATATTATTTGTTTAACAATATGCACTAGACATAAAATTCTGTTATTCTTGTTGCAAATCTTGAATCAGATACATGATCACGTGTATTAAAACTGAATGATGCTAATCTAATACAAAAAAATTAACTAACTACATGATGAAACAAGAACGCAACTAAAAAAACATGACCAAACAAAATGAGCAATCACTGAAATGAATCAGTAAATAAAAAAGAGTATCAAAATCTCAGAATAGTCAAGAAATTGAATTCAAATTAAAAGATTTGATTCAAAACCCAAAGTTCAGTAGATTCATACAGCAGTGGATTCTTACTTTTTCTTTTTCTTTTTCTTTTGCTCAAGTTCAATTCCATTCACACATATAGAATTCTAAAAAATCAATTATAATTTCCCAACCAAACAAGGCTCAAAAAATTATGAAGAGAAATAAAATAAACAATACCAATCCCCGCTTAACAGAAATTTCAGTTAACCCAAAATTCGGTACTATACATACACGTCGTAACGAACAAACACTGAAAATTCAAGCCAAAAAAATCCCAAAAATTCAACTCTTCCCAACCACTCGTAGAGTATGCAATTAAGTCCAAAGAGCAATAATTAGATCATATAGAACCAACATTTACTGAAAAGAAAAGATACCTACACGCATTGAGAGAAAGAGTCGGAAAGAGTATTACCTCCATGAGAGTGAGCAAAAGGCGCCTTGCAGCGTCGCGGACGGGTTTTTTGGAATCCCCTAACCGCTCAACAATGGCAGGAACTAAGGCATTGAAGTGAAGCTTCAAGTGCTCGCCGGAGAGAACAGCAGCGGAGGCGAGAGCCTGTAGGGCACCCTGAGAAACCCTAAAATTATTGTCTTTCAAGAGATCCAAGCAACAATCGACGAGCGAAGTGACCTCCGAGGACGAGAGGCTCTTCCTCGAAGCTTCTAGAAGTTCGTGGAGGCGCTCCACCCCGGCCATTCTCTTCTTGGTGTCCTTGGCGCGCGCCATCTCCAGCGCCTCCTCCATTGCGGCAATCTCCACGAAATTAGGGTTCCTCCGTCTGGATCTGGCGGCGTCGGGTTCAGATCTGCGGTGGATTTAGCGGATAAAGCCGCTGTATTTGGCGGAGGTGTTGGTGGAGTAGTGACGGATAGTGTGAAGAGAGCGAGTTGAGAAACGAAATAGAAATAAGAGAGAGTGAAAATTGGGTGGAAAGCTTTTGCTATATCGACGGAGGAGAGACGATATATCTACGACTCTATCTGGCGGTTGGGTAAATCCGAAAAAAATTACCAAATCATTTGTCGTAATTTACACTCTGTACCATTGCGTTTGTTAATAACAGTGCAGTGAATCGGATCCATCTCAAGTCTCAAACCCCGATCCACCAAATTTTATTAAATCAAGGCCTCCAGCCCCCACCCCGCTATTGCTTAACTTATTTGTTTTTTATTTTTCATGGTTCTTGTGAGGACCATAAGTGAATAATAATGATTTTGAGTTGGGGCGCCTGCGATATATGGTAGATATTTGGGGAAGCAAAGGGATATAAAGGAGAAACCCTCCCTGCGAGCCTTCTTTCCATAGTATACTGGTACCACGGTCCACCTTACAAAAGTGTATCAGAAATATTGACAGCTCTCATGCAGCTTTCAAAGAGTTGTACCCCAAGATCACAAACAAGGACTATTGAGTTGTACCCCAAGATCATATAATTGTGATTCTGTCTCCATACTGCTCAAACACACAATCAAAGCACTGCATCTTTGACAATTTTATACCAATATACTGTTTTGGATTCTCTCTTTGCTTATTTTTTTCCATTTTTTTTTTAATCTTTGAAGGGGTATTTTACAAAATTAATACCATCCAGTGAGGATCCACTCACATAACCAATCTTTGATTTCCTTTTTTGGGGAAAGAAAGAGATTTACAAATACAAGATACTATATAAATAACACATTTTAACCAAAGCCAAAGCATTAACGTCAACCCCGACCTGTCATAAACATTGAGCTTGCAAATCACATGTTGCCAACGATGATAATCGCTCACCAGTAGCGGTTAGCGCATGTGTCAAAAGAACTCAACCAGCTAGTAGACAAAACCCAATTAACATGACTCAAGGTCACGATATAAAACTTATTCTAATTTCCATTGGTGCCTTTGAAATTGAGTTAACAACAGTTATCTTAATAACTGCTGCAGTTAATTATAAATTTCACACTGCAATTATTTACAAGTTACAAACTGTGTCTATCCAATTCACTTGTTGATATTAATATGAATAATCTCTTATCCAATAATTCAATCTACTACGATGGTGATTCAATGACAACCATCATCTCCGACAATAATCAAAGATTGTACACACATCACGTGTGTCCATAAATTACTATCAATATAAAATCTGATGTTCCTGCAGTATGATGATATTTGTGAGACGAACCTTCAAATTTAAAAATATAAATATAAATATATATAAAAACTCCGCTACCGGCCAGCCAAACTTTTCAGTTTGACCTCAAATTTATCCTTGCCGCTCGAGTTTAAGACCAAATTCATTACATCAACTACCAAGCGTGAATAAATGTTGAAACATTCTGAAGACCTATGATGGTGAAGCTTGGACTTCAATTCGGCTAAGAAAAATTGACGGAAACCATCCCAGTTGTGACATTTGATAATACGTTTCACCAAATAAAAAAAACAAACTACAAATTGTTGGTTAATGTGTCCATCAATGCATCATATTATGTTTGTTAAATAATCTCAGGAAGGGATTAGTGTCAATAGAGGATGATTGACACAGCACAAACAAGGAAAAGCCTAACTTCAAGACAAAGCCAAGCCACCAACCCCTTTGTGGGCAGAGAATAAGAAAAAGAAGGGTAAAAGAGTAGTCACACTTCAGCTTTTGTTTCATCATGTTAGGTTCCCTAAACTAATACATACACAAAAGACTAGTATTGCATTATGTTAACCGATGGTTGACCTTTACAGGTTGGCTGATTTAGGGTTTGTTGGAAAGTGTAAGGAATCACTGAACACAATGACAATGGTTAAAGAGTACCAAATACTCCTCTTACAACTAAAGGGAAATGGGTAGAAATGATACCCAGACAGACAGGCCAAGCAGGTTTAAAAGGGCAATACCGCAGTTCAAATAGTACCTTGAAGGGAGTTTTTGTGTAGCCATTGAAACAGAAAAAACCCAGAGTATGGGACTCGCGTATCTTAAACTGATTACTTATTGCAAGTCTGGAATACGTTGTTATTGCCTAGGTTATATGGACTCGAGTTACTAGTGCCAGAATCAGGTACGTGTCTAAGCGTCAAATTTCTCTAATTTCCATGTTCAAAGACAAAGAAACATGACAAATATTCATATATTTTAATACATTTATTTTGTACTCTAAGATAAAATAGTATTTACATGGTGTTAGAGTTTTAATTGGTGTTCATAATCAATCTACTTTGCTTTTACTCTCCAGCGCACAAGTACATGTCCCACAAGAAATGATATGTTTCATTCTGTTTTATATGAATCAAAAATCTGCACAAATATAGGGCCACAACAATTAATGAGAGCCATCATAATTGTTGACGATGTAATGGGCCAATAATTAATATGTTCATTACGCGAAAGCTTTAACCCTGATGTACTGATCCCACCCACCAAAATTGTGCTAAGCTCTCTCTCTCTCTCTCTCTCTCTCTGTAGTGTGTACCAACTGTCCCCCTTATACACAAACAAACAAAGCTCTATTAAAAGACAAGGAAAAGACCGAGTAAAAGCGAAGCATAAAAACTAGGAGCTTCAGCAATTCCATGAACTACCACAATAGGAAACCTAAGAAGAAACTAAAGCAAAATTCCACCCCAAAAAAAAAGTGCTTAATCTTTCAAGCAATAGAAAAGAGCATTCTGTCTATAGGCAACATTAGAAGGCACCACAAAATTATACTAACTGATATTTAAGCACAGTGAAGAACAAAGTATATCAATCTACATTAGTTATTTTTACGCTTTAGTGAATCCAAGCCTAACCCTACAGTAAAATTGCTTCTCAAATCCATGCCTTGTTTTCAGAGCTTGATTTGTTATCCAAGAATTGGTAAATAGTACCAAAACTACCAAGGATAGAATCCTTAAAAGGCAGTGCGAGATCAATGCAAGGACTAGTGAAACTACCAAAGAAGCTAATACGAACTTACTTCAGGCACTGCTCCTCTGGCCCACTATCAGATATTGTGGTAGCGCCCCATCTGCCAGCAACCAAGGTTCGCACCCCGGTTTCCTCTTAATGTTCTGGGAAGAGCACCCTGATGCTGTTTTAGCTTCTTCCCCTTTCATGAAACTCACACGTAAGAGTGAACTAGGATTATGACCTATAGTACTCTACTTTGTCCAGACAGGTTCAGCCTGCTCTTCCTTCTACATGCATCATGCATACCACTTTATCCACATCTCCACACACCCCCCCCAAAAAAACAAAAAAAAAACCACACACACACAGACAAAATCAAAACCTCTCACAAAAAACCCCGACACACAAGAAGAAAAAAAAAAAGCAGAGGGATAGAGAAGAATGAAAGAACAAAACAGAGTAACTCCTACCAAAGATAGGTTGGGCATGTACATACTTCCAATGAAAAGTCAGTCCTGATAGCAATCAGAGCTCATTGTGCTATTAAATCTATACCACCACACAAAGGATTCCATAAAAGCATGTAGCCACAGGTACTTTTAACAGTAATATCTGCATCCCTTACAGGAGAAATCAACAGTTAGAAGTGACACAACTCCTGCTGGGTTCTGCATCTTTTCTTGGGATGAATCCTGCTTGATTTCCAACTGCTTATGAAAGCTACCTAGAGGACCTCTGATAATGTCACTGTAAACAGGCTAATAATAGACTTGTAAAGTAACCAAGTTCCTGCAGATCCTTGATATAATCTGAGGAATTGGCAGTTGTTTGCTGGTCACAAAGAGTGAAACAGAGAAGCAACCTAAGTACTCGACATTTAAGTTGTTCTACAATTGTACTAACTACTACTGAATGAAATGGACAAATCTAGTTATACAGCATACCAAAGAAAATTCTGTCAAATATATTAGAAGAAAGGCGTACACAAAGAATTTCGGACTGAACATAGATACACAACGGAGCAGAAAATAATTCTTCAAAATCTCTAGCTAATTTTTTTTTTCATTTTATAAGTAAATCTCTCCCCAATATTTTATAAAATCAGATAAGTTAGACGGCAAGAAAGCATCACTGTTAATTTGCCAACAGCCGGCTATATGATCTGTCAAAAGCACAAAGAACAAAAGCCTATACCGATATAAGCACGATATAGGAAAAGGGTCCGACAAGCTCGTTAAACACAACATTTGTCCTGTGCACCTATATCACTTCAGCAACTTCAATAGATAGTATTCTGCCACATAACCATTGTTCAGGAAGCATCAGACAAATATTAGCGCCTAAGGATCATCGTCATAGGGTGCAATTGATGTGGACAATGATGGGAGCACAAAAATGGGCTTTCCATCGATTTGAAATTCATCCAGCGCAGAAGCATCAGCAGATTGATCATGCCAATTATTTCCAGTCAAGTCTACAAGCTCAAGTTTCCCTATATAATACCACCAAGTACAATGGAGTCAAATCCCAAGATTCCATACATGACATTTAGGGCGATTTTTTTCTTTTTGTCCTGGCATTCTAGTTTAGTCTCTCTCATTGCAATTGTTGGATCATAAATTGAAGTTGGTCAAAAAGTGATGATTCAGTTTTCAGAACCCATATTAAAGGATGACTATGCGGGCTTCAATGCTAAGGAAAGGAAGTGTAACACAAGCATTTTCAAACATTAAGCACCAGTCGCTTTATATGCTGCAAGACGGGGAGAGAAGAGAAAGGGAAGGAAGAAGAAGGGGGGGGGGGGGGGGGGGGGGGGGGGGGGGGGGGGGGGGGCATTGGTTGGGGAAGAGAAATATGGTATCCAATAAATGCCTTCCACTAAGAGTCTTGAAAGCAGCTGCATGCAAAAAGTTTGGTTCTAGAGCTATAATTATCAAGAGCGTATTGCCAAATTGCAATTGCAGATGCAACTGGAAATTAAGACATCACCTAGTAAGTCCTTCAATAATATGATTAACCTGTGGAACCACCTTAAGAAAAATCTTTTCAAGGCTTTGTAGAAACCACAAGCAGGTGACGCCACATCTAAATCAGTATTTAGTGGTCTGATCCATATTAAGAGGTTTATTTGATATATGCTTATATTGGTAAGTTTCAACAATTTTAAGGTTAAAAAAAATCAATTTGAGTTGTAATGTCTACCTATGTTAAGGAGGGCAACTGTTTAAAGATTAAACTCTCTAGATGGTCCAGTTACATCATTTATTTTTCCTCATCATACATTTGTTGCTTATGGAATGTAAAAATACGTGCTTAGTTAATACTTCTTCCTATGGGGAAACAACCAAGAAGAATGATTTACATTCAGCACAAAAGGGGGCTGTATGAAAAAAAAAAAAAAAAGAAGTAAAGATTATTAGTTTGTGGAAAACAAGAGCAATTAATCACCCTTAATACTCCCAAATTACTATATAATATGGCATCAACCACAAGGATTCAACATCATTCGAGAATTTGATGAGCCAAACATTTTTAATATATATCCAGAAACCAAAAACACTCCACATCTGAAATATGTACCTTTTGCAACTTTCAGGGCAGAGCATATGACTAACAAGGATTCAAAAGGCATAAAATTATAGCCTGCATTGACTGCAACAAGTCCTGGAGCCCGTGGAATGAGTGTCGTCAAGAACTTTGCAGTTTCAATGCCTCCACGGTTTTTGCTACACAATATTGATTAACACGTTAATTTTTCAGAAATAAGCTAAATATTAAATTTTGAGAAAGTCTAGGCGTCGGCTGAACCTCATATTGATGTGGACCAGCTTCAAATCCTCACTTATTTCCTTCTGGAGTTCCGTAAAGCCAGATGAACCAAGTCCAATATCTTCAAAATCCAGTGCTCGGATACCTGTGCCCAAAAATTTTCCCAAAGGTGCTCCAACTTTGCTGAAGGACAGCAATATCAAAACCAACACATCTGGACATGAAATAACAGAAGTGAAAGTCTAACCTCTGGAACTACAAGCCAGACTAACCTGCCAAGGTCATTTCCTCCAATAGACAGAGAATCCAGTGGCCCCTTTAAGGTTGAAAGAACACCTAAAAGTTGACTCACTCCTTTACATGAAAGATCACAATTTTCCACTTTCAAGTCAGCAAAGTGGGAGTGCCTTCCAGACATCTCAACAAAGTAGGGCATTAAACTCCTGAAAAGTCCAAGGAACAAGTTGTAAGACCAACTTAACTCAACAGAGCTTTGTCCCAACTCAAGAACAAATTAGAACACATACATTGCATATAGGGGAATGAAAAATCAAACTAACTTGATTCCATCATCCTCAAGAGGATTGTCACTTATATCCAGAATCTCCAAGTTAGGCATATGAACCAGGGCATATTTGAGACTGTCTGCATCATCTTTGCGTAGATTATTTCCCCTGAAATTAAATAAGTAACCTTGCCATGAACAAAAACTCTGTTTGAAACAGAAGACAAAATCCCCAAATTCGAAATTGAATTTGCCTAGACGTCTGTGTTCTTTAAATCCTAACTCATACAAGTTACAGAGTAGAATGATGAGCACCAGGAAGACACCAAGGGGTATTCATGTCACAATAATTTCATAAATTCAAGCACTTTATTATGCATGCCTGGTGTTCATGCGTCTCTTCACAATAATCCCATGAGTTGATTGTCCACAGAAGACACAGATTATATGTCATGGTGGGATACCTTAGATTGAGCGCACACAATGATTGCAATGACTTTGGTTCTCCTGAAGACAACTGGGAGCAACTGGAGGATCTCCATTTAAAATGAGAAAGCCACCCAGCAATCTGCAATATTGCACTGAAGTTTTATATTGGTTTATTGTTTGTAATCCAAAACTCAATAGGACATTAAATAAAAATGTATTACTCACATTGTTTTCTGAAAGGTCAAGGACAGATACACCAGATGCAGCATCGAGGAGGGTACTAAAAACCATTTTCGCAAAATTATGCCCAAGGTGGTTGTCAGAGAAGCTTAATGAAGACAATGACCTGCCACCAAAATGATGATGAGCTCTACTTGTCAGAGCTGATGTTGCAAACACAATCTCTCTGACTAAGTGACAAGCAACCTGATGCCCAGGACGACTATAGTAAAAGAAGCTTAAGCACACATCACATGTTCAGGTTCCCACTGAACCACAGAGATTAAACAGTTGAAACAAATGACACTCTGGGGATTGTTAAGGGGGAACAAGAGAATATTTTTTGTGATTCAGTAAAGAAGAAGAAAATTGAGTCTTGCCGCCACATTCCCAAGCCCTATGAATATCAACACAGAGCTATGTTTTCATATATGTTGGAGGAATAAAACTATCTCCAGTTTAAACGTGAGTCTGCAACATCTAGAAACAAAGGAATTGAATCTTCTATCAGTAAATCAAACTCTGATCAGATTGCATGTAACGTTACAAGGGGCTCCGCCAAGATGAACTGCACTGTATAAAGCAATGTGAAGAGCTAACCATAACGTGAAGAAAAGTGGAGGGTATGATTTCTAAAATCTGAACGATTAAGCTGATCTTTTTTGTCAGATAAAGTAGACAAGCTACAGTCAAATGACAAATCCAATAACTCATGAGCAGCAAAAAAGTACAGAAAAACCCCATACACGCTGTTAATCTCTCTCTTGATGAACCTAATCATAATCAAACCCTCTCTTAAACCTACGGTGTGCACCACTAATCCTTCAAGACCCTAAGTCCTGCTACATTACCCTATAGGAACAAACATATATACCACCCACATCTTCCTTAGAAGTTGAATACTGTGATTGCATCTCTCCAACATTTTGTTCGGCCAAACAATCATATCATGCTCCCACAAGTTGGAAGAAGCTCAATTGGACTGCCAGGAATTCAGAAATCAAACATTGCGACAATGGAATCTTCAAAACAATTCTGAATAGTTGGGCCAAGCATAGCAACTAGGAATTTAAGATACATAAGAGCAAGCTTGATGTCATATGCATATAGCCTGTCTTTCATGTTTGATAGTATGAGGAAAGTCGGTCAGTCATGGATTACATCAGCAAAAATGTTATATCCAGCTTATGACTTTACGGAACTTTGTTTTATGGTCGTAAACTCGTAACAGATTGACCGTAGAGAGAAACATGTTAGCCCCCTAAGCTATCCGTTCTTGTATTCTCATATATAGAACAGAATTAGTTCATCAGGAAGAGTAAACTATCACAAAAGTAATCAGCTTGAAAGTGAGCTAGAAAATGAGCATGACTGCCAAAGCAAGCAATTGAACGTACCAAGTATATGATCAAAGTTGAGAGACACCGGAGCCAAAAATGGAAAATGAGAGAACGAGACATACCTCCCTGATGATAGAAAAGACGCTAGTCCTACGGGTAATGAAAACCGACTGGTTTCAAGAAAGCTTGACGTCTTGATTGAGAAGTGCTCTATTGCATGTGTTTGAAGGTCCTTCATGCACAGAGAATCACAAATTGTATCCACAAAAGTTGAAGAAAGCTTGCAGTGAATAAATTCAAGTGATTTTAATGTTTCTCTGTTATGGTTCAGAAGTTTGCATAATCCTTCAACCTGTGAGATTTGCATGGTAAACAATAAATCATCAGTTAAGAAGAAAGCAATCGAGTTGGCAAAATCTCTATATACTTTTGAAAAGTATGATAGAAAGGCACTCCAAATGACATTGACAATAGGGTGAAAAACGAACCGAGCTGCTAGCTGGTAGCTTGAGTTCGGCTTGATATTAACGAGCTTGACCTCATTGTATTGAGTCTAACAAGCCGAGCTCAAACTAGAACTTGGAGCTCGTTTATTTAACGCGCCAATCAACAAAGTGATCGGTTCAATGTGTTCAAAAGAAAAGGCTGTACACTTTGGGTCCACTTAACAGAAGAGTGATAAAATAACCTGCTGCAAGACCAAAGATTAATAGAATCTTGTTTTCCTGACAAGTAAATTATAAGTTTTTGAATGACACAAAAAGAAAGCAGTCTTACTTAATTTATATTATTTGGACAGAACTATCCCCACATTTTCTATTTGGGAAATGACTGCTATCGAGCCAAGCCAAGCTAAATTCAAACATATTATTTGTGTCTTGAGCCGAGCTTGACCAAAGGTATGCAAATATGGACCAAGCTCGAGCCGAGCTCGAACATAGTTCAAATATGAATGAGCTGAGTTCAAACAGCCAATAGTTCTGCTCAACTTGGCTCGTTTTCACCCCTAATTGACATTGAATAGTTTGGTTTTTCTTTAAACTGTTCAAAATTATTTAATTGTCTTCTATAACATATGAAACAAACTTTGTTGGCATATAATAATTCATTTTTAAAAAAAAAATCATATTGTGCCAATATATTTTGGTAATGATTTTCTTTGAACCACTTGATCCTTTTAAAAGAATAATATATGACTTCACTGGCTGACAACGGCAAAAGGGGTTACCCATTTCCAACTAGAGTTAGTAAGCATCATTAATCAGACATTCAATATCAAATAATGCATATATTAATTCAGTAACCAAATTCAGCGATATGCACAACCACAGTCACCACGCTAATAAAATTTGAGCAATTAGAGAATACTAATCCTTTTTGTTTAGTCTTATATAGACATAATAAGCTACATGCTGAAAAGTTTAAAAAGGATGCCAAAAACTGCTCCTTTCATACATTGAAACCATTTTGCCCATTGTTGTTTCAAACTGACAAGTTTAAGAACACAACAAAAACACAGCTTTATTTTCCACACAATTCCATAGGCCCCCTGATTGGTTTGGTTATTCTGCATGATCGGTGTTTGCAGGTGGTAAAGAGAGAGAGAAACGCATGTTTAGTTGTTTACACTTCCTGGAGGCAAGGCCTAACAAAAATGCAAATGCAAATGGGCCCCTAGCCACAAGCATGCATGGGCTGGTTCTTTTCATTTGAAGTAGCATGGCAGCCCAAAAGCAGCTTTTAAGATTCCTAGCTCATTCTCTTTGTTTATCAGTGTGCTTGTTTCGGTTGTTAAGAGTAACTCAATTCCTGTCTTCAAATTAGAAGTTCTTAATTTCACGAAGCAAATATACCAAATAAATGAATGCACATAGAAAAATAACTAGGCATACATGCTCTTTTGACTTAATCCACCGTAGTTCCAAGCCTTGTAGTTTACTGGTCCTTAATAAACGCTGCAAAAAGGATAGTAATTAGAGATATAGAAAAAAGACATGGTGGAAAACGCCCTATCTTCTAACAAACATTAATTTCCACATCTTCATCTTTTAAAAAAAAAAATACAAAACTATAACTTCCGTAAAAAGACTCTCTCCTAAAAGCAATTGATACTGTGAGCCAACAAAACCTTGATTCAAATAAACTAAACTTATATTTCTAGTTGAATTATTTGAAAAACTTTTTCAGAAATTAACCAGGTTTCGAATCCACTTGGCCATATTAGGAAAGTCAAACATTTTAATGATAAAAAGTATCAAGGATTCTTGTCCAATACTGAATTAAAGCATGAACATAAAAACTGAGCAGCAGAAGCAGCAAAAAATTGCTTCCACTATTGTAATGCCAAAACGAGTACTTTAAGCATGCAACATTGTCAATATACTTCAATTAACTACAAATACTATAGAAGTGCCCACTTTATGCTCTTTAGTGGACAAAAATCAAAACCAGAAAAGGATAACAGGAAATTTGTTCTATGATAATCACTCTCAATTGAACACATCATTTTCCAATAAGTAGAAGAGATATAGAGTGAGACTGAACACAGAAGTATGTTATAACTTAGAATTTTAACGTTCGAATATACGAATTGTGAATGCCTATATACTATATATAAAAGGAGGTGATCATTGTGGTGGTTGCGATAAATGGCTCATTTTGGGTGATTCTCAAGTTTTGATTAAAAAAAAATTCATTTCAGAAATAAATAATGATTTGGTTGTCTCTTTGGTTCACTGTATTTATTCAAAGTATTTTATGGCATGTGTCTAGGTGAAACAGTATGTGATACTTCGATTTTCATGCATATTTATTGTTGATGTGAAATTATGCCACTATACGTTGTATTTAAAAAAAATTCAAATACAAAGAAACTTCATTATCTCCAAATCATTTTAATTATAGTTCTCTCATTATGCTAGCAATCCAACTTTGCTTTTGCATAGATGGTTATACAAAACCACATAAGACAAATGAGTATATTAATATTCAATTTAAATTAAACATAAATGGATAAATGAAAACACAATTAAATTACATACAAATAAAAATATTTTATTAATCTTATAAGTAAAATCACTACAACAAAATAATACACCTGAAAAAACGCAAGGGCCTAAAACTAGTATAATAAGTGGTAAGCTATAGTTGCAAACAGGGCACAAGCATAAGGTAAAGAGACATTTTCTTATGAATTATATGCCACATAACATTCTCTAGTAACAATTCTCCTGCAAGCAAATTGACCTCTTTCACACAATTGACAATTTAAATTGCTGCAGACATCGTTATGCTTTTATGGAAATGTGACAGAAGCTTGCTTCGTGCAGGAAAGAGAAAACATGAAACTTGAATTTTCATTTAGCTTTTACTGTTTGTCCTCAATAGATCTTCAATCAATTTATCATTGAAAATTTATGCCCATTTAGTTCATCCTATGGATCACTTTGTCATCCTTTGCCAAATAATAGAAACAAGATACATATATAAACACAACTGAATCTGAAGGTGAGCAGGCCTTTATCAGAATCGACACTAAATGCTTGCTAATCATTGACAAGGGAGCACTTCATGTATATGCTCAAAAATTGAGATGAATTGGAAATAAGTCTCAGCACTTCACGTAGAAAAACAGATTAACGGACTGAATTTACTTCAGATACAGCTACCCATATAGAGTAGACTTTTAACATCAGTCTCAGCATAAAAACATTCTGCTTTGTGTAATTATCATAAGTGGTAGCCTATAATTCTATTCAAATGATTTAAGACCGACATAAACACGAGACCAACTAACAAAATATTATTTGACCAGGATTTTCTGCCATCCATAGGACGTGTAACTTACACAAGTTTCAGCAACGCAAAGAACATTTTGAAGTCTCAGACATCTGCACAACAGACAAACACGTTGCAACAACCTAACTCTCCAAGTAACTCATAAAGCGGTGAAAGACATAACAGATATACCAGGAAATTGGAACATGATACATGGGGGGTAAAAATTATTCAAAAATAATAAACAGAGTCAAAAAGGTTTGCAGGTGAACAAGGGAAAATGGCATGGTACAACATATCATGCAACTAAGCTCTAGCGTAGTTACAAATTACATTGTTTCCAATAGGCTTACACTAAAATTTACAAAACTGAAATGATATGTTACCTGGCATAGAAACCAAACTGTTGGCATTGACAAGACAACTTTGAGTAGTCGCATCTTGAACAACTCATGTGCCCCCCATAACCAATGGGTTTTAGTATGGCATCTGCACAGAGCAAGAAACATTTGAAACTAACTCTTTTTCATAAACTGTGTTTTTCAGAGAAAAGAGGAGAGAAAAAATCCTTCTTTCTTCTGTTTGATATGCACAGAAAGAGAAAAGAAGGGTAGCAGCAAGCTCTTCTATAAGTTCCTCTTTGGCCAAAAATAATTTCAACTTATATATGGTTTGAGCAAGCAAATATCAAATAATATACATATAGATGTGTCCATATATAACATGTGTACATACATATATAGATATATATATTAACATATATATACATATATGCTTCAGCAAGGCAGGTTCAAATGATTGATCAAGCATTAATAAACTTCAACTGCTAAGCAAAAAGGAAACTTCAGCTGGATTTTTTTTAAGAACAAAGAACATATTTAAGCAAGCACCACCTTACCTGGAATTCTTACTTCACCAATACAACCATCAAAAGAAGGGAGAAAAGCTATCTCTGCTGCTGCATCTAGGCAACTTTTTTCAGGTCAAAGATGATAGAAGTGATGAGTAATGAGTGAATGTAGTGAAAAGCAATAATATTCTCTAATATTTCAATCAAATCAAACAGGCATACTTCTGTAAATGTGCTTCCCAGTATATCTGTTGCCAGTCATTTGTCAATTTATATTCTTCTACACCTTGTTTTGCCAACCAATTTACTGCTTGGTTCTGCCTGACAAGACCAGGCCAACGTGACTTATATAATGTTCTCCACACTGTATCGAAGTTCAAATATCTGCAAAAACATTACTGCCGCACTAAGACTGGTCCTTGGTCTACCTTTAATCATAAATTTTATAATTAGACCCATTGAATATACATTTTGTATTTGAATACACCCTATTATTGCAAACCTTTTGCGTTTCCGCTGATTTCTGAAGCAATCATCAGCAGATTCACCATCATCCCAATTCTTAAATGGTCTGCACAGAGAGAATTCAAGTTGAATCATTAGAACAGCTCCACATAGTTTCATTTTACTAATTCTTTTGAAGTAAAAGAGGATGACTGCATTAAACCAAGAAGACTGAGAAAATGAAAATAGATTAACTTGAACACATGGGCTTTGAATAAGATCAATGAGTAACAACAGCAAGCATTTTCAATGTACTACATGTAAATTAAATAATTCATGTATGTTTCAAATATGATTCCAAGACTGATGAAGTCACTACTTATAAGCAGCTTGCTCGAATAGCCAAACTTGTCAATAAAGCAAAAGGTTAAAAACAGCTAAGTGTCACTCATAACCCTTCCTCGCTCAGACCATAATCCTCCAATGGAGCTCGTGGCATATTGATGTCCTTATTCCTCTTTCTAAGCATAGTGTAAAAAAATTATTTTCTAACATTATCTCTTATCATGGTCCACATGGCATAGCCACAAATATTCTAATATGCCCTAAATGATCTTTTATAAGTCAAGATTTTGGGCAGGCAGAAAGTTCCATATCATCTTTCACCACGTCACTCGGTTCACCAACTAGCAGTGATAAAATGTATGGTCCAAGATAAAGTGTAGTGTATAAAATCAAGAATGCCCATTCAGATCAAAACTAAACCAAGAAGCTCTCTATGGTTGCACTGATGATGCCTCAAATGATCTTCTAAAACTCAAAGATTTTGGGCAGGCAGAATGTTCCTTGTAATCTTTCGCCGCGTCACTAGGTTCACCAACTAGCAGTGCTCAAATGTAGGGTCCAAGATAAAGTGTAGTGTAGAAAATCAAGAATGCCCATTCAGATCAAAACTAAACCAAGAAGCTGCCTATGGTTGCACTGATGACTGACCCATTTTAGGCTTGTAGCAGGAGTCCAAAGATAGCTTGTTAGAGATAAACATTTGGATCTCAGACCAATTCTGCTGTATTTTTCTCTCACACTCAAACCAGAGTTACATAAACATATTCCCCATTCAAACAACCTTACCTTATCTAGCACATGATCCACGTGATAAATTTAATACGTACATGGGAACCTAATTAAATTCTTGCACCCTTCAAATCGTGCATACAGCAGATTCAGTGAATGCACAGTCAGTGATGCCGCAAAGCCACAGTCCCTTCATGGCAGTGCAAAGTCATAACACCTAAATAAACAAAGTTACATCCAATCTTACAAATCTAAAACTCCAAACACAATTCCAAATGTACAAAGATAAAACACATGTAATGGTTTTCACTCAAGGAACCACAGATGTATAAATAAATCAATTTTATCTTTACAAAGACTGATAACCTTCTTTTCTTTTTAGATGTATATGCAACTAAGTGAGTGTGTGTATACATGAACAAATAAGAGTGAGATTGTTGAACTGACATTTGTTCTTGTAACTTTTGCAAGGCCAATGGTGGTAAGCATGTCAGCAAGCTATCAAACAATTCCGACGGAAGTTCATATACGTGCTGTGGAAGATCATCCGCTGCAACCAGATTTTAAGAAAAATATATATAGTATATAGTAAGTCCCTTTGCATATGGCATCAGTGTTGTGTTTTATTATTAAGAAGAAGAGCATTCGTTGAACATATTACCGCAAAGAATTTCTTTCCTGATTTCATCCATGCACAAAGTGAACAGAGAGGGAACTTCACCCATTCTTGATAAATAAAGAGACTGCGAAGCTGTCAATTTTGCCAGAAACAAAGCCCATAAGATTATACGAGACATGAGTCTTCAATTATCTATAACACTTCTGATTTGAACTCAAATTTCTAAACAAGAAAGACTTGACATAAAACAGAGAACAAGCTACTGCATACTCAATTTTGAAGCGATCGCAAACATCAAAAGAAATAAATTGAGCATTTGAATTGCAAATTAGGGTTACCTCTCAAGCCGTCAGTCGATTTCTAGGGTTATATCTAGCTTGTTAAAGAAAACCCTAGATAGTATTCTCAACAGTCACCGCCAAAGCCTCTAAGCTATCTGACACCCCGCCGAAGAAGAAAATGCAAGCATCGCTTCAGAAAGAGACGTTATAGAAGAAGCACGTATATAGGGAAGATAGGGTGTGTTTGGAACTAAGAAAAGAAAGTGAAAGCAAACACGTTTATAAGGGAGATGTTAGATGTGTTTTGGGAAAAAAAAGCTAAAGAAAGAACAAGCGGGGAAAAAAAAACGGTAACTTTCTTTTCTTTCTTAATTTTTTCCTCTCTCAAAGTAATCATTTATCTTATTATTATGTTTCCTTTTTTAAATGAAACAATAGAAAATTATTTTATTTTCCAATTTTTTCTTTGCAAAATCTACCCAATAAAAACAAACATTTCTCTTTTCTTTTTTACAAGAATAAACATTTTCTATTGATTTATCTTCTCATTTCACAAATTCAAACACAATAATAGATTCCTATTATTGGCTCATTTGGGAACCACTTATTTTGTGTGTTTTTTTAAATTTTTTGCTTAAAATAAGTAATTGGTATTTGGTTGTAAGTTTTTTTAGTTTATATTAAATTAGATTTTTTTCCTTTTTTAAGTTAATAAGTAGCAAAAAGTAAAAATTTTGGAACTTTTTTTGCTTACTCTTTCGTTTAACTCAACAGAACATCACGAATATGGAATTTAATTTATTTATAACATTTTTGTCTAAAAAATTCAAAAAAATTTTAAGTTAGTACCCAGCACCTCAACCTACCTTTTTTTAAATTAACTTATTCGTTATGTTTTTTTTAAACAACTTATTTGATTAAAAAAAATTGTTTCCAAACAGACCCTATAATGATACGTTTTGATTAGTATCACGACAACTTGTTATGGGATCTTTTAAGAGATAATAACTAAATAATGGTTAGTTATGCAAATATGTTGGTTTGGATAGTGAGAAAGCAGTGAAAGAAACGTAAAAATCTGGAAGGTAAACAAGACTCAATGATGTAACTGGACTTAATTTGATTCTACAAATTATAATTTTCTACATTTCTCACTTCTACTAACAATTTCATCATTAAATCCCTTCAACCAAATGAAATCTTTCAAATTAAGGCACAATTCTTATATTGTGAGTGATAGACCCTTGAGTCTTGAGCTCAATTAAAAAATTTGCAGCGTATGATATGACACATTATTGTAGGACTGGTGTTGCGTAAAAAATTGTATCACAATATAGCATAAGAATTAAGAATATTTTATTAAAACTTGTTTGGATATAGCTATTTACTAGGTATTAGCTTTTGATTTTAACTTATGATGTCTTTACGTAATTGTTTGCAATGAGAATTTGATTGGATTAAGAACCTACTCTCATTGATTTTGGAGAATTTCCTCACAAACTCTACTTTTTATGCTAGAAACATATTTAATACCGTTTGATTTGCTACTTTCGAACCCAACAGATGAAATCCGATACATCGGCCATTATTTTTCCTAACGGTCATACTTATTTGAACTTTCTCTTAGTCCAATATTTTCTAAATATCACCTATCATATCAAATATTACGACTATTGTATCTGATATTTAATATTTTTTTAAGAATTTATTATATATATATATATATGAATGTTTTATTTATCCATTATTTTTGGATATTTTCAATTATTTTTAGTATTCTCTTCGTATTTTGATATTTTTGATATTTTTTTGTCCAATATTTTAAAAAAATGATTTTATTCATTCATACCATTACCCAAGTATTACAATATTTAGGCGATATCTTAAACATGCTAGTATGATTTCAGCATCCCTTGGTGCTTGTATATTTATTTTTTGATTTTTTTTTTCTTTTGTGACTACCAATGTTCAAGCTTTTGACCAATTATTTCATTAAATTCAAATTAGTGCAGGGCCAGTGCTACATGTTCACATAAAACATGTAAAGTTCGTACCTTGCATACATAATAACTGACCATTAAGAAATACGGATAACGATGCTTTACATGAGTATCAACCCACCAGTGGCAACCCTTCTGGTTTGATGCTTTTGGAACTTTGCTCCAAAACTCATTAATTTCAAGGAGTACCTACTAGGTAGCAATTAAGGGCATGTCAATAGCATATACATATTGGTCATATGTATTTCAAACTCTCTTAGGAGAGTCCACTGCTTGATGGTCTCTATGATTAGCATGATATATGCCATATATTAAACGGTTTGCATATCCATATATGTGTGTGTATATATATATATATATGTCTCCTGTAGGAAGCCTATGCTTATCTTAGCTTAGCTACTATTCACTTGTGTGTGTATATATATATATATATGTCTCCTGTAGGAAGCCTATGCTTATCTTAGCTTAGCTACTATTCACTTCACAGCTCATAAGGGACCAACAAAAGTGCATTTAGAAATACAGTACTGAGTTCCAATCACAAGAGTACATAAGCAAAATGACTAGTCAAAAGCATATATAAGGAATAAATATGTCTCTATTTCTAGAGAGAGAGAGAGAGAGAGAGCTTCAAATGGATTTATGTCAGTTTCTGGAGTCCATGGCCATGATGGTGCTTAGGTTCATGGGGTGCATGTACTTTTTAGACCCATTCATCATCTGTTGGACTATGATTCTGTTTGCCCTCTCAGTTGGATGGAATGGATCCCAAAATGCATAGACGTTCCTGTCCGCACAGATATTCGATGTAGGGGTGCAAATTCCGATCCCATTGTACGGTCCTTGTCCACAGCATGCTATCTTTGACGTAACAAAACCTGTTGAATACATGAAAAGTATAATAATGCTTAATGACATATTATCAAACACTACATATGCATACATATTTTTGGCAATTTAGTATCAAAAATTGAAGAACAAACCATAGGCTTGGGGGTCTCGGATGAAGTCATTGTGCATGTCCTTTGAATTAACAGCGATGAAGACGTCCGTGCCCAGCTCTTGATTGAGTCCTTGAAGCATCTGGACGAGTTCTGGGTTGAAGATTGCAGTAGCTTTTTGGAGCTCCACCGCGCACTGCCCATTTGTGCTTCTTAAGGCTAACTCAGCCGGAACACAACCCAGTGGTCCGATTCCAGTCACCATGACCCTGCGGGCTCCCAAGTCATGTAGCTTCTGCAAAAACCTCCCTCAGTTAGGAAACCTCACATCACAGTTAAATGGGAAATTCTAGCTAGAATCCTAGTATGTGCCCACCTCTGTTTGATTGTAAGGAAAGTTCTTACTATTTGAACTCTTTTTGTTTTTGGTGGCAAAGGCCCGATGTGGCTCAAGGGGGTGGAGGGTAGCAGTTAAGATCCATTGAGGGTTGGTTTGGCACCATCTATTTTTCTTATTTTAACAAGCCTTTTTTTGGGTCTTATGTGATTTTCTCTAACTAAAATTTAAATATATTATTATTTTTATGAATTTTTTAGTTATACGTAATTATAAAATATAAAAAAAATTTAAATTTTTGGTTAACAAACGTATGTAACCTTTTTAGACAAAATAGCTTTTAGCCCTAAGTATTCACGGAGATAGTTTTTAATTATAAATATGTTATTGACACATCATTCTAGTAGAAAATAAAATTTTTATATAAAATACTCTGTTTGAATAAAATAAGAGTGGTATTTTATGAAGAAAAATGTTATTTTTTTACAAGTTTTGTACAAAATCTTGCACCGTAATAATGTGCCAAGGGCAATTTTTCAATTACAAGACATTTTGGTAAATTATTGTTTAAAGTAATAGATCCACAACTTAATCATAAAATTTTGTACATTTTGTGATATACTTTTTTTTTTTGGCTATGTATATAATTTTTTAAAATTATAATCAAAACAGTGAGATTTTAGTTTAAGATAAAAAGCCCACATCACCATATAATTCTACATAAAAATTATGTATTTCTTATAGATAGAATTAATGTAGGCAATTAGGTCAAAAAATAGAGAATATTTTTAGGTGGATGTGAAAACAAGATCAAATCACGTGGGTACGTACCATTAGAATCTTCTTGTACTCGGAGATAAGATGGCGGACGAACTCAGGGAGAGAGTATTGAACCCTTCTTGCCGAGTAGGGTGTGAAGAAGTAGTTGTTGACGAAGTCGTTGCCTCCCAGTACGATCAGCACCAGCCCTCCGTTCACAAGCCGCTGCATCTCCGCCGCTCCAACCAGCCTCTTCACCCGGTTTTGATAATGTTGGAACAGCTCCATTTGCTGGTATATTCTTATTATGTTTGCCTACCACACAAAAAAAAACTCAAAAACAAAATAAAAGAAAAAAGAAATTGACTGAATAATTATTATATATTAGTATTTAAGCTTCAAAGAAAAAGTAACAAGAGATAGAAAAATCAAAGTACAGAATTTTCCTCCAATTGATGCAATTAGTCGTAGTTATTTTATTTCAAATGAAAACACTCAATATTTTGGTTCAAAATTTCAAAATAGAGGTTTGGGTGTAAAAATCATGTAAGAATATAGTTTTTCAAAAGCAAAAAGCATATATATGTTAGGGCTCAACAATCAATATTTCACCCTTGAAAGACAGTGAAAGGAAAAAGTAACAACAATCAATATTTCACTCTGCTGTTGATCTGAAAACAACACAGCTCACATAATCTAAGAGATCTGAAAGGAAAAAGTGACAAGAGTCAATATTCTCTTTCTTTTTTCTATGAAAAATCTCCATTAGAGTTGCACTAGTATTGTAATTAAGAGTCATTATGATGAGCATTTTGTTTTAAAGTGAATTACAGACAGCTACTACCAGAAAATTTACAAACAAATAGTCAAAAAAGAATCAGCTATTACCAGAAAATTTACATGGCAGATATAGAGTTTGTTGATCAAATGCAGCCATGCGATGCAGAGCCAGTATATTCAGAGTTTCTGACCTTTTTTCACATGTTCTTAGTAGAGATACAAAGTTATATACTGAAGTTGACGTACAAGTAATTGGTTGGGGACTTACAAACTGAATTCCGGTGTCGTTGAGGATTCCAATTCCGGCGGAAGCAAAGTTCGCACCGACAAGTAGTTTTCGACCGTTGAGCTCGGGGTTCAGGTATGGCATTGTGGACTCCGAGCCAAGCTGCTCACCTGGTGACACAATATTATCAGTGTTTAAGTGCAATATACGTACAGAAACTGACTTCAAAGCTAGATAAGTGGGTGAAATGGAGAACTTACTGATGATGTCGGGGATGGTTAAGCCATTGCAGAAGCGGCCGGTGGGGCGGTGGGTCGGATAGTCAATGCCGTACGGCGGCAAGTCTGCCCGTGCGGTGGTCACTAAGTAGTTGTTGTTTCCGTTGTCGACGAGTGAATCGCCGAACACGAAGAAAGCACGACCGGCCTCGGCTTGCGGTGCATTTCTGCTCACTACCACTGCTAGGGCAACAGCCAAGATAGTAAGAAAAACTGGAGGACTAGGCATATTGACTAACGAGGGCACTCTCTCTCTCCCCCTCTCTCTTGGTTACTCTCTCTCTAGAAGACCTTTAGTGGTTTGTGAACGGAGAGAGGGGATGGTTTTATAAGGGGTGTTGGAGGGGTAAGCTAAGCTACTAATTAAGCTTAGTGGTTGAAACCTTAATAAATGGCCTCTCGTGCTGACATGGTAGTGTGATGGTGTATGACCAAATAAGCAAAGAGCAATGCTGAGAAAAGCTGTGGTTGAACTGGTATGAGAAACTGAAAGCGTGTTGGGGGTTGTTACAATAATTAAAGTCCCCAACGTGGCATCAGGATGTTTTCTAGCTCGCTAGCTAGTGTCCACAGTTCCAGAGACAGAGAGGGAGAGAGACAGAGAGAGATTTGTTCTTAGCTGATAGATGATAGGGTTTGGCAATTCTTACCCAACACAATGCAATTGTCATGTGAAAATATTCAATGCAACAATGATGTCACGTTATTTTATAGATGTAATATTTGATATAATTTGAGTGATTTGTAATATTACATCAATAAAATGGTGTGAGATCATTATTACATTAAATATTATTTTTAATAGATAGAAGTGATCTAAATCCCATATCTTACTTGGCTGAAAACATACAAATTAACCAGAGCCAACTCAAGCTGAGGGGTCTAAGAATTTCATTCAAAATCAAACTCAATTTTGATACACCGTGTGTAGAATTTTTTTCCAACAAGATAGCTCTAAAATGTGGTACGTGTCTATAAGTTTGCTATTTTTATGTTGTACTTCACTTGTGTAAAATAATTTTACATTTTCAGTGTATCAAAATTAAACTTTTCAAAAATAGTTATCGTTGACCAAACACTAGTCTAAATACTTACCCAATTAAATTTAAAAAAAATAGATATCTTGTTTGTTAAATAAAATGACCACAAATAGTCACATCATTTAATTTTGAACAAAATTATGTTGTATAGCATCACTCATATTGTTCTTCATACATAATATCTCATTTTTTTCTCGTCCTATAACCGCAGAGTGTATTACATGGCATCCATTAAATAACATTTAATGAGTTTTCAGATTATTAATCCCCATTTAATGAGTAACCACCTCCTGAAACTACTTCCTACGATTTCTAGTGTGCATTTTTTGTTGGTACCCGGAAATATAGTTGCAATTTCTAGAAAAAAAAAAGAGCCTTTTTTAAACATTCAAATCGGTTTTTTTTTTCAAAATCTACTGTTATGCGGTATTAATGAAGTAAGGTCTGAAATACCAATAGATATTGAATCCATAATATGAATTTTGCTACAGATTTGTACCATTTAAAACGGAAGTCATGGTACTAGAAGTTCAGGAGATCAAGAGTATCATTTTTCAAATAAAAGGGGATGGTTAGGTCTTTTAAATGAGCTCTTTAATAAACAACGGCTGAGAGATAAATAAGCAAGAATCTTTTCCATTTATTAGTGTAGCTCTTCGCGAGAGTTAAAGCTCCTAGCATTAATGTAATAACAAAATTTTTCAGAACATTTAATGATGCATTAACTAGTTCTTTAAGGACATTAGTATACTAATTGGCTTATTCTCTTTAATGAATGGTACTCATGATACTCTTGTCTTGTAGTCATTGAGGTCTTTAACCCAATTCATACACCAATCTTAAATGTATCTTATTTCGAATTGTCAAGTTTTAAATTAATTAATTTAAAATAGAATTGAATGATGTTATTGGCGGAACCCCACGGACCCGATATGTAGAATGCATAAAATGAAGCTTTGATATCTCTATATGTTTCAAATATAATGTTATGATCAAAATTTTTATAAAAAAAATAAGGAGGTGTTTGGACCCCAACTTATTTAATAGTTTATGGCATAAATTTATGATTTTCTTTAATTGTGTTTGACTAATCATAAAAAAGTAATTTAAAAAACTACTTATATCTAACACAATTTCCTAAAAAAGCAATTTAAAAAGTGACATTTTAAAACTAGCTTATAGCTTATAGTTTATAAGCTACTCATCTAAACACCTCCTAATTTCTATAAGTGTTTTAGTTGTTTCATTTTTACAACCAAATATATGAATTATGCAATGGTTATGTTATATAAACACTTATTATGATGAATATTAAAAAAATCTATATAGAAGTTTTCTATATAGATTTTTTTTTAAATAATGACATTTTCCTTTATCGTGAATTCCTGAACCGAAACTTAAGAGGGTTTGGAGGGCACTTATTTATGAGGCTGACCAAGGAGTTTTCAACATAAACTTAAGAGGCCATTACAGAGCCCAGGCATTGGCCATCAAGGCTTGGGATCTTAATTCAAAATTTCTTAGCTGCTATTAACATATATATTAGGGTTACTCCAAGATCTTTGACTTGGTGATTATCCCATATAAGATCTTGGTGATTATCCAATTTATATGGGACGAAGAGACTACACAAATTTCAAAATCAATCGTAATACATGCAAACTGATCCGAACATTCAATCATCCAAAAAATAAAAAATAGGCCATGTGAATTACATAAACGATTGAATATTATACATATATGCCTTAACGTAGGAATGCATCATATATATAATTGCCTGTATTTTTCATAAGTGAACTAAGTTATTAACAATAAAAAACCAAAAATAAATTATCATAATCATTTGTGCAGATGCGTTATTATTAGGTAGCATTAGGTGTCAACTCATACAATGCACGATGAGTAAGGCTTGTTCAAAAAAATGTTATATGTAATTAATCTAAATTCTAAAATAATTAAAAGTACAATTCAAAATTGACAACCCTAATTTGTTTTATGGTAATAAAACAAACTAAAACTCTTTAAAATGTTAACCTTATTTTCATGGATAATTTTTTTATTTAATTTTGAATCGTATAAGGAATAGTAACTATTTGGATTGGATTCTCCTACTTTTTTATTTGTTCTCTTCTACTATAGTAAACTTTTAGATATAATTTAATTGCTTAATTTATACATATAAATGGGTGACTGAAGTTGCGTTTGATAACTTTTTTAGTAAGACTCAACTGCTTATATATATATATATATATATTTTTCAGAACTAATAAAGTGAATTAAATAATCGAATAAATTTAATAGTTATCTAACCAATAGCCTTTATAATGTGACATTTTAAGAGTATAGGAGCATTTAGAGCGTTACGTAAAAAAAATACAACATATATGAGTAAACATAACTGTTATATATATATATATATATGATTTTGATGAGGACTAGACAAGAGTGGAGGGAGCAAGGAAGCTCCCTAGGCTATAGCTTAGGGACCTTAGCTCAATTCTTATTTTCAATGTTTAAAATTTGTTAATATATAAGTTTAGCCCACCTCAATATTACCTAGCTCAACCGGTTCATCTTTTATTGTAATCCAATTATCTAACATAGTCCACTTTAATTTTAATTTTTAAACCCAATAAAACATTAAATTAATTAATTAACCATTAAAAAGGTGTCCTAGAGTTGTTTATTATTAGCATTGCTGCCTGTTGTCTAACCATCAAAAAAACTTTATTATTATTTTTTTAAAGAGAAAAATCATCTGACCCCATTAAATTAGGATTTGACCCCACATAATTTTTAGCAAAAATACAAATCCCAAAGTATCTAGGTACATGCAAGAGAGAAAAATTGGAAAAGCAAACTTCCATGTCTCAACCACCGTGACCTTCACCATATATTGACGACCTAACACCGCTTTCGGGCTTTTTTTTTTTTGGTCCTCTTCTTCTTTCTACGTTTTTCACTTTCTTCCGTTTTTCGTATGGATTATATCAAGTCATCAAACCAATTCTAAGAAATAAATTATCAATCACTTCAAACCTTGCATCGCCTCACCTCACCAATGTCATTATACATGATTACACTTTCTTGAGTTTATCTATGCATGACAATTTATATACTCTCATCGAACTTCCTCAATTATGCAATTTTTCCACCAGCAAGTAAGCAACCAAAATGCTTCCAACGTGATTATTTCATAGACCAAATTATAATCCTGCGTGAGAAAATCAAATAAAAATAGTAAGTTAAAAGACACAAAACCTGCTTACTCGTAAAGAATCTAACCAGTACACCTTTTAATTTTGATCAATGTCATCAATCTTCATAATTAAACAAGGAAAAAATGTCAAGAGCATAAGTCAATGGAGTTATTAAGTTTCAGTAGCACATTTGACCAAAAACAACAATGTCAACTTGATTGTTGGGATATTAACTTTATGTTTTCGTTTTGAAAAATTGTTTCCTTATGTGTCAAGGACACCTAAGGGCCAATCACTTTATATCGAAAGAGAACTTTCTGAACCTATATATTCAGATTTAATAATAAATGATTTATATTCTATAAAGCATCACCGGATACAACTTGAATAGGTATGTTTTCTTAATATTTTTTAATATTTGCTTGTTTTATATATACCTTTATTCATATTAGTTGTAAAATTGTTTGGTTTATATAACTTTTGCATATACATGTTCTACAATTTTTTGCTTTGTAGTTTATTAAATTTGGCATAGCTTAGGACAAATTAAATTTCTGACTCCGCTCTTGAGACCAGAAATTAGGTTTTGGCAAAAACTTGTGCCCTCAACCCTCTATGGTTGGCCCAGAGAGCATTATGGTCCTATTCATTTATAATTTCTCACCTTTCTCACTCTTTTTTTTTGTTTTTTGGTGCTACACGTGTTTAAGTCTTTAAGTGATCATTCTTTTTAGGTAATGCAATGCCATCGCCCATATAAATTAAGAAAATTTCATGTGTTTGGGTGAATAATATCCCACAACAGATAATGAAAAAAGAAATTGACCATAAGAACTTTTGCATGAAAGCTTTAGCACGAGTGTCAGTGATCAATTGAGTCACCATGTGCAGTCTACTCTACCAATACAATCTTCAAATATGACTCGAAATAATTATACATATATAGACGACGTATGAGAACCAGCCGACCCTTGGTTACTCTGTGCATTCAACTCTACCAATACAATCTCCAAACGACATGTGGCTCAAAATAGTCATATATATACATATACACACGTACACATACAATATATTATGTTTTTGTATGAAAAACAAGAAAAGGTCGATGTTGACCTTGAGACTGTTTTCCTTTGACGAGGAGGACTTCACAGCAAGTATATTAATTGCTGTGAGCACTTATGAATAGCCTTTACTGTTTTCCTTGGAAGTCCAAGTACTCCGTGTGGGCAATGCCAGGTTTCATTAGAAGTAACTTCCTGCACTTGTCGCCCATTATGGGGTGTGAAAAGTTTCATGCTGCTTTAATGTGGTGGATCATTTTACTTTTAGGTGATTGAAAAGGGTCTGTAATGTCCTTCTCCAATAATTTTCCCGAGAAAATTCATTGTCATTGAGAGATGGAAGGCTCAGCGAGTTAATGTCACGTCCGACTAGGGTATTCATTTTAATCTATTGCGACTAATTTTATACTTGTCAAGAATTGAATTCTTAATCTCTTAACTGAATTAGCCTAATTAGTTAAATAGTTATAATTAAAGTAATTCATTACCCCAGATAAAGCCTATTTTTTGGCCATTAACTTCTCTTAATATTTGAAAAGAATTTTGCTATGCACAGTCGTGTCAATCATCCATCAAGAGCGATTGTGTAATAATTGTGGGACGTAACTGATGTGTCAATCATTCAATTGCGGCTGACCATTAAGCGCGACTATGCATAGCATTGCTAATCTACTTGAAAATTTAAATTCCATGTGTGTACCACTAGAGTCTATGCCATATATGTACGTATACATAAGTCTCTTAATTATTCAGTGGTACAAGTATACAATCACCAATCTTTTCGTTTTATTTATTGGGTTCTCACTCGAGCTCATGCATACCACAATTCGCAGAAATCGTATCAATTTTATGCATTGTTGGAATGATGGGTAGACACGGCTTTGTCGTAGTTGTAAGCATTTTCTAGCCGTGGAGATATAAAATTTATGAAAATATGGGAATATATTTTTTTTTTGATGAAAAATCACATTTGCATAAAATTAATATTATTAAATGATTTTAGTTTTATGGTCTTGTACAAAACAATTTCACTATCACAATATTTTCAAAAGTTTAAAAAAATGCTTGAAGAATCAAGTGGTTAAAGTACTTTAAATCAAACTGAATATTCCAAGAATTAGCATCTAAGCAAACTCTATATGATGGCAAATCTTGATTTCTAAAACAAACCAAAAATTGGCCTGAATTAAAATGACACTCCATGATTCCACATTTAACAGCAGCAAAATTCAACCCCTAAAAGCCAAACAACATTAGCAGAATCCTTTTCCCTTCCTTTTTTTCATGAACATAAAATAGTCGGGCTGTTGCAGGTTGCAGCACAAAATTTGGGGGGCCGTATTAAGCTCCAAATTAATGGGTGCAGTCCAGGAGGGCTACCTGGGCTGGTCCATGGGCCTCCACATCTGGACAAAGCTTGAACAATGGATTCCTTTAACCTGGAGCCTGGAGGCTACTCAGGCTGGCCACATGGCCTCATGGGTAATGAAACCAGACTTTTGTGTTTCCATAGACCATACGAACAAAACAAAACAAAATAAAATAAAATAAACACTTTTTTTCTAAATTGATCAATATTTAGTTACTTAAATTAATATTTTTCCTTTTGGATGAATTAAAATGCTAAATGAGAGTCATCGTGTAATCTTTTTGTTACCCTTTGTTTTTTACATCTCATTCTGTAAAAACTTACCAAGATCACCCAATTCGAAAAACAATTATCTTAATAAGTTTGTTCGATCTTGTGAGAAGCACACAAATAAAACAAGTGTGATATATTTAATTATTGTAAGTCAGACATATGTAAGATAATTTTCTTACATAGAATAAATTATTCACCACGTCACCCATTTTTTTTTCACCTCTTACAGTACAACGATCCTTCTCTTATGTGAAAACTCATCTCAAAATCCACTTAGTTATAGATGACAAACAACTAGACATTTTCAGTGTCAGTCTTGTATTGAGACGGATATGGAGTGATACTAATCAAATTATGCCAAATTTGAAGAAATAATTCAATAACTCGCTTCATTCTGTTTGTATATATAGCCGCATTAATGAGAGATGCAAAAGCTTGATGTGCTGATCTTATAGGCTTATAGCAGCTAATAATTTTTCCTTACACAGCAATTAGCCTGAGTGTTGCTTCTATAATTCGTTACAACTCGCACTGCCAATTGGAAACCGAAAAAAAAAAGTTCCTGTACATATATGTTTCCCAAAAATTAGAAAAAAAAAAAACTGAAGCAAGAGAAACAAAAAAAACAAGAAAAGGCAAAAGCAAAGGTAGGAAGGGCAAATCTCTCTTGGGTTAGGGTTTCAAATTTGATTTCGAAGGATTAGCGAGAGAGAGAGAGAGAGAGAGAAAAATGCGTACCCCTTGTTGCCATTCCTTCCTCGGATTCATTCTCAAATTCGTGAATTTCCTCCAAACTTTTGTTGGAGTCTCGATCATTGCCTACTCTGTTTATATGCTCAATCAATGGAACAAGCAATCGGTACCCGCTCCGCCTTCAGCTCCGTCCCCGGGCTATCCTGACACCCTCGTGTCCAATTTCCACGCAATTAGGGTTTCCGATCGCGTCACTCCTTTGATTCTTGCCGCCGGCGTGGTTTCCGGCTTCGACAATGGACTCGGACTCCATAATCTCGTGCTTCCCGCTCCCTGGTAATGTAGATGTTGCAAATTTTGTGCTGCATTATATGCGTGCCTCCATGTATATGTTTGATTGTTTGGTTTTTTGTGTTGATATTGTTTTCTTCGTTTACGTTGCCCTGTTCAATTGGATCCGTTTTGTAATTATATTTCCGATAATATTCAGTTTTTATTGGAGTTATTTATTGACTATTTATCTGCAATTCTGTCCTTGCGATTGTTGGTGGTTATAAGAATTTTCGAATGGGTTGTACTTTCTTTGGACTAGAATCGTTATGCCAGAGATTTTGTTGTTTGCTTGTATGTCATGGCATAATTGGTTTATACTATTATATTGTCTGTTGCATTTATTGAGGTTTTGAATTCGATATTAAATGACCAGTGAAGTGGTGATGATATGAATGCTAGTATTCTGTGGGGACATGCTATACAAACAGAAAATTTATACAGAATTTATCACTAGAATGATGTGGCTGGATAAGCATTCACTTTAAAACAAGACACTCATGGCTCTTAATTACAATATTGCCACTGCGACATCATTCTAGTGGGGTTTTCTATACTGATTTTATGGAAGAATAGCATTTTCCTTCATTTTGAGGGACCCCCGTGTGTTCACTGTGTTGTAATATGCTGGTACTGTTTTTCTATGGCAGGTTCATATATGCATTTATGGGCTTGGGCATTGTGTTGGGTTGTATAACTTTCGTTGGTCACATTGCAGCTGAAGCAATTAATGGCTGTTGCCTTTGTTTTGTATCCTTGCTCTGTCTTTAATTTTTCACTTCTCTTGGGTAAGCAATTTATATGCCATGGTTCTCAGACACTTTTTTAATGAATGACTAACACTGGCTAATTGTTATATAGAATAATTGAAGTTGTTACGTTATAGTCTTATAGAATGTTGTGTCAGAGATCTAGAGATAAGTTGAAATTTCATCATCAAGCTCAATATTGGGATTGATCTGCCTGTCTGGCTCATCTTCCAAGTATGATGAATTTAACAAGCATTTTAAGGATTTAAGTCATTCCTTTTATGGCCTTCCTTAGCCATTAAAAAATGCCAGTACACGGTACTCACAACTGTACTCGTTCTGCTGGAGGCCGCTTTGGTGGTGTTTATTGCACTTGATCACCAATGGGAGAAAGTGAGTTTTTTTTAATATTTTCAGGTCAATTTTTATTTCCATATGGGGGCTCATCATCCTGTTTACAGATCATGTTAAATTTTTTCTTCAGGTTATTCCATTTGATCCAACTGGAGAACTAGATAGCCTCCGAGCTTTCATTGAAGACAATGTTGACATATGTAAGTGGGTTGGCATTACTGTGCTTATAATACAGGTATGTTCTAGTCCATATTGGCAATAATAACCGTTATGTTATTCTTTTCTTGTATTCTAGAGGACTTTTTTTTTTTTTTTGTCTATCTACAATTGTTCCTTATGTTACATGGACTCTCCTTTTTTGTCCAAGTCTGGCCATTCAGTGCCTAATTTATTCTATAGCACCCTCTATTAGAGGGCAGACTGGTGTCTTGATCGGACATAATGCTCCCCTTTCGTACATCATGTTATGGGTATATAAGAAGCACGGACACGGACATGACACTGACACGCAGGCACTGTGATTTAAAAAAATGCAGGACTAGACATGACATGGCGGTGATATGCCAAAAATATATATTTTTATACATTTTTATATGTCATTTATAGGAATATTTTACTTAAATTAATAGTAAAATTGCAAGATAACACTAGTTAACTGTACTCTGATTTACATCATCCTTGGTATTATTTGCAGGCATCGTCTCTACTTATTGCAATGATCCTAAGAGCCATGGTTTCTGCACAGAGAGTGGACCATGATATTGAGGGGGATTATGATGTTGTTAGGGGTAAAACTCTGCTAAACCCACAATTAAGCCAAACATCTGGGTCAGTCAAGGGCGATGGCAAAGGGGCGCACTCTGACATCTGGAGCTCACGGATGAGAGAAAAGGTACCTTATTGTAATAGTTGTGAAATGTTCTGTAGTTGAACATATATATATATATTATATATAAAAAGCTAATATCTCATTTTTTTTGACAAAGTTGTTGGATGTAGGAAATATGAAGACAGGTTAGAAAGGTGGTTATTTTTCCACCTATTGTATACACATTTGCATACATGTGTGTGTCGGTGTGGGTGTGGGTGCATGCATGTGCGCGTGAAGGTCTAATGTTAATACTAAAGTCATGGTTTATCTTAGCTCTATTATACCCTGTTGCTCCTGCATGTGGCATTGGTAGTGTGGCAGGATCATTGTGTGCTTGAATAATATCAATATCTTGGATGACGATGTCCAGGCAAATTTGGGCTACAATTTACAGCTTACTGGCTTCTGGTTGAATGTGGTTCTGCCAAATGTTTATTGCATTTTTTTTGTTTGTTTACCTAGCATTGTTTTTCTCTTCTCTCTGTTTGTCTTTTGATGCCATGCCAAATATGCATTTTCCTTTCTTTTCTTTTTGCCAATATTGGCCTTGGCCGAAGTAGTACCCAGAATCAGTTCCCATATTCAAGCTGGGATTCCAAGCCTGCCAAGGATGATTTCTTAGGGAGAATATTAGATGATGCTTCTGTTGTTCATCCAATTATTAAATTGCCACTGCATTTAAAACTTTTGACCTTATTTTAGTGGCTAGTGCCAGACTTATCTAAATGTACAGGGGAATCAGGGGCAGCTGTTGGCATTTCTTGTGGTTAGATCCCAACATATTTATCACAGATTTTGCATAGTCGTCTTAACATTCTAGACTCCTTGAAGGGATGTTAAAAACTTTTGGCCTTTTAACTCCTTTTGAGCCATGTAACAGCAGCTTGATAGTTAAAACCTGCGTATAGTTATTACACAAGCTTGTATAAGAGCAAGGATGAGTTTGCGGGTGCTTTCATGATTGGTAGTTTTGCATTTTAAGTGTAAAGCTCTAACGGACACTTATTCCACATTGACATTGGCTTTGAGAATCTCTTTCATTTTAAGAGAAATTTATAGTTCGTATATCTCCCAATCAATGGTCTATGTGAGTTTCTTTATTTGTTTTGTTGTTTCTAATTACGCATTCTTTTATTGTGTGTTGCAGTATGGACTGAACAGTGGTGATGCTAAGCATAGTTTACTGAATCAAAGCACGTCAATTAATGTAAAACCTTAGTGAGACCAAAGAAGGCATTCCATCTAGCAGCCGCAGAGAAAAAGACCAGCAGTATGCTTTGTATATCTTTGTTGATGCATGAGTGTGCTTCATTGCTCTTTTAATTCTTCATTGTTTATGTTTTCAAATTAATTTGCAATGTAGATAGGTTTGGCATTGGTTGAGGAGGGTTGTGTACTGAATCATGATATGCTACGTATAGCTTTTCCTTTGTAAAATAAGACTTAGTTTTTGTATTTTTTTCCGGTCATTTGAAGTTGGAAGAGTAAATGTCATTATTTGAGAGAACCCTGCAAGCCAATTTAATTATAGTGTATCCTACATTGTGAACTTCCACCCATCCCTTTTCTGCTAGCTGGCCATAAACCTTCTTTACATCTGGATTTAGAGTTTAGGGGACTATATATAATTGATGGGTGTTGCAATAAGAGGTTCTATATAAAAATTCTACAAGAATATAATTTGTTCATGGTAAATTATGTTTAACGGGTTTTAAAAACTTACTCAAAGGCTTGGAGCTTCTTTATAAATGAAAGTGTGCGGGCTCTGCAGTATATTTCTTGTGCTTACACTATCACATGGTGTAGCTGTGTGTTCAACTTCAAAGCATCTATTTTTGTGTTCAAAAAACAACTGAAAAGAGCAGCTTATTATTGCCACTTAAAAAAAAAAGAAAAAAAAATGGAAAGACAAAATTGAAATGATTTTATTCCCACGAGTCTCTCTCAATGACAATCTCTCTCAGACTGTCATTGTCTTTGTGCTGTTCTCGTTCAAAAATCTCTCTCATGTTCAAAACAAATTCCCCCCATTCTCCGCTAGTAGCTGTTTTGTATAGGTATGACCGTAACAGGTTTTGCAAAACCCAATTCCACGGAAATACGTTACAGGATTAATGGAAAATTCAAATCATCAACATTCCCATTGATTTGCTAGGGGGGTAAGAAACAAGAAATTCAAACTTCTGACATTTTTATTAACTCAGTTCATGCCACTGTTACAAGATTTTTGAAGTCTTCTTCTTCCAAAGAAAAAATAAATATTCTCCTCGGTGAGAGCTCCGCTCTAGTATAATTTGTCAAACGGTCAATCAGCGGGAAAAGGGGTAAAACGTAGGGCCACCTGATGCAAGAACCCTAGGTACTGATAGTTTCACCATTTTAATAGTAGGTCATGCAAGCTCCGGATTTTGCGTGTCCCCATCCACACCCAGAGAGTAATATTAATAAATCAATTCTTACTATATGGTTCTCATGTGAACGTGCAGCTGACATTTCTACCCTGATTCACGAACACCAAAGCATAAGTATCAAAAAAACTAATCATGCTGGCCATAAAAATAGATACAAATTTGATCTTGACTTCTTCAAGATCAAGAGAAGAAGAAAGTCACCACAGGCTTAAAATAAAGGCTCAATTTACCGGGGTGGGGAAGGAGGCTCGACAAACAAACCATAGTTTAAATTGTCATCTCCAGAATCCACCATAAAATGGCAGAACAATCCTATAATAAAGACAGAGGTAGGAAATATATGTTTGTATATTTTTTCAGTTTTCAGTGCTGGATGAAAAATCAAAATACTGAAAATATAAAAACTCTACAGATATAAAATAAATACACATTTGCAACAATTTGAAGCACTACAAAATAATCAACCGTGGATTGGGGACCATCATCGTTGCAAAACATAATAATACACAAAATAATAGAGTTATAAATTAGAAAAAGGGATAAATATTAAAAAAGGAAAGCCTCATCACACCCTACCTGTCAATTCAACCACAGCCTCTTGCACAAGCTCTTCCAGCAACTTTCCTTCTATTTCTTTCCCTATATTATCCGTTTCCAATCTCCTATGCTCAACCCAACCCTTCCCCACCACCTCCTTCCTCACCACCCTCTCCAACACCACGCTGTCGCAGTCCCCACCATCACCCCAAACACATCTCACCTCGCAGGAAAACCATTCCTTCATCTGGGCCCACAACTGATCCGATAACATGGGTGATGCACCTTCTGATAACCTGTTGTCGACCCCGCCAAATGATATAGCCCTAAGGCTTGTGTCTGACCCATACCCTGTGATGTCCACCAAAGCTGCGTTGACACAATCGAATACCAGCTTCCTGGTAGATCTCCTTTGCCTTCGCTTAGCCTCGTTGTTTATCTCCTTCTCCTTCACGTCAATATATTTGTCTCTCAATAATGGGTCCAACGGGCTTTCGGGTGAATGCCATCTGGCAAAATAAGAGTCGGACTGCACCTCACCATCAAGGCCAACCGCTGATAATAATGATTGGACAAAGAAAAGCCATTCCTGTTCATGTTCCTCAGTTCGTTGGGAAACCAATGAAGGTTTCAGTGGGTATGAAGTGGTAGTCTCCACACATGAATGATCCCATGAAAAAGTCCGAGCAATTGATTCTATGGGTGGTGATTTGTCAATCAGGTTGGATTTAATGGAATGAGCATGCAGCTTTGCTCCTGTTTGTTTTTATTGATAAGAAAGAGACTAAATTAGACATGGCAGTGGAAGTGCGAGGAAGCTAGAAATAAATTCAGTGTGACTTTGATAGAAGTTACCATGCTTGTCTGGCTTCACATTGCAGGACTCTGCTGTTACATTGTCATCCTCTTCAAACGAGGGTTCCAAAACCGAGATTGGACTTGGCTGGTCCTGGTTCTCACTGGGGTTTCCAGGCACCACAGGCTTTGTTACAGACAAACCCGCCTGCAAAAACGGAGATAATTCCTTTAAATGATTGTCATGAAAAGTGAATGCGGACATATATTAATTGGAACCACAATTTCATTGCAAAGCTATAGGCATGAATATTGGATTATTCTATCACTAGTCGCAAGGTATGTTAAACAACTACAACCACACAACAACATTCATCACTTGAACGGCTTGAACCTTTTTTTGGCCACAAGTTCATTGACCAATACAAGGTCCTGCACCTACCCACAAAAAAAGGGCTAGAATCCCTCGATCAATACACTATACTACATAAAAGGCACATGAATACTAAAAGAAGATTGACCAACCTCAGGAGATATTACGCCCTGCTTTGCTCCCAAGCCTATCAAATCTGGCAACAATGTTTTGCTTGATGATCCTTGTAAAGTAGGCAACATCCCAGTATCATTAGCACATTCGGATGTACCATCACTAATTTTTCCGGTCGACAGTATGGGCATTCCAGAAGATTTTTGAGATTCATCTTTGGATTGAGAAGCACTAGATTTTTCTTTACTAGATTTCTTATTCCTTAAGAAAAATAAACTTGAAACCTTCCCTTTGAGTGATGATTTCACGCTCCACGCCTTTGCCACCTCCTTGGGAATATCTGTTTTACCAAACTCTGGATCTGGAGCTTCAATATTTAGCCTGCCCCCAAACACAGTAGAAGAGACTGGAACAGATTTTGATCTCAAAAGGTTCCTAGGAGAATTATCCACATTTTCATTCTTATTCAAATCACTAGCTGAGTATGAAGTTGATCCCCTTGGTTCTCGTTCTTTATTCATGGCCTCTTCCCCAGATATTACAGAATTCTTAGTATCAGAAAGGGCAAGCATCTCACCTAGAGTACTAGAGCTTCTCCGGATATGTCTTTGTTCTAGACAATTTCCATTAGATGCCATCATGGCCCATCTTTCAGAAAGCCGCTTCTTCGCTTCCCTACATACTGATGACTCTGGAGAATACGATGCACGGCTGAAGGAGGAGGAAGAGTAAGGGCTGCCAAATCTATTGATGTAATCCCATGAATGCCTAGAAGTTGGTGATATCACTTCGGAGTCACTGAGGTTTCCCACTGCATATTCATTTTCTGATTTATTAAAGGAACTTTCATCACCAATATAGCCATTAGAAAACACAGAAGAAGGCAAGGTTTCATCCCTTCGATGCCCACTCAGGTTTTCACGCATCTGCCGTGTGATCTCCTTTGCCACTTCTCTTGATTCTTGTGCTTCATCATCTACTGGTTGCTCATAGAATTCTTCACCATGTAATACTCTTGGAGCTAAAGAAGGGGGAGAAACCACAGCCTTAATGTCATGAGGCTTACCGGGGCTTGGCTTCAATACAACTATTCGAGTCGTCTGAGTCGGATTATCATCAACCCGCCAACTGGGAGGAGAAAATCCAGGATTGCTTTTATCGCGTCCAATCAACTGACCCAACTGGGATTCTCTCTTCATTTGTTTCTCATTATTCTTCCCTGATCCAGAAAATTTGTCATTATCCACCATCTTGGAAGGTCTAAGAACAGTGATGCGCTTAGTCTCGGTAGGTGGAGGAACAGACTGCAATTCACATTGATGCTGAGTGAACAGGGAATTTGGTTCTTGTAGAAACTTGAGGAATAAATCTTTGTTAGAACTTAAAACTTCCAATGCATCTTGGAATTGTTTGGATTGCCGAAGTTTTTCATCTGTGGCTAGGCATTTTGCTTCAATGAACTTCTGACGAACAAGGGCCATCTTTTTCTCATTTGTATTCTCATCATACCTTCCTTTCTGTGGTGATTTATCTCTTACATAACGTCCTTTCTGTGATTGCTGCCATATTTGGTAAACATGTTTATAGTCATTCTGCTCTGGACACTGATGTATCTCACATTGCATTTGAAAGTCCAACCCATGCTCTTGCTGCCAATATCCCAAGGGAATGCCCGAATGACTTCGTGAATGGTCTCTTGAATGGCTTCTTTGCACAGCTGAATCAGGTTGTTGCTGTGGGAGGGCATCAAGCCCCATCAACTTGGCAACTATACTGGGAGAATTATGCTTCGACTCTACTTCTTTTGACATTTCCTGGGCTATGAGCATTTTCATGGGTGTTCCATTTGATTTTTTATTTGAAGAACTTTTCCTTAGCTCAGATACTATCTGCATGCCATCCACAAACACAAAAATAGATTAGAGCAATGGAATAAAACCAATAATTCAGCTCTCAGTATTGGAGACACATTCTGCATACAATTTACTCAGCTACAGACCAACATTACAATGATTTAGTAATAGCTTAAATCTTTACCGTTTTATCCTCAATCGCATCATTAATAGGACTCATCCTTGCTGCATCTGATCGGCTCCTTGAGAGTGGAGAACCTGTCAATCAATGATTACCATGTCAATAAGCGGGTGGGCCATTATCATTTACAAATGCAGGTTTACAAGCGAAAGCCTTAGAAAGCATTTTAGTAGGAAAAGGGATTTAAGTGTATTCCCACTGATCCAATATTGCTGACTATAGTCCGGAAGAAACTATTTTACGCTGAAAAAGGAAAGGAAAAGAGACCATTAAAACTGCATATTCTCCCACTTATTTTCTTTCTTTCTTTTTTTTTTTTTTGTTTTTTTGTGTTGGAGCTTGGGAGAAGCGGGAAGCGAGAGAATAGAAGAGGGGGGGAGGGGGGGGGAGGCAGTCAACATCAACTTTTAAGGAATTTAAACCGTCAATTAGTCTAGGATTTTCTCTTTCAAAAGCCTCAAACTTTAACAACCAAGTGTAACAAGCAAAAAGGGGTCCAATTTGTGATGCAACCCATATGGCTATCAACCAATCAGCTGTCCAGCAGAGGGAAAATAGCCAAAACAAAAACTCTTATTAGTACATAGTTGATTTTACTGTTCCCTCATGTCCTCTCAAGTCTCAATCTTAAGATGTGTAGTTTGTTAAATAAAAACAGAAACAGGACTTATCAATAAATCTTTAAGTTGGGAAGAATAAAATAATTTGAACTTGAAGGTGATTAGCGAAGGAAATCACCATCACGATGTGGTTTGTCAGTGAGCAGCCTATTTCCTGCTACACCTGCACTCAAATCAAAGAGGTTCACCATTCTTCCCAAGCATCCTGGAAAGGGGTTCTCAAGATTGCGAGTTTTTCCATTCTGAATCCCATTCATTTCAGCACCTGAGATGGCATGTTTCAAAATGTTAACCTCATAAACAAACTTCTCCTTTCTCAGGCAGCTCAATAACCAACAAAATCAACTAGCAAATTCAAAATTTAGCCAATGCTCCCTTCTCTGTGAACAGTGAAAAGAGAAGCGATTTTCATTTTCAGTCATGCAATTAAACATAAAGTCATAAGAAGAAACAAAAATGGAAAATAAAAGAAATAGGCGAGAACAAGGTGAAAGGGCTATATTTAAATTATAAAAATTGTCAAAAATAAAAGGAGTATACACAGAAAAGGAATAATATGGATAAACATACACAAGAAAAAAATCGACGAAAAAAACTGAAATAAATGTGAGTCTGTGCGTGCAAGGCCTTGTATAAATGTTCCGCATTTTGCCCCATGCAAGAAGAAGGGACGCGAAGATTAATTTCCAGATTCACCCATCAAAGAATGACAATTACTTCGCACCAAACTAAAGCGCTTCAAGATTCAAGCTACAACTTATACCACAAATCCAGGACTTATAAACGAAGATAGACCAATAACTCGTAGAATCCACGAAGTTGGCGGGCAACTGAAAACGAGAGAGAGAGAGAGAGAGAGGACCGTTTGTTGAACAGGCCGACCAATTGCACTTTTTGTAAAAACGCCTAGATTTATGAAAAAGAGTAACAGATGCAAGACTATTTTGTGCAGTGAAAATTCAGCATATTCACATGAAATTTCACATCAAGTGGTCACAAGACTTGCAACAGGCCTGAATAAAATTGAATGGAAAACACTAACCAAAGCATCAAAACGACCTACATTCACGCCAATTGATACCGTCGTGTCCATATTAGAATCAGATTCACAAAAATCCATAATCTCCGAACTAATGGCCTAGACAAACCCAGTAATTCAGGCCCCAGACGGGCCAGACCTAGGAAAAAGCTGAATTGATGTTATTGCAAAACAAATCAACGACAAGTAAAGTTCAATAAAACTCAACATTCAAACTTCAAAAAATAAAATAGGCTAAAATTGAAGTAAATCATGGAAATTAAGAGTTAAGACTGTAGAGATTAAGACAAAAAGAAGAATCGACCTTCAAAAATCATTTCCAAAAGGCTGAGACAACAGCAGCAGAAAAGCAAATCGAAAGAGAGGGAGAGAATCAGATTCGATTAACTTCGAAAAGCGAGATCAGAAGACAGGGCAAAAAGGCGAAACGGAAAGTACTGCGAAGACTAAAAGCGTTGTAGAATCAAAAGAAATGCAAACTACTAACTACTGACACAGCAAAGCGAAAGATTTCTCGGGGAGGGGGAGAGAGAGTGTGTTCTTTTAGAGAGAGAAAGATGAGTTTTAATGTGTGTGTGTGTGTGTGTGAGAGAGAGAGAGAGAGAGAGAGGAACCTTGTGAGAAGCGAGGACGAAGTCAGTGTCGTGGCTACGATGATGTCGCCGGAATCTCACATCCCGTGGGGAATGTGGCCGGAGATTCGCCTTATTAAGCGGTTCTGAGAAGAGCAGTCATGATCTTCTTCTCTCCACCGACCTGTCGGACGTGAATTGCTTTTGTTTATTCTGATTCATTCATCAGTTTCGATTACGAAGAGAGAGAAAACCATATACCACGTAGAGACGAGAGAGAGCGTGTGAAGTGAAAAGAAAAGATAATAGGCTATTTCCTAGGCTATAGGGAGAGACAAAAAATAGAAGATAAAAAAATAATAATAAATAAGGATTTTCTCGTTTTTGCTTCCTAGTCCCGTGGTTTGTCTTATTTTCAGTTACACCCCAATCTTTTGTTTTTTAATTAATTCATCCCGACATTAAGACGGATTTTTTTAAGTTTCTTTGGCTTTACTTTTTTTTGCTTGTTAGTAAAAAAATTTAATATTTTAAAGTTTTTTTTTGCACTTTTCTTTTTACTTTTTTGCTTACTTATATTGTTAAAAGCAAAAAAAATTAAAAAAATTAAAAATTTTTGTATGAAACAGGCTTTTACTATTGCCAATACCCCTGAACCTGTGCAAGTCTCCCTCAAACCGGTTTGAAGATTATGTTATTCTTACACCCTTGTCTCAAAATATTGGCATTATTGCTATTGAATTTATAGATCTCTTCCATCAATTATATTCTATTGTAAAGATTAGAAACTTAGTGAAACTCAAATAATCGTTTAGCAACTTTTAAGTCATTTAAGTTATTCATGATGCAACCAATATATACCATCAAATTCTCAATTACTTCTAAATGGAAATTTGTAACTAATCCATTATGAAGTTTTTATTTGTCCAAAAAAAAAAACTTAAGTTTATAAGGAAACTATAGTAAAAAAGATACAAGATCTCAATTACTAAAACACTATAAGAAAAAAACTAATCAATAGCTAGTCGGTAGTGTTGACATGTAATATTCATGCATGATAAACATATAATGTGTTATTTTTCTTTAATTATACAAGTTATAATGCAAATGACATTCTTTTAATTTAACAAGGACTCATCTTCTCTTGAACAGAAAACGAGTTGTACAGTTTGCACTAATGAAAAAAAAAATCAATATATTTTCAAATTAGGGATTTTAAAAACTTATTGGTTACAATCTAAACAATCTAAACTATATCAATTTTAATCCAAAGGTCCAAAGCAATAGTTATTGAACCAAACAATGTCTCATACATTGGAGAAAGAGAGATCTTTTCAAGTGCTTGTTTAAATAAATATACGAAAGTACAAGGGTTACGAAGGAAACGTAGAATAAAAAAGTATGATCATGGAATAATAATAAATAAACAGATTTGAGAAGTAGTTTTGTCATGATTAGGTTTACGATGGAAATAGGACGCTATGGTTCGCTTAATTTGCTCGAAGTTTCGTCCTTGTCTGTGGACATTCGACAACGCGGCATCAACGGTGAGAAAAATACCTAGTAATTTAAAGAACGAAAACAACCCGTATCCGCTATTGTAACTACGAAAATGACACTCGTACCGAGCTGTCCCAGCGCACGTACCGTTGACGCTTGGCTAGATAAATCGCAGCCGTCGATTTGGTTGACGTTGACGACGCAACACCAACGGGGACGAATGGGGTGGAGGGACAGGGGACACACGACCAACCACCTTGGCATTGGCCTTACAGTATTTGACAACTGGTGACGGCCGGGAGTGGGTCGGGTGTGATTATTTTATTTATTTATTATTTTTTAATGATCAAGTGTTTGAATAATTTGTGTGTATCACACTATTAATTTCAAAAATTGTGTAACTTTTTTATTCATACAAATTAAGTAATTATTAAATAAAAAATATTAAAAATATTTTAAAAATTAATAACATATAAGAATTTTTGAATATGACACCTTAAACTACCAAAACAATTCTTTAGGATTGAATAAGGTTTAACTAATCTACTCATGATTTTGTCACCCCTACATTTACTTCAATAAGTGGGGTTTGAAAAACCTAAACCATGGACTAGTCTTTTCTATGGAGTACATATGGAAAGGTTTTGGGAATTAGGAATAGATGAAAATAGCCATGCTGGACGTGATCTCCTTTTACAGGTGAATGGTGACGGGTCGGGTTCTATTACCAACACATTATTTGTCTACCCAACACTTGCCTCAATGAGTGGGGTTTGGGAAACCTAACCCATGGACTAGTCTTTTCATTTGGATGAAATATGGAAAGGTTTAGGAATTAAGAATAAACAAAAATAGCCATGTTTGGCTTGATTTTATTCGACAAGTGAATGGTGACGGATCGGGTTTTAATAACCCGCACATGATTTGTCTATCCAACATTTGCTCAATGAGTGAGGCTTAGGTAGCCTAACCCATGCACTAGTCTTTTTCTTAGGATGAAAATATGAAAAGGTTTAGGAATTAAAAATAAATTAAAAGAGCCATGCTTGACTTGATCTTATTTGACAAGTGAATGGTGAGGGGGAGGTAATTAATAACCCACACATAATTTGGCTACCCAACATTTGCTTCAATGAGTGGGGTTTGGGAAGCCTAACCCATGGACTATTTTTTTTCTTTGGATGAATTATGAAATGGTTTAGGAATTAAGAATAAACTAAAATAGTCATGCTTTGCTTGATCTTATTAATTGGACAATTGAATGGTGACGGGTCGGGTTTTAATAACCCACACTGATTTTGTGGGTGGGGTTTGAGAAATCTAACTCCTGAACTAGTCTTTTCTTTGAATTAAATATGGAAAGGTTTTAAGAATTGAGGATAAACTGAAATAGCAATGGTTTGATTTGATCTTACAACAAATGGTTACCATGAAAGTGAATCACAAAAGGGGAATTCAAATTCTCACCCTCCGCTAGTAAAAGTACAGGAAAATAATCATATGCTTTCCTATTATTTAAGAAACATGGTTTGAAAAAAAGAGAGTCGAATGAAAAAGAAAATGACCTTTTCACTGTTCTTATTTCTTTCTTAGTTTTCTCTTTCCCCATATGGCCATACTTGCGTATTGACTTTCCTTGAGAGGTTATTCAAATAATTTCTTAAACACCAACCTATTAACCCAAAATACGACAAAAATCAATGTTTAATCTTTGTATTTAACAATTGATCAGGTAAGCCATTGACAAAGTCACTAAACCCGACCACATTTTCTCAAATTAAATGGACGGCGGGGGCTCTAGGGCGACCCACTGGGCAAAAAATCTTAAATGGGCCACTCAACAAATGCATATAGAAAACCACATGCAAATGACAATGACTCTTAATTTTGTTTTCAATAGCATATAAAGTATCTCACTTCAATTGACTGTGGTTGGAATTTATGTTAAATATAAGTAATTTGGCTATATTATGAAAGCAACGTGTATCGACCATTTCAGATTATATGCAATGAGTCTTTTTCTCATTGTTTGGAAGTGCCCTTCAGATATTATATCCAAATGATACATGTATTCATGCGTCGTGATTCGCGACTAAGATTTAAAAGTAACATTTTGCCATTCAAGAAAGATTATATTCACAAAAAATTTTTGTATGAAAACGCTACTAGAATCATGTGGTAGTTGTAAATTTTAATTTGGATAAATTACACTTTGCTCCCCTGCACTTTACACCCAATTCCAGTTTAGTCCCTGCACTTTTAATTGTAATAATTAAGTCCCTGTACTTTAAATTTGTAACAATTAAGTCCCTGAACTTCTAATTTGTTGCAATGCCACCCTTCTGTAAGCAATTAAGTCCTTGTACTTTTAATTTGTAACAATTAAGTCCCTAAACTTCTAATTTGTTACATTGTTATCCTTTTTTAGATGCAAAAAAATATTTTTACATTAACTAATATTACTTTATCCTATTTATTTAGTTCTTAAATTTTTTTTACAATAATTTTCACTATTCATGTTAAAAAAATTTTACTGCATGAAAAAATATTTTTTTTGTATGAAAAAAAATAGTTTACTATATATATTTTACTAAAAAAATAGTTTAGTAACAATAGTTCACTATTCACGTTAAAAAAAAAAGAGTTTACTATATATATTTTTTGTATGAAAAAAAAGTTTGTAATTTTTTAACGTGAATGGTGAACTATTTTTAGTAAACTATTTTTTTTTTAGTAAAAATATATATAGTAAACTATTTTTTTCATACAAAAAAAATATTTTTTCATACAGTAAAATTTTTTTTAGTTCTTAAATTTTTTTACTATATATTTTACTAAAAAAAAAATAATTTACTAAAAATAGTTCACTATTCACGTTAAAAAATTACAAACTTTTTTTTTCATACAAAAAAAATATATAGTAAACTCTTTTTTTTAACGTGAATAGTGAACTATTGTTACTAAACTATTTTTTTAGTAAAATATATAGGAAAATATATATAGTAAAATTTTTTTTTTCATACAAAAAAAATATTTTTTCATGCAGTAAAATTTTTTTAACGTGAATAGTGAAAATTATTGTAAAAAAAATTTAAGAACTAAATAAATAGGGTAAAGTAATATTAGTTAATGTAAAAATATATTTTTGCATTTAAAAAAGGATGGCATTGTAACAAATTAGAAGTTTAGGGACTTAATTGTTACAAATTAAAAGTACAGGGACTTAATTGCTTACAGAAGGGTGGCATTGCAACAAATTAGAAGTTCAGGGACTTAATTGTTACAAATTTAAAATACAAGGACTTAATTGTTACAATTAAAAGTGCAGGGACTAAACTGGGATTGGGTGTAAAGTGTAGGGGTGTAAAGTGTAATTTATCCTTTTAATTTATAAAGTAAGATGATTGTGTTTTGATTTGAAATGAAGGGACCATAAACAATAACATAATTCTGTATAAAAATTATATACAAAAATTCTGCATACATAACATTATTAAAAAATAAATGTATACATATAGATTTCTTTCAAAACTTTTATTGGCTTTAGTCTTGTTTATGTTGTCCTTACCAGCAAACCAAATACAAGCTTATTGTCATATGTTTCAAATGAATAAGTGCATGGTACCTATCAGTAATAGAGATTTTCAAGTCTGATTCCTCTCTCATAGTTATCAAAATCATGCTAGACATTAAAACGGTAAAAATATCGATTCTCAATTATTGGTTCAATTAGTGATTCAATCGGTTCAACTGTTCTTATAAAATTATATATATTTTATTTATTAGATATCTTATATATATTATATGTAGTAAAAATAATCATAACACCAGCCGTTGTGCGTGGTTGAGCGTCCAAATTTTACTTGAAAGTCTTAAGTTCAAATCTTTACAACTGTCCGTTGACTATCCTCGATCCATCCATCAACTTAAAAAGTGTAGGGTGAATGTCAATTTATTAACTTGCAAATCCAAAGGTTGAAATGAACCGGTTCAACCGGCCAATTTGGTCTGATTTTGATAATTATGCCCTCTTCTCTCCATGCTCTCTTACGGCCAACAAGATGACTTTATACAAGCTCGAATGAATAATCAATTAAACGCTTGGATTACTTGTGGTTGTAGTTAAAATAAAAAAATATTGTTTTTTATTTTATTGGAATTAGCTTGTTCAAAATTTTTAAAAAATGTTTGAATTGCAGTTTAAAAAAACTATAAATGAAGGTTAAACTAGTTCGTCACTTTTTTTAAATTTAAACTAATTTTAAAGGTAATTTTTTTAAACAAAGAGCCAAACATAATTAAAAAAATTATAAGCTATCAAAAAAGGCATCCAAACACCCTTAAGGTGTTAAAATGACATAGTTCATCGTCTCTCTTCCCTTCTCCATCTTGAGCTCATCATTACAATGTAGGATAAAGTAGCAACGGTGGAACCCCTGGCAACAACCACCACCGTCACGTGTTGAGAGCTTACAAGGAGGGGCAGTATGGTAAAAACACTAGATTTGAGTTTGGGTTCTGGAAGATTCTCCAGAGATGTGAACAAAACAACTGGAGGTTCGGGTACCGACAAGTGACGTCAGCAGACCAAGTGGGTCGACTGAGGGTCGCGAGTGGGGCTCGTGCCAGGTGTCATTTGTCCACATTCTCTCTTCACGATGGCTCACGTTAGTACAGTTGTCCACTGAAAACAATAAGAACAGAGTTCTGTAATGAAGAATTACCCACAGGCTAACCTTATGATTGGACGAAGTATGCAATCTGAGAATACTCCGTAGATTTCCCTGAAGAAGAAAGGAAATGAGAAAAAACTGAATACACCATGGAAATGATTGTCCACCAAACAACCTTCAAGAGGACTTCAAAACATACCCATTTCCCTAGCACTTGCAATAAATCCAGTGTTTGGCAAGGTGGAATCAGAACTTTAATTAAAACTACATAGGAAAAGTATCTCCAAAGTGTCAAAGATAAAAAAGAACTAGGAAATGCGGTTGATTTAGCAGATACAGTGATTTTCTCGTACCAAAACCATTAACCATGTGTACTCAGAAAGGTCTCTTTCTTCTAGAGCTGGTATGCAAATTAGTAGAACTCAGGAGAAGTACCATTCCTAAATGCTTAGGACAATGAAGAAGTTGGACAATTTAATGAAGGATGCCTGATGGTATCACTCCATACAGCATCATTCATGAATGTTTAGGACAATGAAGAAGTAAATTCATACCACTCTCAGCTTCTAGTGGGATAATCTATTTGTAGGAAAATGCTTGAGGACTTTCTTAAATAAAAAATGTTATTTTCTAAAAAACTCTCATCAGGATAATGTAATTTTAATATATTTTTATAATTAAAATTTATTATCATAAATGTTTTAAGTTAAAATAAATTAATTTTCATTTAATCATAACATTCTATATAAATTTTTTATTTATATAGTGTTACCCTTCTCGCCTCAGCAACTTCCTTGGAGAATAATAATTTGGTCAAAAAAAAAAAAAAAACTTTTTTAGTAAATTTCTTAAGGGAAATTCGGTAGGGTCCATAGTGGTACCTCGTCCAGAAAATGGTGGGGCTCACAAAAGCCTAAAGATCGTTCAGTGTTTTTATCTCTGCCAGGGAGCGGCCGATTGAGGAGCACAGAATCCAAATCTAACCCGAAAACTCCGAACTGAATACATAGCAGGATGTATAAAGAAAATGAAATAACTAAAAAGCTATTATGTGTCTACCCCTGAACATAGTTTCTCGGTAATGAGCAGGGACGGAATTAAGATTTTGATTTGAGATGCCAAATCATGAATCACAAATTTTTATTTAGTGATATAATTATTATATTTTAAAATTTATTTAGTCATATTTCTAATTTCGAGTATCAGAAATACATTAGGATGCAAGGCTAAGTTTTACATTAAAAATTAAAATCAACCTATAGTCAATACTACCAAAATATGAAGAGAAAAATAACAAATTAATTGTTTCTTTGTATATTTTAACTCTTTTTTTAAGAGTAAAAAATTATACATATCTTTTATAAGAAGCACTAGAAGTATTGAACACATCTATAAAACCAACTAGAGAAAAACGAATTGACAAAAAATTTCTTTTAGGCTAAAGATAAAATTGTTGCTCCAAAGAACATTGTTTTGGATTGATATACAATAGAAACCTACTGTCTGTTAATTTTATTAGGTTAAGATAAACATAACACCATAAATATGACTCACAGTTTACTATACAAAATTTTTTATATTTATTATGTTAAAGCCTTCAAGTGGATTTTAAATTGTGGGGGGTGCTAGTAAATTTTTTTTTTGCCAAAACATTACATGTATACAGTATATATAGTAGGGCTACACAGAAGGTGGGGGTGCCATGGCACCGCTCACAGTCTACATAGTTCCACCCCTGGTAATGAGGTCTCCGCCACCAACTGGTGTATTTCTTTTCTTTCCAAAAAAGAGTTCTTCATGCAAGTATTCACACCCTAAAATTCAAGAACACTTTAGAGTGGTCTATTAACCAATCTTTTAGAGTTAATTAGAGTAATGTTACACTGCAAGAAATTTAAATGAAAGAAAAAATATGCAAGATGCCACAAAGGAAGATGTAGCAGGTAAATCAAAACAATCATTGAAAGAAAAAGGGTCCATCATTCACGTACTCCCTTTCACTTTATGATATTTTGTTCCATTTGTCGAAGAAAAAGAAAAGACTAGAATTGTTTCAAAAGAATGGCTTAATCTGAAATGCCCAATCACAATGCACACCTGAATTTTTTAATGCACCATCAAGGGGTGATAGGAGCAAATTGGGGTTAACAGGGTTAACTTTTTCAACCAGCAATGGGGACCTGTTGTCCTTGAGGCTTATCTCCGACAATGGTAGTTGCCTCTGCATTAGACAAAGTTAAAAATGGAGAAATTTTTCCGTGGTCCTGGAGCAATGCTCCACCTCTCACGTGGGAGGTGAGCTCCACTCCACTTAACAAGTGGACCCCACCTCTCATGTGAGAGGTGGAGCAATGCTCCATGGAGCGTGAAATAATTTTTCTTAAAAGTGACTGCCAAGGAATGATTACAAGTGAAAAAGAAAATGTTACGCCTAATTTATTCACAAAAAATCTTGATCAAAAGAAAAAGGAAAATATCAATCTACAGTCCACACCAGAATTCTTTGATGCATTGGCAGGACGTGAGAGGAACAAATTGCGGGCAATTGGTTTTGCTTTTCGAACGAGAAATCAGGACCTGTGGTCGTCACAGCTATCTTTGAACATGTTGGTGATCTCTGCATTGAGAAATATTACAGGTTACCATTGAGAAATCAGAAAATGAAAATGTATTGCTCTCCAACATGGACAACGTGAAAAAATGTCATAGAATACACCAAAATTGAAGAAATCTGCCAAACTCGTAGACATATTCCAGGGAAGATGTTTTAGCAAACAACCCCACACCAATCCAAAGCGATTATTGCTAAACCCACCTCTGGTGCAAGCACTTGGTTCAAAATTCTTTAATTGGTTGCCTTCTTTATGTAAAGGATAATAGCGACAGCAACCTATCCTTCTTTAATTTCTTGAAGAACACATATCATTACATCAAAACACTGACTGACGAATAATATTATGTTTAGACTACGAAACACTGACTACTTTTCATTACATCAAATCATCATGGAGCAATAATATTAGGAGTATTTAAATATGCATCTCTTCCGAAAAATATATAAATAAAGAGAAAGTTAACCGAAAATTCCAGTACTTGGGAAAAAATGGAAATTGAGGAGAATAGGGTACTTACACCCTGGAGCCCCGGTTGCATCATGTTTGTACGAATTTGGAGGACAATCAATTTCAGGATCTATAAATTTTACACTTTTTCCCCTCATTATGTCTACGAAAGGCCATGAATAATACTGAGATATTGTTGAACTTTGTCAATTGCAATCAAAATGGAATATTTGGGATTTCAAGTCACAATAAGTTACACTCGAATTCAGCTGATAATTCTCTAGAGAAAATATTTTCAAATTTGTTGATGAAAAACCTAGCATTGGTCTATGCTTTGTCAAAGAATGGATATTAAGAAAATCCTAAGATAGTTAGGATTATGGTTATATGCAATCACAAAGTATGTCAAAATACGTAAAGTAATTAAGCACACAATTGACACATTATTTTTTCGTGAAAACTTAAAGAGGAAAAAAATCACGGGACCTAGTCCAGCCAACTAAACACTATCAAGAAAGAATACAAAAGAGTCAACTTACAACCCAACCCTAGATACTCTCAATTCACAGGTGTTGAATCTACGTGCTTGTGGGTGTGCTCTTTTTGTATTGATCGAATTCCACGATCACATATTTATCTCTTGATACGATTCTTCGATACTTGATTAAGTGTCGAATTCCACAACACCTCTAGAATCCTCCAAAAGTTGCACTCAAATCCACCAAGGTCTTGAGCTCTTCCAAGACATCAACTAATCAAGAATGAAGGTTGATCTTGCTAAGAGCCTAATTTCTAAGCCTATAGAAGATGGGAGAAACTTCTCTCCATAAATTTTTGTTTGTAGCGGCTCAAATCTAGAACTTTAAGTTAAGTGTTGGTATTTATAAAGTTCCAGGAAATTCGCAGCGTGGAACCTTAAATTGCGCATAAGTGGAGCTCGCAGGTGCAAGGTGTCCCGCAAGGTCCATCCTGAAACTGCACTTTCACTGTTTCTTCCTGCAAGGTGTCCTGCGAAATCCTCTATGAATTGCACCCTCTCTGTATCTTCCCGTGAGGTCCTGCGAGATCCCATAAAGTGTCCCACGAAGTCTCCTAAAAGAATTGGCATACTGTTTCTTCCCACGAGGTGCTGCGAAGTCTCATAAGGAGTCCTACAAGAGTCAGTATGACTTCTCATACACACTAACACATCCCACGACTTGTCTCAAAGTCCAACAAGGCTTGTCGAAGTTTTGTAGTATACTTTGAAGCTTCATATAACCTCTTCTTAGCACGAGTTTGCATAAATTAACAATGAAGATCATTTCAAATGCTTGTGATAGACATCATAATTTTTAAAATTACATTAAACAAGACTTGACACGAAATTTAGCCAACTACATAATCTTACAGTTGATATGACTTGTAAAAACAACACAAATTGAAATCTAAAATTTGGAGAGAACGGAAAAAGGGAAAAACCTTTGGTTTCAAGGTAGCTCCGGACTCCATTGAAACCTCTAACGGAAGAACTTCGGATTTTTGGCGGGTCTCTAGTATTGATTTCGAATCTTTTCTTCATAATCTCTGACTTAAGAGAGATTTGACTTTAGTCTGGGAAACCCTAACATTAGCTCTAGTTCGATCCATTGCAGCTTGAGAATTTTCAATTGCAAGGCCGTTTGAAGATGAAGAGACACATACTTTTTACATTTCGGCGCCAAAATGTTGCGTGAGAGGGAGGATGTAATTTATGGATTTGTAAATAAGAATAAAATTACGCATTTAGCTTCAAATCCGATAATGTGGCATATTAGCAGTGCTTGTAGTTTTGCCTCTACCAAATTAACCAAGCAAGAGATACAATTTTTAGAAGACATTTCCCTCGTCATAATTCATTTGTGCATCTTGAGATGATGAATTCATTACTAGTACAAAATGGGTACAATTAGGAGCTGTGAATGTCCTGATGGTTTACTCAGCCTTAGGGATGGTAATAGATTGATAAAAAGTGGAGATCCAACCGCATCCGTCATGTTTGGAGTAGAAACAAAAGATACAAAATAGTGATGGAGACGGAGATGAATGTCAAAATGAAAATATTTTATTTTAAACTTTAGTTTCTTTTGACAATAAATAACATTATTTTAATGTATGTATAACTTAAAATGTTTGAACATTAATTACATCTTACTGTCAAGTAAAAATCATGATATTATTAATATTCTTGATACCTTAGTTCTATTTTTTTTTTTTTTTTCTTGTACTTTGTGTTGTTTGTTTTTTTTTTTTTTTTACCAGAACGAAAAAAAAATAAAAGTTTGGGCTTGAGCTTAGGTTTGGGCTGAGGGCGGAGGTGGAGGTGGAGGTGGAGGTAGGAGCGGGAGCAGGAACAGAGATGAAGGTGAGAATAGAGATTCAAATTAATTCCCATAGAAAGATGAAGGTTAATATTTTAAGTGAAGGCCGCTCCAATTTATTGGCATCCCTATTCAGCCCAATTATTTCAGGTCTTGAGATTAAAATATTAAGACTCATAGAGCTGGATTGGCGAACTAAGTTTTTTCAAATAGCGTTTAGGATTAAAATTAATTAGCATATCACTCGCCTTCAACGACTAATAAGTAATTGTGCGGGAATGTTGGCATAGAAAAAAACAATAATCAGCTTAAAAAAAAAAATCAGTAGCGACGGAGCACCCAGATTTTTAAGTTACTACTTCCATTATAATCTGTACCATTCATTTATTGCTGGATCCCATATTGCAATCTTTAACTCTCAGAAATTGAATAACAATAGTTTGTATTGCATTAACCACAAAATTTGTTCCTAGTTAGCAATTCAGATTTCAGAATAGTATTCTCACTGGCCTGGTTCCAGAAAAGGTGAGATAGGGTAACATAATCCAGAGGAATTGGATATGGTACACAGGTGGCATCATTCTACTGGGTGGGGGAACTGACACTTGGTTTAATAGATTGATCATCGTCCAGGAAAAAGATATATCCCATTAATTCAAAACCTCTCAACGTCTATTAACAAGTATGCAAGGGATGGATCCAAGAAGCTAATAAATGAGTTGTCCTCAGCGTTTGTAATTGTAGCTTTCATGTCAATTCCCAGATCATATTGTTGGCTACACGATTGTGTAGTCCCCCATACAGTAATGCTTTGTTTGGTTTTAGGATTTACTGATTAAAAGGAAAAGGAAAAGGAAAAGGAAAAGGGAAAGGAAAAGAAAAGGAAAAAGCAAAAGGAAAATGCCATATTTTTTCTAGTTTCAGAAGAACCAGTTTTTTTTCCAACAATGATGGTGACAATATATTTACACATATGAAGTAAATTTCCACCTCTTTATGCAAGTTTGCATGTCAATTTTATTATCTGCAAGATGTCCTGTTACACTTCATTTTCCGAATAATGAATGGAGCTCAATGTTGTTACAGGAAATATATGACAGCACAAGTTCAAATTGGACACAGTTGATGATAAATAAACAAATATGATCTCAAATAAACAATGAAACAAAGCCTATCAAAGATTCAAAACAAAGAAGTGTAGAGAGTTTTGTATACTAATTTATGTTTGAAGGAGAATCTAACCTTTCTAAAACTGAAAAATATTTTTTCTTTATTCTTTTTATGAAAAAAAAAAGCTTCTTTACAGAACTCTTCCGTCCATGCCATCAAGAAGACCTGACCACATCCCCTTTACTGGTGGTAATTGGGCGATGAAAGCATTCCAAGGAGGGTAACCAACACCACTGCCACGAACACGGCCGTCCAGGCGTAGAGATAAGTACCTGCACAATGAAAGAGAAGCATCACTCATTGAAGCCAACATCAGCACAATAACTACCTCATGAACATGCACAGACTTGTAAGACTTTGGTCCCGAATTTTATAGTTTGTGCGTGAACGAGATAACGCATATAATTACTCTTTGATCAAAATTGCCTGGTGATAGACAATTATTTCACATTGATGAAAGATGAAGAAATGATATGAAAAATTCAAATGCACAATGTCAGCTGGAATAGATAAGTCCACGAGCTCCTTAACAATAGCAGAACACTCACACAGGAGATTCAGGGGAGACTTTTGCCATTTTCTTCTGTTCATCTAACCACCTGTAGTGTATAACCACAAAATGAGAAAGTTCCATTCATTCATTTTGTCAACTCATCTGCATGAAATAGGAAGAGAATTGCAACAAACTGAATTGAAATAAATATATTTTCTGTTGCAGTCTCTTACTTGGACCATTCAGTTGAATAAAGTGGAACCAGCTGCCACAGTCTCTTCCTTTTACTGGTCGTCTCCTTCATCTCCTCACTCTCTTCAAAGTCAAAACTAGGTGAATTTCCATCTGTAGAAAGAGGCACCACAAGCACTCCTCGTTCCATAAGGCCCTCAGTATAAGGCTCACTAAGTCTGAAACACTCTGAGATGAAAGATGCAGGGCCAGCAAGTATGACAAGGCGAGCAATTCCTCTCAAATCACTGACAGAAATAACCTTTTTTGGATCTACACGGAGCTTAAGATTTGAGAGGTTTTCCTCTCTTGACAGTCTAGCTATCTGAGCATTCTTAGCATTGTTCTCCCTCAAATAAAGGAAAGCAAAGATAGAGACTGCTCCGATGTCTATTCCAAGACCCATAAGGATGTCAGGGACTTCAGCTGCTTTTGATGATTTTGCCAATGCAGCAATAAGTTGTGTGGTAGCTATTAATCCTCCAAGACCAGCACTTGCAATAAAAGCAAGATAAAAGAACATCCGAACAGACCGGAAGGGAGAGAGAACTTCACTTCGTATCTTGGCTGTAGAACTGAAGAACAAATAAAATGATGATTACAAGGAGGCCTCACTTGTAAAACAGAACCTGAGTGCAGAACCATTTGGATGAAAGAAACCAAGTCAGAGAAGAAGTGGAAACTGCGAATCATTGTACTCTTTAAAGAATCCATACTAATCTTACCTTTTAAGCACTTTCATCAAGCATTCAGAAAAAAAAGACGAGGGGGGCGGGGGGGTGTTGGTGTGAGGAAAACTTTGAATCGAAAGGTTGTCATGAAACAAAAAGCATAAAAGGCACATCATGTCATGCACACTAAGCTTACAGCTTAACTACATCTATGCACCATCCTTCAGAATAACCTTCTGATACAAACAAATTATATCACTTTCACCAATCCACACTCTTTTAACACTTTTTTTGTTGGTACAAACACTCAACATGTGCACATTACCTGCTACCACCTTAGTGTATATATACCATATGTTCTATGAATGTTTCACCCAAGCCAACCAGTTCCCATTGAAATTCTACTGTCTTGATGGACAATGTATCCCCTTCTTTTCTCTTTCCTAAATTACGAAGGGTACTTCATTGATCTGGTACAATTAGTTGCCTGGTGATTAATTTATTATTTTTCTCTTTCTGGGTACATTGTGAAAGCAAATCTTCTTGTTAACCAGTGAGAGAAGCTATAAACCTATAAACCGGGATAAATGCTCACAATATAGGACCATAGTGTGGGGAATTATCAAAATTAAGCTGGTGTTTTGAGAGCATACCAAGAGATGTCACTTCTGCATCTCAATTAATTGCATAACAAATAATCTCTAGCAAGTAGTATTGTAGTTGGGATTTTTCGTAAGCCTCAATATGCTCCGCAAACCACAAAGATGAACACTAGAAAGTTTACAAGAGCAGAAGACGATGAGAATGAACCCTCTTTGGGCCGATGGCACTCTGAAAATTAAGTTAGACAAACTTAATCTTAATAATTTAAAAGAAAGAAATCTATTCCAGCTCTCAGTTGTGCGTACTTTGTTATTCTGTAGCTTGCTTTATTTATAGGCTTCGGACGTCCTACTCCTTTTAAGAATTGTTTGTGTGATCCTATCCTTCTAGGAGTCTTCCTTCTTTGGGTCAGTTCTTCCTTCTTTGGGTCAGTTCTAGGACTTGAACCTATCCTCTTGGGTCCTTTTCTTATTTGGGTTGGAGTTCTTTGACCCCTTGGACCTTTCTTGACCTTCAAGCTAATTCTATTTGATATCAGGCTCATACCTGCTAGGTCGGCCCAAGCGCAACGGCTAACCTGCTTTGTGTTCAGCAGATCGAGCTTGTCTTCATACAAGCTGGCCCACCCTTCCTAGTGGGCCTACTTGGTCTTGTCATTTGATTGCTAGCCTTTTAGCCTACAATCTCAGAGTGCTTCAGAGCACCAAGTTAATACCCCTCTTGAAGCTAGCTTCCTTCTCGTGGACAAGCTTGGCCTTTAGACCTAGTTTCTTCTCCTTCTTCAGCAACTCCTAATCCCTTTTGTCCACATCAGACAGAGCAGCACAAAGGGTTTCCTCGCTTTTCTTCAATTCGCCCGTTGTACGAGAAGTCTTTTTTTGTTCTTCAATCAGAGCCACTTTGAGCTCGGCGATAGTCTCCGCTAGTTTTCCCTTCTATACTTCTGAGTGCTTCAGTTTGGTGCTCGGAACACTAAAGCGGTTCATGCACTATGTCATCTGCTGAACCCGTTGGAGAAGAAATCGAGAAAGATAAGAAATTCACTGAACAGAGCAAGTAAAGACAATCAAAGACCTATACAAAAACTCACCACCATGCTGGAATGGATCGCCCCCATAAAGAGGGCAGGGTTTGGTGCCTGCATCAGAGTAAGAGCATCATTGGTGAACACAATGCTCTAAGCCAATGCTACTGTAACATTAACATCATTGATCACGGAGTCTATAGTAGAGATGGGGCGAGCCCCAACATGTGGCCAAAGTACAATGGCCTCAATGGCATTAGGGCAACTCTCAGAGACAGTGTTGACCCTCTCAGGCCCAATAGACCTGGCCCTCTTTGCCCGAGGGGTTTCAGGAGGGAGGTCTACTGTTGGCCTTTTCTCTACCGACCTGTCTGATGGCAGGGGATCTGCGTCTGCAACAGTAGGTTGCTGGACAGCAAGGGCACCAAGAATTGAGATTCCCTAGCCCTCTTTCTTGCAAGCTCCGCCATCAAGCTTTTGGTTTGCATCTCAGAGTCCTATTCGTCAGACTTTTCACTCGAATAAATGACTTGTGGATTGCAGCGGCAAGGACGGCGGTGATCTGAACTTGTAGCCGAACTTGAAGGAGAAGCCTCCTTGAACACTGGGGTATAGGCAGGCCGTTCTAAAGAATCAAAAACAGAATCAAAATTGGCTACCATTGCAGCAGAGGAAGTGTCACCGGTAGCCTTTACAGTAACTCGTGCTGGCTCGCAAAGAAAAGGGATCGGGACTCCTTCTGGCACATCGTCAGGATTCCCGACATCACCTTCTCTTGCAATCGAGCTATCACTCTGGGAGGAATGCCCTCAGTTGCAATAAATGATCTGTAGTAGATCGGTTACTTCAACAAGATATGGGCAGCCCTACCATAGCCTTTCTGTGTGCCTTCTCCCTTGTATGCCCAAACTTTCTTGAGCAATGCCAAGTTAACGCTGAGCGCCTCGTACTGCTTCGGCAACTTTGTATGAGGCAAGAACCAAAATATCAATATAAAGATTGAAGGACGACGATATCAGCATAAGTAAGAGCATGTCTAGAAAGTATTTGTAGACCTGGGGCACCATCAAGTCTGGGATAATGCCAAGGAAGCCGATCCCTTTCAAGGACGTTTCCATACTCCCAAAAACCAGTCACCAGAGCCATAACGTCATCCACACCCTAAAAAACACGGACACGGATACGAGTGTCGGACAAGATACGTGTCGGACACACTGACACGGCAATTTAAAAAAAATGCAGGACATGATACGGCAGGGACATGGCAAAAGAAAATATTTTTATATTTTTTTTATATGTCATATAAATTTTTACGAAAGAAGTGAAAAACTATACAAGATAACACCAATTAAAATAAAAAAATAACACATTGCACTACTTAATTGGTAACAAATCATTCACAATTAGTTGATTACATTCATAAAAAATGATAAAGTAAACAAACGTATTAACAACAAAAAAATTGTTCCGTCAATACATAATATTATGAAGTCATAAACTACCGAAAACATTAAAATGTCTTTAAACTTCATTTACTATCTACCATCATATAATACAAAATCCATAAAGAACACATAAAACAAATTAATCATAAATATTAGTAGTATACTTCTTCTTCTTCTATCAAACAATTAGTTTTAAAGTTTATAGTTGAACTCCCGCCGTGTCCCTAAAGTGTCCAAAATGGGACACGTGTGTCCAAGCTGTGTCCGCAGAGTGTCCAATGCAAAAATAAATAAATAAAAAATCGGACATGTAAAATGAAGTGTCTGACACGTGTCCGCGAGTGTCCAACGCGTGTCAGTATCCGACATGGGTACGGCTCCTCCCATGGAGTGTCCGTGCTTCTTAGTCCACACCCTTCCCAACATTAGGAAGGATGTGGACGATTTCTCGGTTACGAGCTTTGGTTCTAAAGTAGTACTTCACATCTGCGTTATTGACAAGGCACGAGATGTAACAGTATTTGAAATCATGGAGACCCATGCCTACACAAGTATCCGATTTAACTCTATCATCCCCATAATTATTTGAAAGGCGTTAGAAGCAAGCTGGGCCGGAAAAAGCTTAAAATGGGAGAGGATTTAAAGAAGTAAGAGGTGTAGCGGAAACCTAACCCCTCCCTCAACTATAGCAATCAGAGGAAAGGACATCCCCACCTCAATCTCCCATAACTAGTTATCCCTCTCCTCGTCGGCTAGCCTAATGTCTACCCTTGGAGGAAACTCGTATCTCTCCCTAAAAGCAGCAATAGCGGCTGGACATCCGAGCATATTCTTAAGGCGAATAGCCATGACTATGCAAACGGGGTCAGGAATGAAAAGAGAAGCAAAGAATAAATGAAGAAGGGCAGAAAGACTTACAAATGGGTAGGTCAGCACTCTCTCCAGGATAGATATCTTCTCGGGCAAAGGTGAGAAGCAGCATCGAATGGGATTGCATTTATACAAAAGGTCGCCGTTGTTTCAAGAAACGAGGAACGGCTGAATCATTATATCTCTGCTAGAAGGTCGCCTCTTCATTTAATGTAAAGTTGACGCTTCAGCTCATAAGCAAATTGCAGCATTACGTGTGGCGCATGCGTCCTAGAAAGATGCCCCACGATCTCATTAGGTCAGACTTTGAAGGAACGCCAAGTACAGCCCCTATCCCCTAGTTAAGCCAAACAAGAAATAAGAGCTGGGGGGTAATTGTGAGCTAAAGGCCCGCGATCAAAGAACAGGACCAAGTAGGCCCACTAAGAAGGGTGGGTCAGCCTGTATGAAGACAGGCCCAATCTGCTGAACAAAATGCAGGCCAACCGTTGCACTTGGGCCGACCTAGTAGGTATGAGCCTGATATCAAACAAAGTTAGCTTGAAGGCCAAGAAAGGCCCAAGGGGTCAAAGAACTCCAACCCAAATAAGAGGATAGGTTCAAATTCTAGAACCGACCCAAAGAAGGAAGACTCTTAGAAGGAGAGGATAACACGAACAACTCCTAAAAGGAGTAGGACCTCTGAAGCCTATAAATAAAGCAAGCTAGAAAAGAGCAAGATACGCACAACTGAGAGCTAGAATAGATGTCTTTCTTTTAAGTCATTAAGATTAAGCTTGTGTAACTTAATCTTTGGAGTGCCGTCGGCCCAAAGAGGGTCGACTTCTTTCTGCACTTGTAGGCTTTTTGGTGTTCATATTGGTGGTTTGCGAAGTGCATTGAGGCTTATCAAAAATCCCAACTACAAGTATAATTAATGAGCTGCTAATATTAAAACTTGAAATACAACTGACAATACACAAAGTGAGATAATGGATATAATATTCCAAATTTCTACAACTTTTTTTTACTTTATCATGTGCATATGCACAAATTAAAGTGGGCGGATAATTTTTGTAAAAACTTAGAAAGCACATACCGTCTCTTATCTCTTATTCTTATAAAAGCACAATTAGTAAAACTAACACCCAGAATTTTGGCCCAAAAAATTAATCATAAACCAACCAAACATGCATGTAATTGAACTCATTCTGCTCAAGAAAAAACAAATTCAAGATCGAATTTAACATAAAAAATGCATGTAATCGAACTCATTTCTGCAAAAGAAAAAACAGATTCAAGATTAACTTTTACATGTAGACAAATACACAATCGCATTCATAACATCTACATACATCCGCATGTACACGCGTGTGTATATTTATATATACAGAGAGAGAGAGAGAGAGAGAGAGAGAGAGAGAGAGAGACAGAGAGAGAGAGAGAGAGAGAGAGAGAGAGAGAGGTACCTAATTTCGGAAGAGGGAGAGGGTCTATTGGCGGCAGAGCAGGTGATGGTGGTGGAGGGCGGTGACTGCACGGTGGTGCGGGGCAGGCGAAATGTGGCATCGGTAGAAGAAGTGAACAGAGTGTTCAACTTCAACTTGGAGCTGGGAATTTGGCAGGAAAACCTCAACGGGTTGTTGGGAGGAAGATTGGCGGAGCCGATTACGTAGGACAGTTGCGCCACTGCGGTTATGGTCATGGCTGCTCTTGCAGAACCAAAACCAGAACCAGATAAAGGCAATAATAGGTGCCGTTGAACATTTTGCTAACATGAGCCCAGTGCGTTCCGAGGCGACTTTGGGTGATCATTATAGCGCCACGGTGCACCCTTCCACACTAGTGTTTACAGTTCGTATTTTTCTTTGTGCTAGTTTGTTTGGTTTGGTTTGCATCCAAATTTTAACTAGTTTTCTTTCTTTTTTTAATCTTTTCAATTAAAATTTAATTTTTTATGTTTGTGAGATATTAGTCTATGTTTATAAACTAAACAAGAAAATTAAATTTGATTAAAAATATCGTATGAAAAATGAAATAAGTAATTAAATAAGCTGACTGATCCGAGTAACATTGGGCCATGAACTATCAGTCAAGTAAACAATACTATCCAATACCCAAAAAAAAAAAAAAAAACCCAGCTAACAATTATTGTGTATTGGGTTAGGGCTTTTGTCTCAGGCCTAATAATAGTTGTGAGAACTCTGAATATGGAACCCACCACAGAAGAAGCCCACGATGTACATGATTTGTTATTATTATTATTATTATTGTATTATTTATATAATGAGAAAACTCCCCAAGGCAGAGAGCCCTTTGTAATGTGTGAAAGTTTACATAGTTTGTTTGAATAGTGGTCATGCTCAAATTTGAGAGAGTAGTTGATAAATTAGCCCCAAAAAAATATATATATATATAATAAAAATTTCTGTTGGGCAGACTTTAAGGCTTGCAACCAATACAAGTAGAAGTAAATGGGCCGTACGATGGAAGCTAATTGGGACTGGTGGCCAATCCATGTGATTTTTTTGTTCATGTCAGTAGGGGATGTCCAAATGAGAAGAGCCCTTGTAAGGCTAATGGAGATTCATTTCAATGAGCCCAAAGAGACAAAGGACACAATATGCAGCAGTTATACTCTTCAGCTAGGTTTAAAGGCTAGATATTTTTGTGAGTTATGCCTGGATTGCTATAAATAAAAAATACTCTTCACAAAGTTTGAGGAAACGGTACGTTGTGTTTGAATCAAAAATTTAGTGGTGGAAAAATAAAAAGAAAATGAAAAGAAAAATGTGAAAGAAAATAGAACAAAAATCATCTTTTATTTTGTTATTTTTTCCTTTGCTTTTTTCTTTTTCTTTGCATTTTTTTTGATAAATCTGAGTTCCAAACACAGTATAGGTTGCAGATTTAAGGGTGTGGTGGACCGGTGGTGAACAGAATACATGGGCCATTGAAATGAAAGGCTCTGTTTGGACTTCTCTTAAGGCTCGGTTTGGAGATGTGGAGTGCAAGGTCAGTAGTTACACTTGATTTGATTCTAGAGCTCATTACAAATGATCTCTTACCCATGAGGGTCTCACAATTTTTGAACCTATGTTCTCTTCATTTCTGATAAAAACAAGGTTAGCTTGATCTAGAAATGCTTTTGTGTTTGAACCTTTGAACCTTTAAACATTATTCTAGAGGAAGGCTAGGGTTTAAGACTCTCCGAGAGCTTACACATTTTTTATTTATTAGTATTTGATGATGTGAATTATATTTGAGTTTCCATTTATGCTTTATAGGGAGGATTTATAACTTTCATTGAGGTCTTGCGGCTCTATCCATGTGCTATGCAACAGAGACTCCCAGAAGTATTTTATTCACCAGAGCTGGTCAAACTCAAAAGAAGATAATGTAATATCAAACAGAATTATGATGAGCAGCCAGCCATATTGAATTTGGGTGTGCTCGATCAGTAGAGAGAGAAACAAGGTGGTGGGTATGGTGGAACTGGGGTCTATGACCTTGTTTGGGCCCCACCCATCTGCCCATAGATTTTGATCGGCAAGTTGCTGATCTGAAAACATTGAATCAGTGGGGCATTCTTCGAAAGAAATTAAGTCTGATGCATATGGATAGAAAATATAACGTAGGGTGAAACGGTATCCATAAATTATACTTCTAGTTTCTGCTGAGGATGATGAACCTCATTTAACATAGATAAACAGTTCCTTTAATATATGAGAGAGAGAGAGAGAGAGAGAGAGAATCTGATTTAAGTTGACCACTAGTTGCCATAAAAATACTTGATATCAGTGTTTGTGTAGAACTGAAATGAAGTGAAGATAAATGGCATTCTCTAATTAACTAGATCATTGGTTAATGACAAGGCTTGGTCTTTGCTTTGGTATCCAAACTATGTGTTCAAATTCAAAAGAACTCAAGTGACTGTTTCTCGTTTTGGTTTGATCATAAGGTCATACCCACCTAACCCAAAAAAAACTTGAAAACACTGTATTATTGTCCAGAAGAATATGTGAAACATCAAAATAATGAGAGAGAGAGAGAGAGAGAGAGAGAGAGATTGGAGAACATCTTTCTTATTGTAATTCATCAGTGAATATATAATTGTACAAAACTACGCAAAACTTCAAAAAGTAAAGGAAAAAAGGAGCCTCATCATCCTCAGTATACAAAATGCCCAAACGCACTCAAAACTAGGGCTTTTTGGAGAGGGCTGGTCTCTGTGCATGCTATCTCAGTTGTTTTTTTATTTGTATTTTTACATCGTTATCTTTACACCATACATGTCACTGTTTTCTACCCTGTAAACAAATACATAAAAGGGAAATGGAATTGCCGCCTAGTCAGTCAGAAACTTGGTGATCAGAATTGTGAAATGCACCGTCGATGGCAAGGGACTTTTTGCTTTTTCTGCTTCAAATCTTCTTTATAGACCATGCCAATGTCTTGTGCTATTCTCGTAGCATCTGAGGATGAACCAGAGAGCCCTCTTCTTGTGAACCCAACAGCATAGAGCCCAGCCTTTCCTTTCCACCCGTTTGGGAATGGTGCGTTTGGGAATCCATTTTTGGAGAAGAATTCAGTTTCCTGGAAAAACAGTATCCAAACATGATCAGCTGATTTATTCAACTCTGTATACTATTTTATAATGGAAAAGTTGCATCAAATCACACAACAAGCTTCCAAAAACAGTAATGTTTTTTTTTTTTGGGTGCTGAGAAATCACCAAACTGCCAAACAGAAGCCTAGCCATCTGTTCAGAGTCTTGACTTTTTTCTGTGATTATGGGTATTATATTTTTTTAAGACTTTCCTCACCTGTAGCCAATAAGGAACATTGCTGCGATACCCTGTAGCCAGAACCACCGAATCGATTTCAAGCTTTTCGCCATTAACGAGCTCAACCATGCCGCACGAGAACCTCTTGATTCCAGGAACCACCGTAATGTCGCCGGATCGGATCTTCTGCAGTGCACCAGTGTCCAGAACAGGGGTCTTCCCATGAGTATTCTTGAGCTCCAATGGACCAATTGATGGCCTTTTTAGACCGTAATTCGCCATATTTCCGAGTATAAACCATGCCAGAATCAACAGAATCTTATCAATGAGCCAAAGAGGCAACCACTTCATCATCAACATGGCCAATTCAAACGTCGATTTCCCAAAAATTTCTCTTGGTAATACATGAAACTGCATATCATCAACATGCTATTGTCATTTTGATTTCCTTGAGATTAATATGGACAAAGAAAAAAAAGGGTAATGTTTTGATGACTTACCGAGCTTCTGACCACGACGGATGGTTTTGCATTGTGGTTGCAGAGATCAAGAGAGAGTTCCATGCCGGAATTCCCGCAACCCACAACCAGAACTCGCTTTCCGGAGAACTTCTCACCTGACTTGTAGTCACAAGCATGCAGGACTTCGCCCGCGAACTCTTTCAGTCCTTCAATCTCCGGCACAACAGACTCTGCATTCTCGCCGGTCGCCACGACCAGCCATTGGCAAATGTACTCGACTTCAGAACGAGCGGAGCCGATTGTTGAAACGGTCTTGACACGCCATAATCGACAAGCCTCGTCATATTTAGCCGATTGCACGCATTCATTGAACTGTGGGTTGATCTCGAAGTTCGTAGCATATGATTCGAGGTAGGCAATGAATTGTTTCTTGGTTGGGTACTCGGGAAAGTTTTCTGGGAATGGGAGCTTAGGGAGCTGGCAAAATTGCTTGGGAAGATGAAGTTTCAGGCGATCATAAGTCCTCTTTTGCCACAGAGATGCAATGCAATCAGCCTTTTCAAGGACTACAAAAGGCACCCCTTGTTCTCTAAGGCAAGCTCCGACGGCTAGCCCGGACGGGCCGGCACCAACTATGACCGGACCATTAACCCAAACACAACGACGAGAAAAGAAGTCGTCGTCACCGGAAAAACTAAACATTTTTGCAGTTAACAAGGACTTAAGCTAGCAGTTGGAAGTAGTTGAAGAAGACGAGAGAGAGAGAGAGAGAGAGAGGAGAGAGAGAGGTGCTTGAGGTTTGAACTGAAGATTTTAGTGAGAGAAGACAATTGGAGTTTGTGTTGGAGGGAGGGGTGGGATGGAGGTGCTTAAATAGGGGCGTTGGCCATGAGATCGAGGTGCATGTGATTGGGAGTGGCAAGTTGATGCTTCTTGAGGGGTTATTCTGAAACCCTCCATTATTTTATGTTATATTTAATCATTAATATAATTGATCATACTATATTCTATTGCTTTGAAAAAATGAAGAGAGTTTAGCTTATTCTTTGAAGTTATTGCAGTGTAAAAAATAATATGTAATGGAGGGCAGTTAGTAATTGGCCATCCAATGGAAATATGCTGATTCCATGCTGTGTAAATCAGAATTTGACATCTGTATGGAAAAAGAAATGAAAAGTTAGTAGATTTTTGTGGAACTGCGTTCAAAATTATTCTACAACCATTTACAATTAACGAGTATCTCTCTCTCTCTCTCTCTCTCAATTTTGGATCTTCCCACTAAATTTATGTGAATCCTGAGGGAAATAGTGAGATTATTGGAGGGCATAGTTCATTGACAGTAATATTAATAAGGGTTACTGTATGTAGAAAGGCTATGGGGATATTTTGTAGCATGAGGAAAATTAGTAAACATAGGCAAACAAAGAGAATTAGAGGAAGCAGGGAAAGTGACATGTCATCCTCATCTGTGATTCCTGTTGGCCCACCAATGGGTTTTGAGAATCTAGAGAGGGCTGAGAGAGCCTATTGGAAAATTGGTTGATTTGCTTACCTGGCAGGGAAGGGATGCTGACTGGGATGGGTGCATTCCTCCCACGCGGAGTGGATGAGCCAAGCTGCACCCTACTCTTCTGGACCCCCACCAGCCTCCAGGCATTGGGATTGCGACTTGTAAGGCTGTTTCGGCCCACTAAGCCCATTCCTGCCAACCCATGCATGGTTCCCACCTCAATTGTGCCATGTGTCGACCCCACATTTGCCAAAATATTTGTTTACTAACGTCCACACTGCTTTCCTTCTTCCAAACAAACAAAAAAAAACCAATTTAATTATTAAAAAAAAACTAATCCCATCTTCCTTTGGTTATCATACCCAACTTTCACACTTTTTATTTTTTATTTCTTGGACTTTCACACTCTTTAGCTTCACTAACTAGCTTTAGAGAGAGAAAAAAAAAACTAGGGTTTATTGCTTTTAATTTTTTAGCTATAGCTAGTCACTTGGGCACCTTATATTTGTCAATTAGGGTACCCTCTCCTGATTAAGAGAATCTAAAAGTCAAATGTACCCTTTATGAAGTCAATAATGCCCTTTATCACATGAACAGAGTAAGGTTAAGAAGGCCTGTTATTGCCACTTGAAAAATGGGTAAATAAAAATTTCCAGTGTGAATGAAGGGCAGTCTTTTCTTTGTGGTTGTTTTCCATTGTCAAACAAAAGAGAAGCCAGAGGGCAGCTTGTTTGAAAATGGCCTAGTGAAGTTGATTCTAGAGGAAAAGTGAAGTTGATTTCTAGTGGCCAATGTTAGGAAAATTTTAACTTGGTTTCGACCAGGAATCCCCAGAATGATACTCTATGAAACCGTAATCTTTGTTCATGGTACGTGTAAGGCTGGTGATTCATGTCATTGTTAGAGTCAAATATTAAAGTTTCTAATTTGACACTCGCGCGTCCTTACGATTAGGAAGTAACATGGTTTTCGAGTTTAGTTAAATTGATTTTGACGGTGATTAGAAAGTAACCCTAGGCTTAGGGCCCGGACTTGCATGCTATATAGCTCGAGGTTAGTCATAAAGTAGCTTTTTCAACCACACGAAGAGTTTTGAGTTGGAAAAATCATGGTGTACCCACCCACCCACTTGGTGTTCTTGAGTGAAAAATTCTTGGGAAGAAGAGGAGAGCATGTGCATGAAACCTTGGTTTCAAGGAGTCTCTCCTTTTCATGAAAAGATCAAGAGCTTAGAGCTATGAGTTTGGCTTTTCTAAGGTTATATTGTATATTCAAAAGGGCTTTGGAATGAGTAGTATCATCATTCCAACTATTCTCTGGCCACCCCAGGCCAGGCCAATTTTAAAAACAAACCTCCAAGTGCAACATACAAAGATACATATATATATATATATATATATATATTAAAATGTTATTTTTACAAAAAAATTCATATAAAATTTGCATACAATGACATTATATATATACAGAAATTTATACAAAATTTGCATATATATACATATGTGTGTGTCTGTGTGTGTGTGAGAGAGAGAGAGAGGGGAAGACCTAGTCATATCCCATGCATGATCTGATAGGGACATGGGTTTTTTTTTTTTTTGGTTATTCCTAGCTCCCACCAGCCTTGCAATGCTCCACAGCTTATTTTTTCTCTCTCCTTTTCTCTTATCCTCTTTTGTAGCAAAAACCTAGGGCTTTTGCCACACTTTCTGTGGTCGGCGGTACTTGATGTGAAGCAAGCTTGTTTTGGCTGCAAATCGAATATCTTTAGTGGTATTGGCTAACTAAATTATGCAAAAGTTTTTGCAAAACCTATAATGAGTTATGTCACGCGTAATGAAAAGTTCGATAAAGATTAAAATGATTAGGATATCACTGGCTTCTTGTAAGTACACACTTCGTGGAAGCTTGGTTGCCAACTTCATTTAGCAGAAAGTGAACTCATGGGTATCTAGGGATGAGGCTGACGGTGCCGCTTCAATGATAATAACAACAATAATATATGAAGGTAGCACAATATGCACTATACATAAGTATCATGCACCCTCTAGGTATAAAAGCACAATTTGGATAGCATGCTGCCGAAGAAGGAGCTAAGAAAGAGCTAGTTCTATAGATATATTTCTGCTTCACTTGTTTTTCAAGGGTATATTGCCATCTAGAGAAGTATTCCTTCCTTCTTCAATCAGATTGTGCCTCTCGAATTAATGTAGGAATTGTTTTGGCATTCTTGAAAGTAATGCGAGAATAGACAATGTTGAGCTGAGTTGGAAGACAATAGGGATCAATTGTATCATGATTTCGTAGCAAGTCATTTCTAAAGTTAGGAGAGGGAAAGGTCAGTGTTGTTGTTCAAGCAGCTTTTGATACTTGAGGAGAATTTGAATTTCTATGATCTCACTCAAAGAAGTTTTGCAGTGAAATTTCTGGAGAAATCCAGCATATGATGAAGTTAATTATCTCATCAAAAAATTCTATTAGAAAATTGGTCTAGGGAAGCCAGAAGTATAACCCTAATGGTGATAGTAAAAAAGGCATATTTAACTTAAAAAGAGCGATAGCACCCTATTTTTGGTGTCATTTTCTTTTATTTTCTTTTATTTTTCACTAGTTATATATTGAGGTGTTTCTAAGATAATAATCAATAATGGAACCAATCGTCCGGTAGTACCTTTGCTCTATTTGCCCTCTTCCTGTTTCGCTCTAAAATTTGTCTACACACTTCTTCTTAGTCAAACTGAAGTAAGAGAAATACATTCTAAAAATGGAGCTACACAACATACATTAAATGTGGAGTTAGGTTCAGTTCATGATTACAAGAGGGCCCTATAAGATTGCAAGAGGTTCTATTTAATTTATTAACCTTTTAATACATTAGGTAGAAATAATGTGCATACTCATTGCACCCACAACTTCGAATACTTAATCATTTTCATTAGTTGAATCAAATTCTATGACAAATTACATGATCACAAGCCTTTCAATCATAAAAGGGAATGATTCCCCGGCCCTCAATTCACAAATCTGTAGCTCTAAATCAAGCATCTAATATAAATTTCCATGTCAAACCATTGGATGTAAGGGCATGTGGGGAAAGGAATTATCTCAATTAACAGAAATTGTCAATGGTTATGTTTGCTAGAAACACTATAGGATTCCTAATATGAGAGAGAGAGAGAGAACTCACATCTCCTTTTAAATTAGTGGCGTTTTCAAGGTGGATGGATCACATGGCACCATGAGACCAAAAAATAGAATGAGAAATCTCAAAAAAATCTATATGGCATGTTAGAATATTAGAAAGACTTAAAAAGATCCTTGTCTCGGAACCTCTTGTCATGTTATCTAATGTGACTCACTTGGTCTTCATTTATAACAAAATTATTTGCCCGGAATATTTGCTTTCATATGTTTTGATTTGTTCTGATATGAGAACAAAAGAAAATCTTAGTAACAATTATTAAAACACAGATTGCTGTTATAAAATTAAATGAATATTAAGTAAGCAAAATAATTAAACACAGTATATAATAAAAGTATTTCTTCTAGAACTGTCAAATAATAGGTAAATATTTATTCTGGAACTATTAGAAATAGATCTTCTTAATCACCCAAGAATTTATTTCTATTATAGAATAAAATATAAAATATAACTTGAACTGAAATATTTTACCTACACTTTTTTCTTCTTCTTTCCTTTTTTCTTTCTTCTCTATTTTTCTCTTCTCTTCATTTTCTTTCTCTCTTCGAAGCCCCTTTTATACATCCAGTTGATGGGACTATTCTATCAAATTTATTAGGTTGAAATCACATGTTGAGGTTGGTGAAGGTTATCCACCATTCTTCTTTCATAACAATTGCAACAATTTAGTTTCTTGTGCAATTGCTGTCAAGAATATCATTTATGCCCTCCTTGGTTTTTAATAGAGATGAAACTGTCTAATACATTATGATATTTTATGCTACGTTATTGAATTATTTAAGTTTTTTTTAGGACTTGGAAATTTGAGATAAAATAATACTAATTTCATTTGAAAGAATTTTGGAAAAAAAAATGGGGATAAATAAAGGTGAAACCCTGACACCATAGCCATAAAATTAATTAACAATCATGATGAAAACTTCAATGCATTTTGTGCAATGTACACGCCCTTAAACTAGCATATACGAAAATAGTAATTTGGTAAAAATTAAACTATTGAATTCACCCAAAACAATGGACTGTGTGGGAGATCATTTAATTAAGGATCCACCAAATGGGATTAATTTTGTAAATCACATGGTAGAACATGAACTAGTTTACAAACATGCATAATTCAGAAGGATACTTCAATAATAGAGGCCATTAATGAAGAGGATTTGATTAAATCATTGAGCTTGCATGAATGTGGGTGACCTCATTCCCTCTTCATATCTCATTTTTCATTTAATTAGAACAATTCCCAACGGTTGCATTCAGTTGATAAGGTCGGTAAAACAGTTTTGAATCAAGTTTGAAGCCATCTCTCTCTCTCTCTCCACATTGGTCATCCAGATACCATGTTCGAAGCATTGCACCTGGCGTAACCAAAGCCTTGCATGTGGCGCTAGTCCAGGTTTTTATGGTGAATTTTCAATTAGCCTTCTCTTTAACCGAGGTGCCGCCCCCTTCCATATGGTTTTAGGTTTTAGCACACAAACTCACATTATCGCATATATAGTATACAAGCATAGTTTATATATGAATATAATAGGGAGGTTGAAGTGGTGACTAGGTAAAAAAAAAAAAAAAAGGGCATGTGGTGGCTCTTAATTGGAAGAGTATATATCCTAGGTTTAGTAAACCAATTTCCTAGACTTCTACCTATTTCAATACTAAAAAAGAATGAAGAAAAATAGAAAAAAGTGAAAAATGGAAATAAATCTTTCTTTTCTCTTACAATAATGAAAAATGATATTCTTACTGAAAATTCATATAGGTATAACTACGAGAATGATGTGATAATAATAGTTAAAAAAAAAAGGATTTTTATGGATTTTTGGTTGGTTCATGATTGAGTAACGTCTTTTCGTTCTCTATTAATTTTACATTTATATACCTTTGTAAAATTTTTATTTTGCATTTAAAATAAAAGAGAAAATTTGGGCTATGGAACAAAGGATTATCCCGGACCTACACCGAGGTATTGACGGTGATTCTCAAATATCGCAGAACAGAATGTGATACGATGAGATAGAATGCAATAGGGATATGTAAATAAAAAGAAAGGAGCAATAACGCCCTCTTGATAGAACAAGAAATTTGTTATTGCTCCCTTACTTTCAAAAACTGATATACACTAAGACCAAAGTCTTATCCATTTGTAGATGGAGCTTCAATAGCAGCTAGGTCCAGAGGGAAGTTATGACAGCCAATTGGAAAGCAATAGTCATGCTTTTAATCCTCCAAGCTACCAACAAATGAACTATACCATTTGATCCCTCTATCGGTCAAAAAATTGTAAATGTCATTACTATTAGTGTTTTGTTTTGAAATAAAACACTATAATTAAAACACATTATTCTATATGAAAATTCTATACGAATTTTTTGTTTATATAGTATTACCCTAAAATAATTCAAGTTTTTCCATTGTGTTGGACAGAGGAAACGACACAATGGGTTTGTACCTAAAGCTTGGTGAACAAATGGGTGGTGAAATTTTAAGATATTAATTCTAATTTACTATATGTGGTCCACACTCCAAAAACATCGTTTCTTCCCCAGGTAAATTCTCACGAGAGAGAGAGACAGAGAGAGAGACAGAGAGAGAGGCGTGAACTAGGTCTCTTTATGCTGGTTTTTAAGAATCTCAAGGCTGCCCTTACAGGCCAAGTTGTTAGCACTTCAAAAACGACTACGTGGGTGTAGTGTTAGGTGCTTGGTAGATACATGCATTCCACGTCGATCAAGTGCCCCATATTTCCATGCTTTTTGGTCCCTCCAAAGATATTAAAGACTTTGCAAAACACATACGCACATACATGTAATTGCATTTTAGGTCAATTAATTCCTTGAAAAACTACACACATTCGAAAGAAATATTTTTAGGTTTAATCTCCCATTAAAATTAGTTTCTTATTAGCATGTTTAAACGTGTTTCCGAAAGTGTTTAGTTGCACATGGCATATGCACTGGCCGGTCACGGCGTTGGCTGGTTTTCTAATCATGTTCAGTTGCTTAAGCATGATTTATAATTTGGACCGCCCATTAATTAATTTCCAGGCGCTCGATGTTCATTTATCATAAGAACTAATCTATACATGTCAGACCCTTCTAACATCGTTCCTCTTAACCTAATTTTCTTTCAGAAAAAAGGAAAAGCCAATTAAGTCTCTTAGTGTTGGAGCATTTTCTCTTATTTATATAAAATTATTTCAGTTTTGTCATAACCCGATGACTTTCCTATAATGGAAAGTCACCTAGTCGCTTATTGTTAGAACAGTTCTGCTCATTTTTGCCTGTTTGGAACTTGGGAAAGAGAAGGAAAAGGAAGGAAAATTCATTGTTTGTTGTCGTTTCCCTATTTGATTCTACCTATGAGAGAAAGAGAAGGAAAAAGGAAAAAAAAAAAATTTTAAATCAATCTCTCTGTTTCTCTCGTCTTTCCTTCCACTTTTTTTTTTTATTTTCTTTACAAAATCAAAAAAGGAAGTAAAAATATTTTTCTCTCATTTTCTCTTTTCTTTTCTTTCCTTTCCCATCTCTCCTTCAAATTTCAAACATGCTGTAAGTGGAAAGTCAACTTCTAATCCGTGTCACTGAGATTAGAGAGAGTCAAAGATTTGGCCCTAAATTATGCGACTCATTTTCCTCACACTAAATAAAATGACTGGGGTGTAAATCCTTCACTTGAACTTTCTATATATACATATACGTGGTACAAAAATAGGATATTCATCGTATTAATATGGCCAAACATAAAAATGTTGCAGCCCAGGTGGCCTAGTTCACTCATGAATTTGATATAGACTTGCCAATAACTTCATATTTACAGAGCTTGATCATACTTAGCCAAGCTGACTCAGCCATTTGGTTCAATCAAATTTCACAACTAAACAACCCATATGCTGATTCTTTGACAGGTTTTCATATAATAAATATATATACATATTCTATATCCATATTCTCTTAACAATTGTCTAACTAATAACTATATTAACTGTACGCATATAAAATATCATACAAATATATCTCAACTAGTCATTGCCATATTAGACGAACATGACTGAAGATTAGATACTTTCAGTTATGTCGTGGAACCTGTTTGACCAAAGAATCTGCACAGAGAGAGAGAGAGAGAGAGAGAGAGAGAGAGAGATCAACACATGAGACCACATGGAATGCCCGTTTAAAACTATGATTCGGAATATTAACGGTTCGTTTATTGAGACCATTAGTGAGAAATTAGTCAAACAAAGGATTATGAATTAATAACAGAAGAGATATACCAAACTAACATGTGCAGTAGATAACCTTACACTTCAATAATAATGCTCTTGACCAACTATATAACCTGCCATTTACTCTTCATTTATGTTCATGGAATATTAAAAATGAAATAAACCCATCAATGAGTTTCATGCTTGGTTTTAGGTCATCAGTTTTGATTGAAATAAAGCTGACTAGGGTTGTAAATATAGATACAAAAAGTTGTATTATCATGTCATGGGTGTAGATCATTGCAAGAAATTACACTTCTAACGATAATTTTCGGCGACAGATACGCAATCTCGTCACTAAAAGAGTACTTTTCGCGACAATTTTATATTGTCTCCAAAAGAATAATTTCCGTAGATTTTGTTGTCGATGACAAAATTGCATTATAGTACTAGAAATAAATTGAATTTGGCACCATATAGCTAGGGCTTGATATAGAGATGTTGATATTGATATATAACTCAATACAAACATATAATTGTCCTTCACAACTGTCATAATTTTATTGGAGTTGTCAGTAGTCTGTTATTCAATAAAAGGCTGCCATTTGGCTCTATATGGCAATCTTCGGCTAAACGTGGCCAATTCTGCCAAACTTGTCGTTATTTAAGATATTTTGTTCTTTTTTCTTTTTCTTTAGAATTGATATTTGTCAACCCAACAACAAAAATATATAAAATAAAAATGAAATTCGAAAACAAGCCCATCAAGATCGGTTTGTTTGCGGGATAAGAAAATGCGGGATAAGTAATATTATGGGATTAAAAAAATAGTGATGGGTAATAAGTAATACTTAATGTGATGGGAGATTATTCATACTACGTTTGGTTAGGATGGGTTTATGATGAAATAAGTAATATTATTTCGTTAAAATATCACATTAAAAATAAAAAATTAATAGAAAAATTAATTTTAAATTATAATATAGCTATTTAATATTATTTTAGTTTATTATAATAATAAAAGAAGGTAAAAATATCATTTTTGAGCTTATCTCGAGAGAGGAAATAAATAATACTACCACTTCCATAGTATCACTTATCTCCCATTTTGAGGGATTAATGATTCAGAAGAATAAATAATCCTATATCATTTTTTTTTTCCAAACATGGGATTAGATGAGCTTCAAAAATGACATATTCAATTTCCCACCCTATATTCTCCAACCAAACATGCCCTCAAGGTATCCTCACCAAATCACCCTCCTTGACTTTTTGAAAGGTCGGAATCATAACCATAATATGCCTGGAGAGAATGCAAGATAGGGCCTATAGAAAATCACGATGGCCCAAAAACAATTATCTATGGCCCCAATCAAAGGTAATAATAACATGGGTCCCAGATCAAAAGGTCAGGACTGAGCAAGTAATATCAACCCACTGATCAAAATTTTCATGATCAAATAGACTCAGTGTCTACTTGGTAAGGTTTAAAACACAAGTTTTTTTTAAGTTTAGCAAATAAAAACGTTAAGTTTTTTTAGCTTTTTTACTTTTCTGATATTAGTTTAGATAAAAATAAATAAAAAAATAAAAAAACTAATTTTTGTTGACTTTTTTCTTATAAGCTCATTAAAAAGTTAATTCTTAAACTGTACCAAACGCAGCCTCAATTGAGCATGCATGTTACAGTAGGTCAGCAAATTTGGCCCATTAAATGGATAAGAGTGAATTTTGTTAACATTTAATGAGAATCGATTAGGGCCACGAAGAACGCTTGAACAATGACCACACATTTCCACACGAGTGCGATAAGTTGTAACTAGTGACAACCAAAATAGGTAGGTTGTACGCCTGTCAATTGCAATAAGAATTGAAAGCTGCCAAGTTGGACTCTTATTTGTTCACATCATCTTCGACCACCCAAAAAATATAATTTTTGAAAATTTAATGTAATCGCGATCTTAACGAAAGTGATTGCGTCGGCAACCTAGTTTTTTTTTTTTTTTTCCTTAAGATAGGCCAGGGTTTGATTGTGACTTGTTTGGCGAGAAAACGAAAAAGGGTATGATTGTGATCATAATTCTGGAATGGGCTGGAGTATAGATGAGGCTCATTCGTTCGAGGTTATTGGACTTACCAGGAGATGGTTGTCTCTTGGGTCAATTCATAGCCCATTTTATCTTGAAATTTGGCCTAATACCTATTTTCACATAGTGCACAATGCCCATTTTATCTTGAAATTTGGCTAGGAAAAAGTAAAAAATTGGAAACCGATAATTGAGAACAGAGCTAACTAATCTGCTGATAGAGCCCAAATTGTGGGCCCAACAAACATCATCGGGTAGGTGTGTGATTCATGTGAATTACATGCGTTTAGTCAAAATTTTCAAGTAGCATCTAGAGAGAGAGAGAGAGAGAGAGAGAGTTCTAGCAATAGAGATTGATGCCAAAGGAGTTTAGGGAGGGGACCTAAAACCATAGAGACATGGACCATTAACAGGGTGTAATAAGATGACTCAGTCAGGTGAACTCATGGGCCTACCCACATGGGCCCATTTGACACCCCAAGACTGATCCCCCATTGTCGTGTTTGTACTCGGAATCGGACGGTTGGGAACTGATCAGATATGTCACATTACAGTTATAATTCTTTGAACAATGAGGGTGGTCCAGTAGGGGTCCTTGGTGAATCCTCATTTTGTCTAACTTGTCCAGCTGTTCAACCCATGTCGACAATCTGGTAAGTCAATCGGACGGTTGATAACTGATCAGATGTGGCATCACAGTTATAACTTTGAACAATGAGGGTGGTCCAGTAGGGGTCCTGGTACATGGGCTCTTGGTCCCAAACCTACTTAGTGGAAGACCTTTCTAGAGGGTGTATAGGCGTGTGTGGGAGGTTGAATGTGTAGAGGCCGTCCATGTGAATTCCATATGGGCTGACCCAAAGAATTTCTAACCTAAAATTTGATTGATTTTCAGATATTTGTCCATGTTCATTAATTATTTTGCAAAAAAGTCAATTTTATCTACTTAAAAAATCCAAGCTCTATTGCATGATTTGTTAGCCTGCTCAGATATTTGGTGTAATCTAGTCAAATTGTTTCATATATTTTTGGCTGTTTTATATCTATAGATATATACATCTGTATGATCAGGACTGTTATTCATAGGACATCTGAGCATACCCATCGCACCCATGTACCAGGTATCAAACGGGACCTATCGCATCGATGGATTATAAATATCATATTACTTCTAAGCAATACCAATCAAAGAGCTATGATGTTGGATCATGGAATAGTCATCTTGACAAGAAATTATCTACATGATAAAATATGGATCATAAGCACTAGGGGCTATAGCTCAGTTAGGTAGAACACCTCGTTTACACGTACGCCAATGGTTTTCACGGGAGTTCATTATGCAATCAAAAGAATTGATCTTATTGAAAAATCGATTTCTTACTCCATAATTTTGAAGGAATAAGAGAACAATAGCTTGACAAAGGGTCTGGTCTAATTCGGGTGCCCATTAAATTTAGGGATAATCTTTGAAAAAATTTCAACTAAGCTATTTATTGACCGACCTGAATTCACTATTGGGGTGGAGATTTGTCAGGCTAGGCCTACGCTTGAAATGATTCCTTCAAGACTAAAATTAAATCTCAAGACCTCCAATTAAAACATTACATTCCCAAGCCCGTTCAAGCCCACTCATTTAATTCAATTTTTTTAATAAATAATATTTTTTTCTCAAAATAATCCTAAATAACATAAAATCTAATAGCATATATATATTAAAACATATAAACATATTATTTTATATATATTTCGGGCCGAATTGAGTTTCAAATAAAATTTTCAAATCCATCCATTAACATAATTGAGCCTAAAATACTCCTAAGTCCTATAAATAATGAACGGACTATTGGGCTCATGGCCATCCCTAGGCCCTAGTTCACTCAAACATTAAGTTGAATACCTAATGTTTACCCATAAGCCCTCAACCTGACACTACATAAAATTACTGCACCTACTTTAGGCTAAACAATGATGGGAACTAGTCAATTTGAGTTTTAACTCAATCCATTAAGCATGATTTTCCAAAGATTCTGATAAATTGAATTGACATCAGCCTGATCCATAATAATCTAATTGGTACTTCAATATAACAGGATCAAAAAGGTCTATCAGAGAAAGCCCCGGACATTTCCATACCTTTCATGTAGAAGAAAATTTTTTCAATCTTCAACAATTCTACATCCAGTAAACTATGTCCATATCAACATGACATAAATCTGAACAATCACATAATTTCGACAACGGTGTCATCTAGAACTGAATCCAGAACAAAAAAAGAAGAGAAGAAGTAAAAAGAATCGAAATGATCCATTAAATACCATTTGTGATGTTTACAAGGGTGTACAAAAACCAAGCACAAAAACTTATCATTCAACTGAATTTGTGTTCATATGATCTGTTCATTACACTGAAATTGGTTGGGAAGGGAACAAAACTGTAGCTCACCAATTACTACGACACTATGCTTTTCTCCAGAGCTCCTATAAAGAATGTTGCTCGCGATGGTAAAAGAATAAAACAATACAAAACAAAACACTCGATGGTGAAGGTAAATCCCCGCCAGTTTTACTATAGATAATTTACAATCTAAATGCAAAAAATAATTTTAATTGGGTGGGGATGTAGAGAAAAATCTATAGTGAAACACAAAAAGGGCAAAAAAAAAAAAAACTGGATATACAGCATGTAAATATACTATTCAATAAATTATAATTTTACTGCCTATTTTGGCAGAATAGGCGAGAGCATGCTTGAAATTCCTTAGCAAGATTCATCTAAAAATTGGAAGGCTGGATTCTCAAGAAGTTCTGCTGCGGGTTTGACATCTGAAAAATCCTTCTCTTGCAGTGACTTAGAGAGGTCATCAATCGAAAAAGGAATGCTGTATTCAGAGGCATGGATTAGTTAGAATTTGATGTTATACACTGTCTGCCTTTTTCTCAATATAATAAAATGACTAACAAACACTACCCAATCACACCTCCCCCCGGCCCAAAAAAAAAAAACAAAAACAAAAGCAAAAGTATAAACAACAAAAATGTGGTTAGACTCCTTTGCCAGCGTCCCTGCCAACTGTTTTACCCTAGGGGTTAAGCATGAAGCAAATATTATATGGAGAGAGGGAAAACTTTTACCTGGAATGTTCGTCCAACAAAAAGGAATTGCTGACAGCATTGTTAGACTCTTCTGTCATTAGTACCCTCATGTTGGAAATGACCTGTGCAAAAATAACAAATGAATTTGCTGAGCATTCATATGTGCCTTATAAGAACATCAATCATTAGAACATCCAGTATTCAAGATTTTTCCACAAAAAAAAACTTACATCTGGAGATACACTTCGAGTATTATAGTTGTCATCCCAGTACAAAGTGCATATTCTATACAGCTGCTGGACACTCAGAATCTGAAGAAACAAAGATTTGATGACAGAGAGAAAGAGATAGACAGCGAAAGTGTTCTTGAGTTGAAGTACAAATGCCAATTTAGAAGAATAATTGCTCATATGGAAACTGTGCTTTATATTAACTTCCAGCATGTAATAAAAGTAAATACAAATGAAAAAATGAAGTCTTATCCCAATTAGTTAGGGTCCTTGAAAGAAATTACATGTCAGTATAGGGGGATTTCTATTAAACCAAATATTATAATTTTTTGATCCGTTTTATTTTTTTGTGTTTCCACATGTGATGAGGTGACAGGGAGAGAGAATGAGAGACTTACAGGGCACAGATCGTGGGTAATTTCATCGTAGGAAATTCTATACTTTTGATGTATAACCTGTGGCACAAGAGAGCTCACAATGAAGTGCTACACGAAGGAGGAGAAGAAAAGAAACAGTAGAAATATCATGATTATCTCAGACAACAAAAAAAAATTTAGCTACAGTGATCATAAATCATATTACAACAGAAAACAAAATATTTACGGAAATGATTGCTCAATATTACATAAAAGGAAAAATTATTAAATGAGCCATCCAAGTGATGCAGAACAAAGTTCCAAGACCAAGTTTGTACAGATGGACGTATGCCTCATCAGGAAGCACCAGTTGAACAGTTGAAATACCAAAAGGAAAAAGATACATAATTTTCGTGGAACTCTAGATATGCTCCAAAAGCATATCCATAGTTTAAGTTAGATACATACTTCCTACAAGGATGAAGCCTGGTGGCGCTGCTATCACACTTCCCACAGGGATTAGGCCTGATAAACTAATTCTTATACTGTCATGACTTACTACTGACAAAAATTTCTTAAACAATAATAAGAATGTTCAATGTGGTACCAGTCTCTATTTTTAAAAGATTATTTAGCAAGTCTGGTAATCATAACATCTTGATAAGAAATCTACGATTACAAGATTATTGCAAGAAGAGAGGTGCAGTGCTCAGGAATAGTTAGGGAAGACATGTGAAAAATCAGGAAGCATCATGATAACTAATGATGTTTTATCAAGAAAAAACCAGCATATAAAGTGATTTAGATTAACAATTTATACCCACAATAATCAAGTACTACAAAGCACTCAGCTGTTGAGTAAGTAGTTCAAAATTTGTCAATAACCGAAATACCCTAACCTTGAAGAAGTAACATTGCGGAAGTTACTCAAGAAAAGCAGAACTTACGGGTATAAAGAATCAGATCCATAAGAATCAAAAGTTTCATTATATGATTATTTCCAATTCATTGTTTGTGAGTCAACTACGTTGTACACAGTAGTTAACATGAAAATACGAGTCTTAGCCTCCTACTTGATTTGTTAAGAAAACTTCTATTGACAGAAGAACCATATTGAAGCGCTAAGTTACATGACTTGCACCATGACAAATAAATTACCCAGAACACAGCAATTTATAATTTGGTGCACTGATCCAAATTTTATTTGAGCTAATTACCAAGCAATTTGGTATCACCAAGAAATTCTAAGGAATATGCATATACAGCAAGTAAACGAAAAAGATAGAAGGAACAATGGCCGCATTGAATTTGATGTAAAATAGCACTTCAACTTTAAAAGAGATGAACATACCAAGAACCCAACTGCTTGTCTTATGTGCTTAAGTTCATCCCATGCTAAGCCTGCATACTGCAATCCAAAGAGATCTCAGGTATCAAAAGCAGGAAAGTCATTCAGATGTACCACAGACAATAGGTATTGCATACAAAAGCGGCAAGCATGGCGTGTGTTGATTGATGTAGCAGCAACTTTGCCCACCAGATTGAATTGACTACTCATGACAAAAATTACCTCTTCTTTTGCTTGGCAGCACCAAAGCTCTAACTCTGCCAACCCAGCTTTTACATATTCTCCATTGCTGAATGTACAAGACTCACGACGTAGAAGAAGACTGCAACATCAAAATGAATTTGGATAAAATCAGTAAAACTATCAGCATGGCAGGACAACAAAATTCAGTACGAGAGAGAAAAAAATACCTATTGAAAAGTTGGACATTGATATATGAGAAAGTTTGAGTAAAGATCTTCTGCACAAGAATTGGAGGCACCTGGAACCCCAACAATAAGCATTTCTTCTACGTATATAAAAGGAAATAGAAAACAAGGTATCACCAAGGTCCATACAAAATTTTCTTTCGATGTGCTGAGAAGAGCATTGAGACATTCAATAATGCTCTGCCAGTTATTTGATGGAGAATCTTTGCCAAAGGACCGCCCAGATCTTAGCACCATTCCCTTGGATGTTCTTGGTGCCTAAAATTTCAGCATTATAAATTAGAGTGCATAAGTACAAGCTTAAGTTAACTGTTGCTAGCATTCCAGAAAGTTTCTGCAGAAAATTTTCCGCTGCTGCATATTTAAATGACTAACTAACACACAATCACTTATTCACGAGGGGGAAAAATATTCATTACGGAATCTATAAGCATGCTTAAAAATTGAATAGAAACTTGTCCAGAAAAGTATGATGAACGATCCCAAAGTTTCTAAGAGTAAAATATGCATAATCAGGGAATATCCAGCTTATCTCAATCACTGCTTTAAATTTTGACAAGATATATGGCATATATGGCATATTACTAACAGGAAGAGTAAACGAAAATGATATCATGCGAAAATATATTGGCGATATATCAGAAACTAACGGATGAAATAATGAAAATAACAGATAAAAATATTGAAATAGATTTAAAAAAATAACAGAAAATATCAGACAAATAAAGCATTCAAATAATGGATGCAGTGAAATATAACAGCTCATAAACTTTCCAAATCATACCTCTTTTCCACTGCAATGCTTCTTGAACTAACTTCATAGCAGGGACAGATCAACCAGAAGTCTATCACCTAGCTAGTATAAAACCCCATGCTACTTACTGTTGACACTACAAAATCCATTTGCATAAGCATTTACAAGTCAAGGTCCTCAGAAGACCATCACTGAATGCTCAGTGACAGCATCACTGCATTCAGCATTGTTTCAATGTTAAGCCATAACTATTTGTCTTTTCAACAGCGTTGACCAAGTGAATGAACCTTCCAATAGGATCAAGACTATTCATTCTCTAGTCTTTTGAAATTTTTGTCCCCTTGCCATATTAGGAGTGACAGAAGGTTCTTGAATAATTTGCCACACAACAGACATAAAAATGATATATAGAAAGCCTCAATGAAAAGCTGAAGCTCGATATTTCTCCCCAAAATATCACCAAATATGACCACCAAGCTCTTCGAGTATCTAGAGCCTTCCTATATATAGTTTTTTAGTGACCCTGAAAATCATAACTATTTCCTCTTCACACTAGCATCTATCATGTCTGTTCCAAGTTCCAACTACTAGCATTAGGTCCCTAGACCTCAATTGTGGACCAGGAGCTAGTACTCTTTTGGAGTTCAGGCAGAATACCATGTGAGTGCTTTCCAGCACAATGTTCAACACACAACACTTGCACAAAGTACTGAGATGATCCTCAAGATGTCCTCATGTTGAACTATTTTGGCATTAGAGCTTCCATTAGCGAAACTGTGACAAACATGATATTTCCTGCCGAATAAACTCCCTTCCCAAAGTAAAGATATTTTGTATAGCTAGGCTGCCAAAGGGAGAAGAAATCAATCTCTGGACAAAGTTTTACATTTCTAAAGATAAACCATAAAGAACCTTGGCTCTCATAAAGAAGTTTGAGGTGGCAACTAGCAAGAAACTAAAATCCAAGAAAGAAAAGGGTACACATTATTAACTTTTATCAGACGAGGCCCTTCAGTATATTCAGTAAGATAGGCTGTTTTCTTTTTTTTCAAGTTTCTCCCTCATAGTTTCAATTTTCAATCAAGTCAGCTATCTGCACATGAGCCATCTCTATCAAGAAACCCTCTCCGGCACTGTGGTCATCCTTGTCACTCAAAATGCCTAAGTCACACAGTCTGCAAAGTCAAAGACTAATTTATTTAATAAGGTGGCAGTGCAACCGAGACCCAAGAATCAGATTCACTATTTTTCGTTCAATTCAAACCCACAGAGCTATTTCAAATGTTGCACTACACAATTAGCCCCTAAAAAACACGAGACATGTTTGAAAACAATGAGAATTTGGAGGCCTATGCTCATCAGATAGAACAAGTGTTTCTTGATACTTCTACCTTTGTGTACCATTAAAATAAACCAAAGGGGTAAACTTAGGGGGTGTTTGGGTAGATAGCTTATAAGCTATAAGCTAGTTTCAAAAAGCCACTTTTTAAGAAAAACGTGTTAGTAAGTAGCTTTTTTAAGCCACCTTTTTGTGTACCATTAAAATAAACCAAAGGGGTAAACTTAGGGGGTGTTTGGGTAGACAGCTTATAAGCTATAGGCTAGTTTCAAAAAGCCACCTTTTTAAATGGCTTTTTTAGAAAAATGTGTTAGACATAAGCAGCTTTTTTAAGCCATTTTCTTATGATCAGTCAAACACAATTCAAAAAAGGCATAAGCTACTAAATATATAAGCTAGGGTCCAAACACCCTCTTATTCATATTTTATCTATGAAGATGGGCCCATAACGAAACTAATTCAAACCATCAATACATTGCACAAGAAGGAAGATGGCATTCACCTTTATTTCGAAATTTCTTCAATCTCTAACAAATCACTGGGAATTCTACCCTTTTTTTTTCCTTCTATTGTTCACCTATCAAGACCTCTTTCTTATAGTAATCAGAAAGCTGGCAAAAAATATAGATGGCTGGGACTTTTTTCCTGGTCTCTCCAATCTAAACCTTGCTGCATCTACTTAAATGACAAGGCTTAGGATTTATTTGTCAATTACAGAACCATTTATACACGTACACATATGTACATATGTATACATATATTGAGAGAGAGTCCTAATAAATCAACTATTTTTTTGGACAACAGTCATCCTCATAAAAACAGCAAATTTCATGAGACAGACCAAACGAAACGATGGAGGGAGGAAAAAAGGGTAAAGGAGGAGGGCGTGTGTTGTGCTTTGGATGCAAATTGAACTTCCACGTACCTGAATACACAAGGAAAGCAATGATGCCAAGTCCTTTTTCAAGTTGTCTCGAATGATTCCATAGATTTTCTCGACATATGCGGTGAGCTGCTGCTTGAAAAGCAGAGCTGGGTATCTGGCTTCAATTTGGTGTACTGTGTCAGGTGCAGGTGAAGCAAGATTCGCAGAAGAAGGAGAAGAGCGGAATCCCTAGGAATACAAAGCCAATCAAATTACATAGCATAAGTAGAGTTATAAGTACTTGGTCCTCCTAATTCACGTTGAGATCAAACATCATACAAAGCAACAGGAAAAAGTTGAAATATTCCAATACCATAGTCATTCTCCCAAACAGTGACGTAGGAGGGGGTGGTTTTCGATGTGGGGTTTCACCAGATGCACCAGCAGCTTTTAAACTTCTTTGGAGCAAGAAAAGCAGTGTAGAGGTATTTGACAGCCAATAAGCCATATGATCACTGTCATCTTGATTCTGTAATGAGGTAAGATTTGTTATGTTTCAATTTCTATAAATACTCACATTGTAAGTTTGCAACTGCAAATAAAGGAAGATTATCAGAGAATGTACTTTAAAACAATAATTTATTTGATTCCCGATGGAAATTAAATACTACCTCATGTTTCCCCTGTAACCAAGCCTAATTGGTAGTCTATAATGGACAGAACATGATTGCAACGATTACATAAAAAAGAGTACTGCTGTGACATAACAACATAGACTATTGCTTACCACCTGAGGGTGGTGGCCTAGTGGTAAAGGCTAATTCCCATGTAATATGGTGAGCAGGAGGACATGCATTCGAGTCTCAAACGCAGCCACTGGGCCACGAGACTCAAACCCATTAATCCCGTGGACACCATCTCCTTACCACTATACCCTTTGTGGGGCTGGGGTCAGGTTATGGCTCAAGCTTGACTTGGGGGAGCGCCTACAGATTCGCCATGTTTGCTGGCCCTTCTAGCCCCTCCTGTCCAACTCCCTGGCGGGTAGGGGCTACTATGGTCACTCCTAGGTCCCATGCATCAGTTGACCCTCAGGCCCTACTACCTTTTTGACGAGCAAAAACATAGACTATTGCTCATCTTTTGCAACTCTATAAGCCATCTTACGATGAGAAGAGTAAGCAAAAGCAAAAAACTTCATGCAAATAAGAAACCAAATATGTAACAGGAATATGTGATACAACAATAAAAGATAACTGAACTGGGCATACACAAACTGGGTGCTAAGGAATTAGAAAGAATAGCAACAGAAGTAGGCATCATTTAGAAATACAATGCCTTCTGATATCGGGCATGGTAAAGTAATGAATGGTGAAACAGACATTGATCCAAGAAACTGGGTCAAGTTTTAATGGGTAATCCTCAAGTGGTTTAAATTTTAAATAAAGACAAGTCAACAACCACACCAATGAAGAAAACAATAAGAACATAAAGAAAACCATCTATTAACTACAAAAAAAGGATTACAAGTACATAAAAGATTAAAAATCAAGGGATTGTTTGGGAATTTCTGGATAACTAAAAGGCTGGATCCAATCTACAGGGTACAGCAATGTCGTTTTCAGAAACCACCTGTGCATAGGTTATAAAAGAAACAATCTTTTGCCTATCATTTTCACAAGACTGATTACCGAACTTCCACACAAGACATGGGTGATAGGACTTTAAAGAGCAAATATATCTTAAAAAACCAGCAAATTATCCCAGGTGGCCAAATATACCAAGGTACATAAACCATCGTCCTCTGCTCAGCTCTGCCTAGAATAAGGGAAGAAACTTAAAGACTAAGATCTTTTTTGACAAGTAAAAGATTTCTATATATGAAAGAAGCACAAAAAGCAAAGACCACAATGTGAAATTTATTTTAGCCTTAACTAACATATATGACTTCTCCAAAGTCTTTGATGAAAATACCCACAATTTGTTGCACATTCTCATTAATATAATTGAGCAGAAAATTGTTCACATTTTATATGTGATGGTCAGCCATGAATGGAAAGCAACAGTGGAATTTATACAGGCTCCTGAGCCAAAAGAGGAGGGGGTGGTGGCAGGTATAGAGATGCCTCTAATAGTACGTAATATTAGGAAGAATCAAGTAATTTCAAAAAGATTAATTCCACTAATAGCACCTTTTTCTTCTAAATGACGATGCAGGGACGCTTCTATTTCAAAGCAAGTAGCCTAAGCGATAAAAGGAAATGGGTTTGCTTGCGACCTAAGTTCCTTTGAGGTTACAAGAGAGGTGCCTGCTTAACACAGCAAAGCAGTATAGCACCAGAAATTTATCTGGTCATATCTAAAAAGCTGACTAAGGTCTGAGTTTGATCCAATTATAATTGGTCTCAAATTTGAACAGTAGATCTAAATTAGTATCATAGTTGATTTTAATTGATTCACATAAGTTGTGATCCAGCCATTTACAGCCATACCAGCAAATATGTGACACTTAGATGATCCCTCTCCTGTAGTCGTGTTAATGATGACGTTAAAAATAATTCAAAAATTCACAAGAGAATCCAGCAGGTAAAATTAATGAGCTTTCAGGAAAGATCAAAAAAATAATTACATCAATGTCTAAGATAGAGAGATACTGAGCGTACAAACATAAAGTGGAAATCGATCAAAAAAGACCAAACTAAAAGAAGAATGAAACCAACAGGGAGCTCTCTATCAGCAACAACCTTTCAATTGATAGATCTAGGAATCAAATTACCAGAGAGATGTTTATAATAATGTTTTTCCTGCTTATGTTATTTACTGGGGACAGGACTGCCAATGGATTATTTTTGTCTTTTCCAAAGATCCTCAAGTTCTTAGAGACTCTAGGCGACTAACAAGAACAATCCAAATAGAGGTCCTTAAGATAGCCAAAATGAGAATAAAGGAAACCAGAACTGAAATCATGATCACAGGTAGGACAAAATCGCTGTTAATCACCACAACAGTTTATGACAGAATCACAAGAAACAGATAATATAATGATCTTCCAGGTTCTACACATTAACATGAATAGTAATTGTAACAACTCTGCTGCAATTGTCACATGCAGACAAATAATGACTTCTGAAAATGGGATATAATTACCTCAATAGCTGAACCAATCATCTGAACGAGACGATCAAATACGCTAGTCTTTTCAGCCTCAAAAGATTTCCAACGGAGAAGGCATTTGTAAATGGTAAATGCTGCAACAGGCTTGCCTTGACTAAAACCAACGTCCTTCATAACACAGTTGATAAGAGCATCAACATTCTCCTGCAGCAAGTTTAAAGCCCAAAGCTGTTAAAATCACTCAACAAAGAATCTATCTACAAACATGGGAAAAAAATTAAAGAAAAGGACAGATATAATAGATATCAATCTATGTTTGCACATACATGTTGACGATCAATCAGGGATCTTCTAAACTTGCTATCAGATTCTGTACCAAACTTCTTAGCAGGTGTAACAGCTTGTGGTTCCTGCAGAAATGAATCTTTTCTATGACGACCAAAGCAAAAAAGTATAGCAATAATGTGGAGCACTTAAAAGGGATAATGCGGACCCAAATAATATAGATAAATGATGGGGAAGAGTACATTATTTGCTCTACTCTCTTCATGCATATGGTGGCCATTCTCCAAGTTCTGCATAAAGTTAACATACAAAAAACAAATAATGCAAGGCAGGGGGAAGCAATGCCACCGGGAGGAATGAGGATCTCAATAATTTCTGCGAGATATACCTACCTTAGTTACTGGAGTTGGCGGATGTTCTGACATTTGTTTAACAGGAGCATCTAGTAAGGCTTGCAGTCGAAGAATTTGCTTCTCAGATTTCAGGTCAGAAATTTTTTCTTCAAGCCTGTGAATTTAAGGAACAACATTTATTATGCAGTAAATTCCTAAAGGTGAGAAAGAAAGGGCATTCCTATCCACAAATTGACCAGTAAGCAAGCAAAACAGTCATATGTCATCAACATCTTCAATGCGTATTCTAAACCACACTAGTATCTTTGCACAACCTTTGCATAGAAGTCTTTAGCTGAATTATCTTCGATTCTGCCTCCAAAGCCTGCTTCAACCTCTCCTCGCTAAGTTTGTTTGTCTCTTCATATTTTTTCTCTGTTTCATCAATCTTCTTTCCTAAAGAACTAACCAAGGCCTGCAAGTAAAAATGAGAAAGCAATGCATTGGCTTATAGAAGCACAAGATTGAGTTGCCCATATCTAAGAACTGAAGTGCCTCAAATCAATATGCAAAAACACATCTAAAAGAAAAATTAAAACCTACAATCTCAGCCTCTTTACCTTGAGTTTCTCATTTTCAGCAGTAAGTTTATCCACCACTCGGGGGTCAATGACTGGGACCTCCAGTATGACGGGGATCTGGTCTGCTGCCTTTTTGGCAGCCTCACGTTCCTTCATGAGCATTTCTTTAGTTTCTTTGAATTGAAGTTGCATCTCTTGCAATGCCGATTGCAATTTTGCATTTTCTAGGGTTTTGGTTTCTTCCACGTCAGCCTACAAACATAGAATGTGAATGAAGAAATCAGACAAAAAGTTATCAGGAATGTAACAGAGGTCACAGGGAATGACTATCTAAGAAGCAGCAGCATATAAATTCTTCTGCTTATTGCTCTCTCTGTCCCTCTCCCCTCCATCAATTTGCTTTAAATAACCTGCTTTAAATCTATAATTTGCTCCCCAGGTTTAACTTGGTTATAAGTTGGATATGCTGTCACCAACTAATCCAACTTCCCTCAGACATCATGTCTTTTTCTTTCTGTCTTTCCTCCAGGCTATAGACCTAGGTGAAAGTATCAATTCCTTTGTAGGGCCATCGCTTGCCGTGATGGTTGATAAGCCTAAGAAAGTAGATTTAATTTGAGTGCAGTCACCTTGTGCAAATAAAGCTAGAAGTGTCTAATCCTACTCTACTCCTCCCAGCACCCCAAAGTGACAGCAACACCACCAAGTAATGGCCTTTTTTATGAACATTAAGAAAAGTCTATTTTCTTGTACATATCTATCAAAGCACATAGCTCATTGAAGCAATTAAGTCCCCATAGTAAAAGGTTGTTATAACCAAAACACCACAGAAAACTTGGAGATCCTCTTATAACAAAATTTGATCATGCAAACAAGACTTAGAAAAAAAGTAGTTCATAAAGAACTTGACAGAGTGCAGTTGAATACTTCCATGCAACCTTAAAAAAAAAAAAAAAAACAATGACAAGAGCAGAACTGAATTGTAACTAACGAGTAATTTCCTTACCCTCATGCGCTTCTCCAGCTGTAATCGCCATGATAGTTCTTCAACTTGCTTCTCAAGTTTATTTTTGGCAGCTTGAAGAGCACCAGTTTCCCTTGCAGCCTGTATTAAAGACAACAAATGAAATAAATATCTAATTCAAAAGTCCGAAGGGCAAGAAACAGGATGATTGGTTACATGGATCTTGAGAAATTAGGAACCAGTACTACCAATAGAAAAGATGGAACTGACACAAGCAGGCAACATATCAACCAATTTCTTGTCCTTAGTCATTTTTGTACATATATACAAAACTAAAGACTTCCACAAATACAAAGATTTGCTTTGTCGTAAAACTCAGATACAAAGTATCTTTTGGCACCCTTGGTCCCTCAAATAAGATGCATGGAAAAAATGTCAAGTTTTTAACATAAAAAAGAAGAGAGAAGTAGAAGGGGGGTGGGGGGGAACAAAGAGTTTCACCATCTTAAGCTTCCGCAATTCTGTACAAGCAACTCTCCCCCTCCATGCACATTGTGTGGTGATTGCAGCTTTCTTTAACTTCAGATAGTGCAAGCGCGTTAAGTATTTGCAGCAGTGGCTCTGCAGGACATAAATAAATAATCATCACAAATTCAAAATATAACAAAAAGTTCAACAGAAGATAGCCAATATGAAAAGGCATGCCAGATCTACATATATTGGCAGAGTATAAATACTATACAAACATTATAATACAATGGTTCCACATTGCCATTAAACATGAGAAAATAACCTGGTTGGGAACTTTCTGAATAATCTTTGTTTTATCATAATTTATGTTTACCTGAACAATAAGTGCTGCTCTTGTCTGCCTTCTTAAACGAAGCTTGTCACGTGCGGCCATTCCACGCATGCCAGACTGAATAGAAACAGCAGAGGAACACAATTCTTTGTAAGCTTTCCGAGCAAGATGCATACGGAAATGTCTCTGAATTCTCAGACAAGAGGCTTCCCTCCTCATGTTCTTGTAAACTTGCCTAGCAAGTTGTCCTGCAATCAGGATAAGGAAAAAAACAAGGACTTATATGTGATTTCAAAACCTCAGCAGATAGAACTGATAAGCTAATTGAAAAGGTTCAGATGAAAAGACACATGTCTAACACAATTAAGTACCTCTGCAAACGGATTGAATCTGTATAGCAGACAAATGAAGCAAGAAAAAACTTTTGCGAGCCATGTAAGAACGGATTTTCCTCTGAATAATACTTGCTGATCTTCCTAAGATCTCAGTTCTGCGCGCATCCAGTTCTGCCATCTGACCAGCCCTTAGAAACACCTTTGTCTTACCAATCTGCAAAGTTAGCCAAACTAGTATGATTTGTTTTTCCAAAGGCATCAGGAAACAAAAATGTGCCACATGCAAGGATTTAGCAGTTCACACTCGCAAGAGTAAACATTCACATCAACAACTACATATGTCTGTGACTGTGTTACCATAATACTCTAATACCCTAGCGAATTACGTTTTTAAAATGCTATTCTGAAACATGGTACACTTATGTTCCAAAATATTGAATTTAGCAATCCAATGCAATCCCAAACTTTTTCTCCTATTTATTTCTTTAAAGGTCACCTAATAAAGAAAAAAATCAATATAATGAGTGAAAATTTAGAGAGTATGGAGTTTTGGCATAACACTATGCAAAAAATGAGTCGTAAATACTTCTAAAAATGTGTTTTTAGATGATTAATATGAAAAAACATAGACTACATGTTTTGAATGTCTAATTGTTATAGAAAATTGTTCTAGAAGTATCTTAATTTTATACAAGTCTACCCCTAATGTAACATATTTTAGAACATGTGGCATACCACGTTCCCATGCCTATTCCACGTACCTGAACGATCCGCGTTCTAGGTAACATAGGGACTTTGTGACTACCACTCAAGGTTAGGAAAGCAAACACAATGAAATTTGTTGGCAACAGGCAACATTTTGTATTTCTATCCCTACATGCCTTTATGAGCATCTTAAAAAAATAATAAAAATAAAAGGAGTACTTATAATCAAGTATAAGCACAAATTAATTAAAAGAGGTCAAAAAGCAACTTATGAGTGCAAAAATTGGCTGCTTTTTTTTTTCCCCAAACAGACCAAAAGCCATCCTGTATGGGTGAGTAATGTCATTGAAAGAAGTATCTCACCCACTCACCCCAACTGAAAAAATAGTAAAGAAAAAATAGAGTTGCCTTATTTTTGACATGTAAATGCATCAATATACCATAATACGGTAAAAGAGTTGCATTTTAAACCATCAATAGCATCTAACTTCAAAAGTTCTAAAAATTCAAGGAACTTCAACAAGTCCATGATTTTTTTTTTTTTTGGGGGGGGGGGGGGGGGGGGGGGGACCAATTTCACATTCCAAAGCACAGAGTGAGAATGCAGTAACTTTGTCTTTAGTGGGCAAGCAAACCCGAAGTTCGTCTATCCTGTCAATCAAGTCTAGGTTATTGCTTTATTGAAGATAGTTTTGGGGTGGTATAACTTGCAAGATCATGAAGGAACTCTTAAGAATACAGAGGAGGTAGAAAGAAAGGCCGCATATCATTATTTTACCTATGGTTATGAATTCAGTGTGAGTTTTTTTTTTCCTTCAATTTTTTTTTCTTTTAGGAAGGCAGGGGGAGGGGGAAGATGAACAACTTTTAAATTTTAGAACTATATAATGGTCAGCATTCTTCTATTAGAAAGCTCTCATCACTTCAATTCGGAAAATAGTCCAGTAGTTAAGTAGTACCAACAGTTCATTACTCATCCCTATTAAATTGTGATGTGTAGTGTTTTATTACATTGTTAATGTGAATTTGTTATTAATCGAAAGACTTTTAATAAAATAAGTAACACATGGAAAAATCTGATAGGCATGACTCATGAGTACCGAAGAACGTTGTACGACTTGACTACTGGACTTTTTCCCTTCAATTCGAAGCAAATTTTCTTTAAAAGATTTGAGAGGGCACTCCACCTATATAACAAATTTGTAAATCTTCAAAGTCAGGAAAACTAAAAAACATGAATGTTCATATAGCGGACTGCTACTATCGAATGCCTAAATCAATAGGTAGCTAGCACCGATGCTTTTAGGGCTCTACATCCATCATGATCTTTACGCTCCTTGTATTTGGTGCGTACCCCATTACGATCTTTGAATCTGAGTGGCAGTAGTTGGTGCTAGCTTACCACCGAAAATTTGTCCCTCTAAACACAAGAAATTCGACAGACATGTCGGAGTTATTGTATAGTTGATGCTACTGGCAAGAAGTTGAACAATGTCCTATTATTCACCCCGTGATGAGGACCAGTTATTATCCAAGGAACCATAATGGGTGTACAAGACACAAAAAAACTATACAAAGCAAATAGTAATTCTTTCATGATCGAATAAAATCAATATTATTGTAATACAATGAAATTAGCCCATAACATGCAAAAGCATCAACAAAAGTGACACAATACTTCCTGCAATATGTTCTTTGTTTTTATAGGAATCGAAGAAACATGGATGTGGACACGTGACACAAATATGACAGAAAACGGACTCACCAACAAGGTTGCAAGAACATGACAACAAATAAATATATATTTTTGTATGTACACATGAAAATAATAACTGTTTCTTCATTTTTTTACATTATAAATACATTTATATGTTATTATATTAAAATAGTAAGAAGTTATTTTTCAAATCTACATTTTGGAAAAGAAGTGCGAAAAAAGTTTTGATATCCATTTTAGAATACTTTATTCATAAACAAATGAAAAGTTTTGAGTTGTAGAATTCCTAAACTTAAAAAGTCTAAAGGGGGGGACTAATAGATACAAATCAACATTATTTATATTTTATCATTGAATTCCAAGTTATTTTCTTCAAACTTGCAACATATTTCATATTTGTATGGACAGATGTACCCCTCAAGTATCCTAAGTATTTTTAGTAATAAAAACTATAATAAACAAAACTAATAGGATACATTTGGAAGAATGTCCAACATGTGTCAGAGAGAGTCAAACAAATACAACACAACACCTTCTTAGAAGTGTCCGTGCTTCTCAAATAGGAATACTTCTTAAATCCTCATGTTTTGGGTTTCCATGCAAATGAGAATTGCATTGCCTACATGCAAGAACATTACAAATATATCCTAACGTTTTGACAAAAAGACACTAATCAGGCAGTGAATCAAGGGTTTTTCCAACAAACAAAGCAGCCAGATACTTCTTACAAGGCAAACTTTCACTTATGCATGGGGCGAGAAGTGAAGTGAAGTAAATGTGCACCCTTCATCAATCTAGCTAGTATTCCTTTTTGTGCTGAAGCATTGGCATCACAACATACGTCACAGTTCAAGGCAGAATAAAGGTATGATGAACAATCAGCCCCTGGAAAAGATGCATTGAAGAGGAAGGAACTACAAATGAAGCAGAGTACACAGTAAAAATGCCAAAATATATTGATGCCATCTAAGTAGACAACATATGAATATATTCAAAACAACAGGACACAATGAAGATGCTCAACAACCCACAAACTATGAAGAGCACATAATAGGAATTTTTGCACCATTCTTGTTCACATGCACACCATCACACATAGTAAATGTGCTAGTGGCATACTTCGAAATTTTGGTTACAGCCACAAGGACTTGAGAGAAATTGCCATGAAACGCTAACATAGTTCTAATAAGAATCTAGGAACCCATTTTAAGAACCAGCTTTCTCATACATTAATAAGTCATATATTACCTGATAGCCTTGCAGTCCAACCTTCTCTAGGAGCCTCTTGCAAGCAGCGACCTCATCCGTGCTATCACAAATTAAATACAAGACAGAATTCAACAAAAAGGAATAAACTTTTCAAAATAGAAATTATAAAAATTAAATAATAAAAAAAAGAAACAAAAAATTACCTCCCATCCAAAACTTGAGGTGCAAGGATGCCAAACCGATCTACAAATTCGTAAAAGGGTTTTCTTGTAGGATATCCAGCACAACTTATCCTAATTGCCTCCATGACTCCCTGAAAGGAGACACATAACACGAATAGAATTTGGAAAAATAGGCAGGCATCTTCCTTTCAAACACCAATATGCAAAATGTAGCCTTACCCCGCAGCGTAGTTGTTGCAGAACATTGCTATTCTCAAAAATAGCTGGCTTAAGAAGATTATTGGGCTTCACACAGCGAATATAATGAGGCTCAGTTGAACTGAGAGTTTCAAGCAATGCTTGCAATTGCAGCTGCAACAAGTGCAAGAGGAACTTCTACGTCAAGTTATTGTACAAAAGAAGCAGATAATCTCCATAAGAGAGAACATCAGACCTTGAACCGCGAACCTATTGAAGAAAATTTTGATTGTTTAGACTCCTCAGATGAAGGTGGAAACAAACCCGACACAAAGGAACATTGGGAATCACTCAAGAGTGATTGATGTTCAGCAATAACATAATCTTTGTTTTTGTCCAGAAAGAATACGGTTTGATAGGTGACCTGAAAAATAAGTCAAAAGGTTGGTCCAAGTTATTTGTCTCAATAGATGTCACTAACTCTTCTTTCACAGGTGTCTATTCTAAAGCTGAATCAACTGTAAATACATAGAATAACAGAAAGAGTAGAAACTTACATCACCAGCATAATGGCAAATAGTAAAATCAGAACGCGATAACTTTGGCTTACTGAAGCGGTTATGGCTTTTGAATGTCTGGTACATCTTTTGGGCAAAGGTTTCATGTGTTGATCTTGGGAACATACTACAAAAAAATAAGCTCCATCTATCTCACAAGGAGAGCTATCAAATGTAATTGCAAATTAAAGTAGTAAACGACATGAACTTGTTTCCAATGTATTATTCTACATAAAATAGAAGACAATGCTTACAGCAGCACAGCACTTACCAAGCTTCATCCAGAAGAGCTATTATGCCACCAGGTTTCTGAACATCAAGAAAGGATATACTAGATTAGGAAAGCAAATCATGAACGAGAGAAGAATGCATGACCACATTTACCTAGTGATACATTTGTCTAATTAAATACCAAGTTAAGGATACAAGAATGCAGAGGAAGGTACCAGGAACCAACCATAGAAGAAGAAGAAGAAGTTCTAAAACAGTATATATGCAAGAGAAACTTAATAATCAAGTTCCACGTAAATGAGATGGTCTCTCTCCATCTTTGGTGTTTACTGGTTTTTGCCAGCTTTGGTCTCTCGGGTGTTTGAATCATGGTCGAGAGGGTGCAAAGTGAAGGGATTAAAGAAGCCTTGGATGAGAGCACTGATGTGTATTATGTGGTTTTTATGAAGAAAGCGGAATTGGACGATTTTTGAAGAAGTTGGTTTGCCAGTACATAGACTAAAATCAAATTTGCTACTAATTTTCATTTTTGGTGTTCTGTGAATTTTTGTGAATCTTCTGTTGCTCTTGTATACTTTATAGAGAGCTTTTTGTGGGCGAGTGTATCTAATCTTTGTACACAGCCAGTGTACAGAGGCCCGCCGGCACCCCTTCTGGCATCTTTTTCCAATAGATCTTTACTAATTAACAAACAAATGTATGAACACCCTCTATATTCCTCTCTTTCTACTTTTAGGCAATCATACTTGTACAAAAGGTGAATATGAATTAATTTCAACACATAAGTGCATAACTGGTACCATGCATACACCAACAAGCAGTAAATTTGGCCCTTTCAATATTTATAAGATCATCAGTATTTTAAATTTTCTACACCAAAATTGGATTCATAAAGATTGATTAGCTCACTTGTCCTCCATGCTGTTCACTAAAAAAATTATGTTATCAAGATTGGCAAGCATCTACCTGTGACATCTGTGATTAAAGAAATACATTAACATATCAATATTTTCTACTCAAACATCTTCCAGATGCCAAATTGTGATCTTTGATATAACACACAAGGTAACATCACCACAACTCAACAAACCCTTATTTCAACTATTTACTTACCTGCTAAATTTATCCCTTCTCACCATTAATACATAAAACTCCTGGGCGCTTCTTTCTTTTCTCACTAATAAAATATGTATCACTTCATTTTCTTTTAAGTAATAATTCACCTCAAATTTCTTCATTACCACATGTTGCATTCATCTTGCAGTTCAATGCTGAGGTAACTTGAATGGAAAACTGGAGTGTGTCCAAATGTTTAAAATGTGAACATTAAGCAGTGTCATATAATGTAGTCATTCAATATTTTTCAAGCCTTCCATCCAATGAATACAGCACAGGATACAGAATTGTACAAATAGTGGATGGAACAAAGGGAAAAATAGTGGAGCAGAGAAAGCTTGCTTCCTGCACGAGAATTCTTAAAAGCTTGTCTTGGAAATAAATGCATTAATCGAGACATAACAACTTATTCCATGATCAGGGGTATAGTAGTACTCCACATAATATGCTGGTACAAACAATGAAGTTACTGAATATTTACCCTCTTAAGAGCAGGCAATGATTCACTTATATCTAACTGTTTCCAATTACATGTGAAAGGGATGGGGATCATGATCAAAAACACAAGAGATGCCAACAAAACTTTCAGTGGAGGTTAGACACCACGAACCTTTTCGATGAGATCTAGAATATCTTGATTATCAATGAATTCAATGTAGCTCCAATTAATTTCTTCTTTCGTATATTCTTCTTGCTCCATTTTGAAAACGTGCTAACCAAAAAGATATTTATGGATCATAAAGATATCCCATATAGATATGCTGGAAAATTTTCCAGAATGAAGAAGATAGGCAGATGGCTTCCAACAAACCTGATTAAAGTGTTGCTGAAGCTTCTCATTTGTCAAATTGATGCAAAATTGCTCAAAGCTGCACCAATTTAGGAACACGAAACGTCAGATAAATAGTCCAGCTCCAACACATAGTTACTACCAAAACTCTACTGTAAACAAAATCCATTCAACCATAAAACCTCATTCCTTTGGAATTCCAAATGTAGTACCATCTCTATGGCTATCCTACTGGGAGCTCCATGCCAACTCATAGCTAGGCCATCACCAAAAGAGTTGTGTGATGAAATAAATGCCGTGGTGCCTAAAGCACCACCCAAACTTTCTCCAATCCATCAAAACATAATAAGCAAATAATTTGGGCAAAATACAGACAATAATTCTACGATAACCCATCAAGTTTAGTGGTGTAATTGTGAAAGCAATTTGAAAATTGGGAAGCTATGATGATTTATATGTTTTGTATTTGAAGAGGAGGTTTTAATATTGTTTTGTAGAATAATAAACTTAAACCAGCCTGAACAGATTCCTTCTGTTCATTCCAAGCATCCACTACCACTTGAAAAGCATCAAGTGAGCAAAACATACGAGGTCTGTGAGACATATGATTAAATAGAACAATGTGCTCAAACCGTTCTCAATGTTTCCCTCTCTTCTATATGTCTCAAGCATCCCATTCCTACATGGAATATCAGGAAAGGAAACCCTTTTGATGTCTGACATCAATACAGTATTGAACTCCTCAAAGAGATCTAATTTTCCATAATCATGTAGTGTCTGATGGAAAAAGCTATCACCGACCAGATTGGCACAACTTCTTAAGATCAACAGCTTCAGATGTTTAAATCAAACCATATATCCAACCAAAGGACCAAGGCCAAAGATAAAAGAAAAAAATTAAAACGTAAGACTTCAGTTGCCATAAAGGATCATCAGATTCATCACACCCAAACCATTCATAAGGCAAAGAAATAGGAAATAGACTAAAGCAATAAACAAACTCGCACATAATTTCCCGGACTCCCTTGTCTAGAAGTAAAATGCCTTCAACTTAGAACACTATTTTTATGCAGTTCACTGCAAGATATCAGTTTCTGTCATCAATGAATATTAAGGCATACCAGTTAAGCACCTGTTTGTCTTGAAACTCTCAAATCCATAAATATCCAACACTCCAATTAAAAACTTTGAGTTTGGGTCTTGACCAATTGAACTATTGATCTTATTCACAAGCCTGTAGAAACAAGAAGAAAATTAGAGGGGACACTGAAAACCAGATTTAATACTTCAAAAAAACCAAGGAGAAACTCTAAAGGAAACAAATATAGCATAAGCAATGTCCACATTAAACAGTCTTCAACGTGCACCTCTCCAAACTTGATGAAGCTTACCAGTCAAACAACCTTGAGTAAACAACTTTTGCCAACGCATCTCTACTGACGGCTGCAGATTGTGGATCCAGCCATTTTGTGATGATTTCATCACGAGTTACAATTACACGTTTGCAAAGGGAATCCTCTAAAGCTTTAGGATCACACCTGAACAAGACATAGAGTTTGGAAACTTGCATTTTCTTCCATCTTGGAAGCATATCAAGCACAAGGTTCTAATGATAATGTCTCTTTCTATTTGTGTGTGTGTGTGTGTGTGTGTGTGTGTGTGTGTGTGTCAATGAAGTGAATCACTTACATGAACAGCTCTGCAGCAGTTCTTAGATGGAACCCAGAATTTTCATCTTTGGGCATAGAGGAGTCCATTTCCTTTCCCTTCGCAAATTCAATATTTCCTAAATGGAGAATTGCGGCCACAACTCGAAAAATTCCATCCTACAACAAAAATGATAAATAGAAAGAAATTTTCGTTAGTGATTTCAATACTTAAAATTTCACATTTCCCATTTGAAATTACTCCCTCATAGTATACCTGCTCCTCAGAACTTATCCCAACAACATCCATTGCCCTCTTTGTTGCAATGTATTCTTTAGAATCATCAAGCCCATCCAATTCATAGCAATTTGATTGATTTAGATAATGAAATGTTCTTGGATTTCCCAATTTGAATCTCTCAACATCCTGACAGGATAAAAAAGATAGAAAATAGTTCCTCTCGAAATAAGAAAATATACATCTGGAGCTTTAAATGAGCCATTGTGGACTTATTCTTGAAATGAATATGCAAACATGTTGTAGTGATACGCTAAGCCAAGTAATAAAAGCCAGTGGCCCACAAGCTGTCTAGTATAAATTACCACAGATAAGGCATCAGATTTTGGATTTGGGTTAACTTTGATCCGTCAGGTAGAACAAGTTTTTGTTTCTATCCTTTTTGTTTACAAGTAACATATTGAAAAGTTCAATGTCAATAAGCAAATTACAGATAATATAAAGAGTAATCGCAAAGAGAACAGTAAAAACGCTAAACAGACATGGCTGAGAAGAGAGATGAAATCCATGATCTACAAGTCCTTAGCACGACCAAAAAGTGACCGACCAAAGAAAATAGCTATTCCCAACTTCAACTGATCTTCTAATCCCATCACAACTTCGCTGATTTTTCTTTCCAGAGATTCCATATAATATTTGTTATTATATTTTCTCCTGAAAGTGTCCTTAGATTGTAAAGCACAATCTTTAGGTCCTGCAAGGCTACAAGTGTCTCTTAGGACAGGTCACATTATGACAATTCTTAAGAAGGAAATATGATAAACAAGGCTGAAAAGTGGACAACGAATCAACAAGGAGTGCAACGACTCGACCTCAAAGACAATACCTTGATTAGGAAGCAACCAGATTCTAGAGATCAAGGCAGCTGCTAGACTCCAATCTAATGTCAGTAACCAAACAAATGAGGAGCACCATGAAACTAAAGACTTCCATAATAATTATGCCAGAATCAATAGTCTCTTCACTATCAGAAACTTATGAAATGAGAGGATCCAGACTAATTTCACATTACCCAGCCTCACCTTCACCCACTAAACAGGCTCTTCAAGTATATAATAACACCAAAATACTATACTATACCTCTCAAAAAAGCCACTAACTATTAAACATTAAGCTACACCAATATAGCTCCCCAGAGTGATAAATGAATCATCCATTCTATTTTGTCAAAGGCAACATGGAATGATTTTAAAATACTTGAATTTCCATCACATTAAACATCCCTGAATTTCAGCAGTAGTCCCAGCTATATTCCAAACAAAACAAAAAGGAAAGAAGAATAAAAAAGGGGATTTAAAGATTATCATTGTAATCCTGTTTATGACATTTAGTATCAAAAAATTTATGTAGACAACATCCATAAACTGAACTATTGATAGTTGGTCCAAATACCAAGAAATGGAGGAAGCAAAGAGATTCTTTAATATTGAGGATGTCTAAAAGATTTACTTCTCAGCCTATTGTATACAAAAAATAAAAGGTTAAACCAGAGGCAAATAAATGCAAATATATTAGGAAAATGAAATGCTTCACACACATAATCCTTATATTAGCCGTGAAGTAAATCCAGGAAGTAAGCAGAGATCTGTTACCTCTGGCGGTGCAGCACAAAGCATGTAGAAACAGTGATAATTTCTCTCAGGATCAGACACTTGACAAACACGAGATCTTTCAAGCAAATAAGTTCGTATAGCAGCTCCTGAAATCCTTCTGTTCTGGTCAAACTGAATCTCCACAAACTTACCAAAACGACTGCAGTATTCAAAACATGCAGGTAAAGACATAAACATGAAGCAGACAATATCAGAAAAAGTATGTACTGATGCGAACAGGGGGCAGGGGGGGTGGGCATTATTCGCCCCCCTCAACCAAAATCCTGCGTCCACCATTGGATGCGAAGATAATAATAATGTAAAAATTCCCACCTTGAGTTATTATTTCTGACAGTTTTTGCATTACCAAATGCTTCTAGAACAGGATTAGACTGCAAAAGAGAGAAAAAAGAGCAAAAACAAATTTATAATAAATTTATGATAAAACAGTCAATGTTGTGAAAATTCAAAATTCAAAATCAGAATTTTTCGCTTCTCAATTCAGCTTGTCGGACACACTAAAACGAAAAAGAATTGTTACCTCCAGGACTTTCTGCTCAACAGTCCTTCCTTCAGCTGCAGCTCTCCCTCCCATGTAAGCAAGATATCGCATAAGCAATTTTGTGCTTTCCGTTTTACCTGCACCACTTTCACCACTAACCAAAATTGACTGACTTCTTCCCTCGTTAAACATTTGTCTGCATCCACCAAAACAGTTTTTTCCATCAGGGAGGTGAATTAACGGTATTAAATCGATCAACTTAGAAGGGGAACCAGAGATTGTGACGAAGTACCTGTATGCCGCATCTGCAACAGCAAAAGGATGCGGACTCAGCTCTCCAAAAGCTGCCCCTTTATATTGTGCCATCATATGGATATCATATAGATGTGGTAGTTTTCTAAAAGGGTTCACAGCAATCAATATATTCCCAGTGTAAGTCTGGAGGAACCATTAAGTTGATTAGCCTCAATCTAGGAGTAAATGTTAATGTTGTATGAAAAACAATGCAAACTTACATATATTTCATTAATATCATATCTAGATCTTAAATTATATAGAAGTCCTGGTTCATGCAAATAAGCCAGCTTTGTCATATCATCAACTCCACATGGTGGTGCTTCAGCATCTTTGGGATATACCTTGGTAGCCTTAACAACAACCTGCAATTTAAAATTTGATATGAGAAAAGAATGGGCCTGAGTTCGGTGAATCTCAATTGCTACATGCCAACTAACAAAGAATATCTGTTTGTTCTAGACATGAATGTACATCTGAAGAGAAAACAATTCATTGTTGATTTGCCCCAGCCCCCTCCCAAAAAAAATAGAAAAAAGGAAAAACAAGCAACAGAGAGAGAGAGAGAGAGAGAGAAGAAAATATAAACATATTTTCTTGATAAGTAATAAGAAGAAAGCATATAAAATTTGTGCAGATCCAAACATTATGCAGATGTGGTGGAGAACACTCACCTTGTTCCCTGACGTACAAAGAACCTTAATAGCTTCACCATCGACCTCCACAACTTCCCCATCCATCCAAGCTGCATCAGGATCCTCCACCCAAACAAGAGATCCAATGCCTAGACTGAATGAACCAGCCTACGAAACCAAGTGTCTCACCTTTTAAACCACCCATAGTCCAGTAACTCGTGCAGAAAAGTGAGGTTCATTTCTTTGTTTATATCACAAAGAGTGACTTTAGAAAATTGTATTAGTAACCATAGAGCTGACTTTGTCAACACAATCCCAACAAGAAGAAAATAGATACCAAGTAGAAAATTGAATCTATATATCACCGTAAAAGAAACCATGATTAGTGTTAGAGATCACAGCATCAATTACAAATAGATCCAAATAGCACAACAGAGGAAAAGAACTACATCAAATTGAAGTTGATAAATGAAGTCATTTCAATGAAAGTTTTTAAGGACCTTTACTCTCTACTACTCTAGAGATCCACTGTGAAAGAGGAAGAAAAAGGCAAACAAAAAGAAAAAAAATTCTTGGGCTAACTTGAAAAAAAAAAAAAACACAAAAATATACTTGCACAAAATACAGATCAAGTTGAGACCCAAAAATTGCAGTGTTTTCACAGCAGTTAGCACAAATGTGGAACCCAAGTTCCTACAACCTCCCGCAGAGAGAACTGTAGATATGTGAGTAAGTTCCTACAACTATGCAAAACCCTAAACCCTAAAATCTTTGCTAAATTTAGCACTAATTTTATTTCTCAGCAGAATGAAAATAAAATCTCTGGTAGATTGAATTGGCCAGGTTGGAGTTGTCGCCAACTTTGTAGTGGCAGTGCCAAATTACCACACACAAGAAGGGAATTAATAAATCCACACAAGGCTATGGTAGTATTAAATTTGGCCGTAAATTTAATGGTCGCCCCTCCCTCAAGAATATCATCTCTTCCTCGAGCCACACGAGGATACAAAAACTGTCAAAGTAAAATGCAAAATAAAGAGGGAAACATAACATGGAGCAAATTGGAAGAAGCTTATCAGGAGGGGAAAAACATAAAGCACTATCACAATGGCCCTTGGTTATTTATTTCCCGTAGTTCAAGCAATGCAACCCACAGACCGATAACTAATTAGCTTCTTTTACTAAATTACTACTCACAGTATTTACAGAAGGAAATGTGAAGATCAATGCCAAGGAAAGAGAGGGGGCTCCCATAAAAAAGAGCCACAAGAATGTTCGACATCCCCAACCTAATCACATTAGCTTTAGCTGCTCATTAGCCAAGAAAAAGAAAGAAAGAAAGAAAGAAAAAAAAAAAACAAAGTGTTTGACATAGCCATCGAAATCGGTCAATTCAAGAAAATGTCATCAATTTTCTGACCATAATAAGCTACACATGTAAGGAAAAAGAATGCACACAGATGAAGTTATTCGACGACTGAGGAAATCAAAACGGCCATCCAAAGGAACATATATGCGATCTTATCTAAGTGTGACTAGTACATTACAATCTACAAATCTATACACGACACAGAATAAGGAATCTTCCAATCTGTAATCGAACTAAGAACGGACCAGACCATCACTGAAATAAAACAACAAGAATTCAATCAATTGACAGCATTAAACTGAGCACCACAACGTCAAAATAATATCAACACAAATGTATGTTAAAAGAACTTTCAAGAACAATACCAAAAAAGAGACGAAAACAATACAATACCATTTCGATTAACTTCAACCGGATCGAAACCTTGGCTTTCTATTCCTTCAAAAGGCAATGACAGTTCAGTCAGAACACGGATCAAAGAACGAACTGATTCTTCCAATTCCCCCGAACTGAATTTCCAATCCAAACCATACAACTTCCCTTCCCTTTTCTTCGCCCAATTCCCTTATCCTCTCTTTGAGATCAATACAACAAAAACCAATGACTTTGCTGACTTCGTTATCTTTGAGTACAAATTCTTGATTTTCTTGCTTTCAGAAAACAAGAAAATCAAAGCAAAACCAAGCGACAAAGCAAGCTCAGTCTCTTCTTATAAGTGTGTTCAACTATTCTTCCTCTGGTGAAGTTTGTTTATTTATTTATATACTAATAATTTTACTAATTGTAAATATAAATAACAATTAAACGTTTGTTAAATGAACTGAATTCCCAGACTGCCCTTTGCAATTCCGCTTTATTACAAAAGGAGCGGTTACAGCCCATACACAGTGACAACGTCGTCTTGATTCGACCATTTAAAACTAGAGCGCAAAGATTGTTACCGTTGGTCGCGCAATACTACGTCGTATCATAGCCCGAGCTGTGCTCACCTTCTGTCCTGTAGCCGACAAAAAGGTTTCCGCTTCGGAAAAAGGAAAGTGAATAAAATTATTTTCTTATTCCTGGGTTGAGATTTGAGAAAAAAGGTATAACTATGGGAAATATTTAAAATTTCTTTTATTTGTCATCAAATGACTATAATTACCCACCCTAAGGGAAGGGGGATTTGAGAAATTCAATTATGTGAGTTAGAGTTTCATGTCAATGACCCCACCCTAAGGTACTGTATTATTAAATACACCTTTTCTTTGCAATGAAAAACTCATTGGTTTAACGTGGTTTCAAATTTGAATAACTTCGCATTAAATAACAAAACTTAGAGACTAAGTTAACAAGGTATCAAATCTCCTACTTTTTAAGGTCTGCATATAAAATTTTTACAAATTATAAGTAGTATATTTTATTTTATTATTTTACTATTATTCTTTTAAAGTTCGTGGCCTTAATTTATTTTTTATTTTTTGTTTCAAGTGTCCATACATTTATTATTATTTCAAGTTTGTGCAAGGTAATCCACACGAACTACATAAATTTTATATATTATATAAATAATGACTAGTCACAAGAAAGCATTAATGTTATGTTTGGTACAATGGAATGGAATGAAATAGAATGATCATTCCTATTTTTATTCTCATTCCCTTATTTGGTACTACTATTTAAAGGTGAAATGATCATTCCCATGGAATGATCATTCTCACATTTTATTGCAATGATCATTCCATATTTCAAGAGTAAGAATAGTCATTCCATTCCCACATGAAACAGTATAAAACAAAACTTAGTAAGATTTTTGTTGTCAAATTTCTTTTAAAAAATATAGAACATGTTTGGTAATTATTTTTTTTTATTTTAAAAGTTTAAATTAAAAAAATTAAAAAAATTAAAATTTTATAAAAATATTTAATAATTAAACCACCGCCGCTACCACCGTCATTACAAATGCTTAATAATATATAATAATTAAATAAAATATTACTAATATTTTATATAAATATAATATTAAATTTTCATATCATACATAAATTTCATTACATTCTATTATAGCATTAATTATTGGTCTTACCAAACAAAGGAATAAGAATGACTATTTTATTTCATTTCATTCTCATTCTTATTTTATTCTCATTTTCATTTTTATTCTCATTTCATCCCATTTCCTTATACCAAATATAGCTGAGGAATCCAAATTGAGGCATCCTAGTTAGCTTAAATGATAGAGTCGACTTGTGGTCAGAAGGTTAAACTTTGTTAGCTAGTGAATCGTGGTGTGATTGTTGTTTTGTCTTTATAATAGGGGCATTGGTGAAAATTCACACTCAAAATGAAATTAAGCAAACATTTGCAGACTTGCAATATTAACCATGTTTCTAATTAAAATATCTCGGTGCAAGGGACATTAGCGGACGGAGAATATCTAGGGTCGATAAATTTAAGAAAAAATAAGATATAGTCACAGGAGCACAGCGAATACTCGGAACGGCCCAAGAAAAACAGTCCACGCAAGAATATTTTCCATCTTTTGCTTGCGTGGGACTAACGAAGATAAATAGAGGACGTGCAAGTGAAATGAACGATGAATTATCATAATCTCACGAAGCAATCAAAAGGACGGTGAAGATTCAAGGAGAGCTGTTCGGTGCAATTCCAACCGTTGGATGGCACGCGTATTTATGTGAAAACATTACCTAGATCACAGCCTTAATAGACGGGATCGAGTAATTAAGTTCACGTGTTGACGTAAGAAAGAGAGTAAAGGTTTGGCCACTGGGCCATCCACGGGCTCTTAAATCTTTACAAGCCTGGGCCAAGAATGAGGCTTTCTATGACTTTGACAGCCAAACTTTTTGGACTCTATGTTGGGCTTCTTCTGCTTAAATTTTGTGAAGTGGGGTGCGGCATCACAAGTTTTATTGGACTAGGGCACTTCCAATTTCAATCCCAACATGATCAGATATTACCCAAATAAATAAATAAAAGAACTACGAGTTTTTTTGTCAAAATAAAACTCTTTATGAAAATAATTCCCTATCTAATACTCTTTAAAAATAAATTTCATTCTAAGATTATTGATGCCACTTGAGTTCTTTGTTGGAATTTTTTTTGACATGTTGGAATTTTTTATTGCAATAAATTTAATAAAAGGGTAATGAAATTTTCTCTCTAAAGTCAAAAAGCATAAATATACTGCAGAAAGCAATCTCAACTTTGATAAGGTATTACAAGATCTCATTACTACCATTGAATTCTGTTAATTCCATGTTAGAGCTTAAAATCACTTGCCTCAATGGAATTCTATAAACACAATTCTCTATTTTTTCTATTTAGCTGTCTCTCTCGCTACTTTGTCGCACAACTAGCCAAAGCTATATGGGTCTAAATATATACTTATAGCGCTATATATATGTATGTATATATGTGTATATGAGAATATAAATAAAAACAAAAATTTCTGATATGAACTATACAACAATTCTATTGGTGAAATGAAAACCAAATCAGCTAAACTTGTTAAAGATGGGTAAGTTAATTTTCTCTCTCTAAACATTGGGTCTTGCATATGGGTGATGGTTGGACTGAAATTGAAATGTGGAGATTGTGGCCAAAGTAGCCACGGTGACCATGGTTGGGGTTTTCTTACTCTCCCTCTCTCTATTTTTTTCTCTCTCTATATTTCCTTTTTTCTTTCTCTATCTCTATATATAATAGAATACTAACACCATTAAACCACCTCCAAAATGGGTGAAGATGGGTAAAGAAAAAAAATAAAAATAAAGAGGGCGCAAAGCTGGCTCGAGCCGCAGAAACTTTTGCTAAAATAATGAAGGAACCCGCACCCCCTACACCTTCTGTTAGGGTTGTGCAGCTTGTGCAACTTTTGATATTGACCACAAAATGCATTGAAAAGTCTATCAATTTTTTGATACCAGTGACTAGGAACTGATAGGAATCGACGCAAGTGAAAGAAGTCGTAAGGACTCATTAGATTAAATTGTCTTCATTCCTCGAAAGTATCCTTTTTCTGGGAACATGATCAGAGGGAAATAGAGATAGGGAGTAAGAGGGATTTGGAGAGAGAGGGGAAAAGATGAATAAAGAGAAACTGTCACACTCTCATCTTAATTAGACATTAATTATATCATATTAGACAAGGCTTGATCGCACAGGTCACTGTACCTGTGAATGACACCTTAATCCACACCCAACCAATATAATGCAACGGAAGAACACCATTGTCTTATAAAACCATAAACCAATCATGCATAAATATAACATACATCGGAGTAACTCATCCCATAACTTTATACACATCATGTCAATTATAGATAAATTATAACAAATCACAAACTCAAGCTAACGTAAAGCAAAATACAAATAGAAAAGACGACCCAAGTCTTGAGACATGACATCCGGATACCAACATGAATGCCATCACGGTAATGACCAACACTGCAGTGAACCAAACCTTCCTCTCCAAGATACTTGTCAAAACAGTCTGTGTGGGTATGAGCTAATTATCAACGTGCTCACGATAGATAATCAAACCCATAGAGAATGATAATAAGCACCCAAATGCACACAGGTAGAAATGATTATTATATCTATATCATGAATGTCTCAATGCAATGCATGTATTACCCACATGTGCGCACAATTTTAGATAACATTGGCCCAATATATTGATAGCGCGTTATCAAGAAATGCCCACCGTGGCACCCCTAGGCTAGTCCACCGTGACTAAGCATTGGTTAACCTACCGTGGTTAATTCTCTCCAGTGCAATGCAAGACATACAATATGAATGGTATGCAATGCCACCATATATATAAAATCATCAATGTCTCCACAGAACTTCTCATATAATGCCAATTTCACCTCATATATAAATACCTTCAACACCTCATATGCATTCACCACCATTATACATATAGAAAATACACAATGCATTTAACATGAATAAGATTATCTCAAAATCTCACAATCCCACAATTAATGTCAGCATAGATAATAACACAAACAAGATACATTCACTTCTAAATGAATAAGATTATCCTATGATCCCACTTGTCACCGCACACACACTACGTCAAAGATCACTTCTGGGTTGATGTTGAAGGATCTTGCTCTCCATTAACTCCTATCCCCACAACTGTATTAGTTAGGAAACTCAATGTATACTCCAATAATCATAAATATAATGCATATACTCCAAACAAGTTATAACACTGAAAGTATGCATTAAAACTACCCTATGCTAATCTCAATCACACTCCCAATGTTAAGCTAGAGCTGAAAATACCAAAATACAATAAGTCCTCTAATCTGTCAAAACTGACACAGGTATCCTAATCTGAACATAATTTCGTGAGCTTATACCCAAAAATTCTAAAACTTTAGAAATACAATATAGGGATCTCACAGAGTATCTAGAAAAAATTTTACATTTTTTGAACATGCCTAAGTATTTATTTGGTATTTTCTAAAACAGGGTAGTGCTGTAGAAACTTGAATTCAACAGCAAATGCTCTACTTTTGATAAATTCGTAGCATAGGTAAAAGATATCGAAATAACCTGAAATTTTGTACAGATTATCTTCAACTGTTTTACTAGATACAGTAAAATTTTTATAATTTTTGAGCTACTCTAACTTAGTCGAATGCCCTGTCAAACCAGAGGTTACAGATTTGGGCAAATCTGGGCATCAGACTTCTACAGTGGCAGCTTAACTTTGAAAAATCACCATAATTCGAATATAAAACATTTTTTACTGAAACCAAAACCCAAATTTTCTTAAGATCTCAAAGTTCAAGTGTGTAAAATTTCAGCTACAGATTAGATTGTTAAAGAGGTCAAACAACCTCCGAAAGTGGATGTTTCTGTAGATTTTCGCAGCAGAAATCTTCCAACTTTGGACAGAAGTTTCTCTCTCAATTCTTAACCAAATTAGATGAATTTTGTATCTAAATCAAGTAATTTTTCAAGATCTATCTATCTATAACTTGATCTATAGCAAGGTACGAATTTTATACCTGAAATTAGCCTCTTCTTACACTGCAGTAGCTTCTGCTCCTCCCTCTCTATTTCTCTGCAACTTCTCTCTCTCTATATCTCTCTCCTTCTCTCTCTATCTTTATCTCTCTTCTGTCTCTTTCTCTCTTTCTTTCTATCACTCTCACTTTTCTTTTCTTTTTCTTTTTTTTTTTTTAACTATCTCTTTCAACTAGTTAAGTAAACTAGTTAGGTAAAAGTCTTAGGTGTCACCCATTTCTTTCCCCCATCAATTCTCATTCACTAAGTGACTTAAATCTAGGTGCCAACTCCTATTGGTAGGGTAATTTAAGTCAAATTAAACTTATTTTACATAAATGTTAATTTACATACCTCTTAATCATACAATACTATCATTATTTACCGATGAAATTAAAAGTTAAGGTCTCATAGAAACAGAGTGAGTGAGAAATAGAGTGGGAAAGTTTGATGAATTAAATTCCTCATCTTTCGATTAATTTTGCCTTCTGATCAATTGGTTAATCATGAGTCAAGATACTTAGAATGATAGTGTCGTGTTATTGCATTATTGGGATTGATAGTGGATATATATATGTCTATTGTATTACATACATACATACATACACACACACATATATATATATATATATTTATATTAGTTTTGATCACAATGCACAATAAAAAAATCCAACATGCAAATAAAACTTCCAACAAAGTAATATGGTGGCACAAATCATATTAGTTTGGAAATTATTTTTCAATAGGTGTTAGATAGAGAATTATTTTAATAAAAAGTATTATTTTGACAAAAAACTTAAGAACTACTTTAAATCCCTGTTTGGTAAGGATTTTTTTTAACAAAAAGAAAAGGAAATTGAATTTAGCTTGCTAATGGAAGCCCGATAACCACTGCATATTGACAAGAACACTAATTTTGTCATGGAAAAAATGGTAAAAAATATGCATAGCCATGTGTACATAGTAATACCCCAGCTAAAAAAAGTGTGTAAGCAGAAAAGTTATATTTTTATTTTTGGCATTAGGCGACCTTTTCATTAATAATTTATATTTAGAAGATATATGTACATATATATATATATATAGGGTTTTGTAGACCCAGCCGCGAGTGAAGATGGTAGGAGATCATGGATTAATAACAAATATGTTGAGAGGCCCGAGAGAATGGTTTCAGTTGAGGGTCTTCAGACATGCTAGCATCTATCCTTTCAAGACGTTTACCATTCAATGACTACATGACTAGCCTTTTTGCGTCTATTGTGACAACTCTCTCTCTCTCTCTCTCTCTCTCTCTCTCAGAGCAATAGTTACAGAGCAGCAAACTTGCTCCATAACAATGCCAACTGCTGAGTGTAATAATTGGCTGAAATGTTATAGTTCGTTCGAAAGTTCTGTTATTTTTTGATTATGTATTATAGATATTTAATTTTATTTTTTATTTTTTATAATTTAATAATGATATTTGTAAATTATCGTTCTGTTAATAGTACTAGATCAATATTTTAAAAATAAATAATATATTTATTTTAATATTTTTGTATTTTTTATTTTTTAAAAAATAAAAAATAAAAACCAAACAGACCCGTCATTTGCCGAATCCATAGCCTTTATTCATTCAAAAGCATAAAAAAAAAAGAAGAAGAATCCATAGCCTTTATATTACGAAAATTTTATTATATCATAAAATATTTTACTTCAATATTTGTACTAGTTTTTAATCCAAAGATATGTTGGTGAATGCTTTTTATTTTGAAGTGAAGTATTTCATTTCAGCCAATTATGCAAGTTTAGCATTTTTTTTTATATAGCATTACCAGTTTGTTTACAACCTTCCTCTTATGAGGATGAGCTTATCATTATTAGTGAGAAAAATGCAAAAAACAATCATAGGCATATGGAGACTGTTCACATGTACAGGTTCTCCCGTTTGGCATTTTGGGTAAAAATTTAAATATTTTTTCGTGTAACGTGTGAGGTGGCTCTTATTTATTTTTCATTAACTTGCCTTAATGAAGTTCAAGTGAGCCCACCCTACATAACTTACCCTGTACTCCCTTCACACCAAATTAGTACCTTATTTTTCCTCCTCCTCATCACTTTTATTTTTATTATTTTTTTTACGCTTCGTTTGTAACTCAAATTTTAGGTTGAAAAGGTAAAAAAAAAAAATTTTTTTGCTATTTTTTTCTTCATGTTTTATTTTTCTCACCGAAAATTCAGATTTCAAACATAGCATTAAAATTTTTTTGTTATTCTTTGCCCGTTATGTATATGTGTAAATGAAATGGTCAAATCATTTATTTTTCATTTGTTGCTTGCTACATTATTGCTATCTAAATTAGTACTAAAGAATTAAAGATACATCAAATTTAAACAGAATATCAATTTTGAAAAGGTAATATAATTAAAGTATGAAGTGTCAATGCATTTAATTCTACTTCTTAAAAACTTATATCAATGTAAAGTATGGCAGTAAAAGTGATGTCAGGTATTGTTAGACTTTCGAGAAAGTGAAATACATTTCTAAATTGTGGATGGATGCAGCATCCTTGTTCTCTCCAAATTGGGGACCACCCAATTTTAGTTACATGTGTTTACTTCGATAAATTATTTACCGTGACTACACTTACTTTCATTTAAATTGTACTATTTATAATTTTTTTTCTTGAATGATTTTTAAAATTTGATGCTTTTTATTAAATCATGTTAATGGCTACAATTTCTCATACCGTGGTATTTTTTTGTCTGAAAAATAGACACGTGTCATTAGATGAATAGACTTTATACCTCGTAAATCATATACTTCACCTTCAGGCTATGTTTAGTATAAGGGAATGGAATGAAATGGAATAGTCATTCTCATTTTCTTGTTTGGTAAAAAATTAATAAACAATGCTAAAATAGAATGAAATATTTGTATATGATATGAAAATTTAATGTTATATCTATATAAAATATTAATAATATATATATTTAATTATTATATATTATTAAGCATTTGTAATGGTGGTGGCAGTAGCGGCGGTGGCAGTTTAATTATTAAAACATTTTATGAATTTTTAACTTTTTAAATTTTTAAAAATTTTAAAGTTTAAAATTTTTTTATTTTTTAAAATTTTTAAAATCAAAAAAATAATTACTAAACATGTTTTATATTTTTTAAAAGAAATTTGACAACAAAAATCTTATTAAGTTTTGTTTTATGCTGTTTCATGTAGAAATGGAACGACCATTCTCACTCTTAAAATAGGAAATGGTCATTCTAACAAAATGTGAGAATGATCATTTCATAAGAATAGTCATTTTACCTTTAAATAGTGATACCAAACAAGAGAATGAAAATGCAAGTGAGAATGGTCATTTTATTTTCTTGTACCAAACATAGCATCAATGTTTAAAGAAAAGAGTGTTTGGGCTTTATTGTATAATCATGCATATTACAAAGGTACGAGCAGGATGGCACTGGGTTAGAGCAGAATGGGAATTGACACTTTTATTTCTGTATTTATTTAAAAAATTTACTTTTATCTCTGTTTTTATATTTGTACAGGTATTTTGTTGGACGTCTATCTCTGTTTTGCTAGTAAAAATTTTTGTCCATCCCCCGCCTCCGTATCCGATCTCGTCCCGCACCCACCAAGCTCAATAACACTAACAAAAGAAAAAGAAGAAAATTCCTCAAAACAAATAAAAATATATACAAAAGAGCAAAAAAATACAATTGGTGAAATTTAAATTTTATTATTTATAGGTGAGCCCCTTTTTTTAAAAAAAAATTATAGTTAAATCTTTTTTTTTTAATTTTAATATTTATAATTGAGTCTTAGGTAATTATTAATTACATTAATACTTAACGAGTATGACAGGACAGGGCGGGGCGGGGGAGAACCTAAGTCTATCTTCGTCTTTATACCCGCATGGGTTTAATTTAACATTTCTATTTCTGCCTCCATTTTCATTTTGAATTCCCTGTATCCTTTTCATGCGGGACGGGTTTAATCGGATTTCTACATTTTTCTTGTCCACTACCATTCCTAGGCACGACGACTACTCTAAAGAGACCTATTACTCCCACCCCCCCTAACACGGGGGGTGGGTTGACGCGACGTAAAGTTTTTTCTTTGTCCGATTTTGCCCTTAATCCTTTATTAGTGCAAAATAATAGTGTAATGTTTTTTTTATGGTTAAACATGTATCAATTATTTTATTTTTATTTTGTTTTGATTAATTTAATTTTTTTAAATAAAAAAATAGGGATCACATCAGGCAAACATTTGTTATTTTTTATTTGTTGTTTTATTTTTATTTTGTTTTGATTAATTTGAATTGTTTTAAAAAAAGAAAAAGAACAAAAAAAATACAAGTCACATCAGCAAGTGGAATTATCAGAGATATAAAATCAGAGATTTTCTGTTCGGATCAGATTTTCTGATAAGATTTTCTGTTTGGATAGATTTTCTGTTCGGATAAGAGTTTTTGTTCGGATAAAATTTTCTATTCTGATAAGATTTTCTGTTTGGATATGCCTCCCTCTATTTATATGAAAAACATTTCTCCAAATTTTCTCATCTTCTTCATTCCTTCACTTCCTCTACTATCACTCCTTCAATTTATATCAAGATAAAGTATAATGGCTGACTCAATTTCAGATAGTTGGGCAGCTGAGAGTGATCTTCCAAGAGCAGAAAGTGTCTCCCACAGAGGTCGTGACTATACACCTGAATTTACTACTGATCAGGCAAGCATTTGTTATTTTTTATTTCATCAGATTATTATTGTTTCATCATACTATCAATTTATTAAAAGTAGACCCAATAACGTTGTACTTATGCATATTTGTTATTTTTTATTGACAGATTTTTTAAAGTAGAGACAAAATGTTAGATTGGGTGCGGAGGGTTGGTTGACAAAATGGCATCGTGATTGTTATCAAAATGTCTGCTAATTTAAAAGGTGACAAACTCTAGAAATGCATTATTGGTTGTGAAAGAGGAGAAAAGTACGAACCGCCACGACATATTTTTGAAGAGCAATCCTTGCAAAAAAATACTGGAACAAGAAAATGCAATTGTCCATTTGAGCTGCGAGGTTTACCAATACCTCCAGATGGTGTCATGTGGGGTTTACTGGTTAAATGCGATTTTCATAACCATGAAACTGCAGAATATCTTGATGGTCACGAGTACCCGTCAAGGCTCAAACCAGTGGAGAAGCAATTTTTGCTCAAGATGGCTGACAGTACCAAACCTTGTAAAATTCTCAGTGTCATGAAAGAAAGAGACCCTTCAAACACCACGGGAATTCAGAGCGTTTACAACACCATCTATAAACACAAAGAAGTCAAACGTGACGGTCTAAATCCTATCCAGCATGTTTTGGATCAATTAATTAGCAAAAAATACCTCCATACTTTTATGACAAATCCAGAGACGAACGAAATTACAGATATTCTTTGGGTTCATCTTAAAAGCCTGGAGCTATATATCAACTTTCCCACCGTGCTGATCATTGATGCAACATACAAGACCAATGAGTATCGTATACCATTGTTGGAGATTATGGGTATTACATCCAAACTGCGAACATACTCACTTATGTTCGCATATCTTGCTAATGAAAAGTCAAATCGGTTGACATAGGCCTTAGGTACCTTGAAGAATTTTATGCTTGAAAAGGGAGTATTGATGCCATCGGTGTTTGTTTCAGATCGGGATTTGGCGCTTATGAAGACCATTGATACATGTTTCCCCACAACACGTCACATTCTCTGCATCTGGCATATAAACCAGAACGTGGTGAAGTATTGCAGCCCTATTATTGGTTCAGAGATGAAACGATTTCTCATGTCATGACACTCGCTAATTATGTCATCGACACCAGAGTCTTACCAACAGAAGTGGCACACCCTTCTCGGAGAGTTTAAATCCTACCCGCGTGCAACAAAATACCTCTGGGGGACATGGTTAAGGCCATACAAAGAGCGGTTTGTAGCGGCGTGGATAAATACTTTCATGCACCTTGGAAGCAATTCAAGTCAAGGGTATTATAATTTCATTACAAATTACTTTTTGTAACTTTTTTATTTAAACATAGTGCACTTTTCTATTACAGGGCAGAGTCTGCCCATGCCATGCTAAAGTTATATCTAGGGAACACCATGTCGTCGCTAGATACATTGTTTGCAAAAATTCACAAGATGCTGAGAATTCAATTTGGCGACATTCAGAAGTCGTTCGAGAGATCTCTCAACATTCCACGTCACAAACAAATGGGTGACTACATTTTCGGTGGCATAATATGTCGAATTTCATTAGAGGCGTTGGAGTTGATCGATGAACAGCTACAATACGCTGATACCGCCTCCCCATTCATGGCCGGCTATTGCGATTGTATAATCAAAGTAACGCACAGAGTTCCATGCTTGCATGACCTTGCTAATTACCGTTCGTTTTGTATTCCAATTCCGCTGACGGATATTAATGCTCATTGGACTAGGTTATGTATGCATGTAGACCGCTCTAATGATGGTGGACCACGATCTAACAGAACATCTGAGGTTCTTCAACTGTTACAGGGGATGGATCCATCTACACGAGATAATATGATAAACAAGATTATCGATATGACAGATCCATCTCATAATACAGTTCGAGCCCCAATGTACAACATGGAACACAAAGGTCGACCTACAGGTAGAGATGAGCAAAGTAGACGCCGCATAAAGAGTATTCTAGAAGTATCTACTTCAGGATCTAGGGGGCATCTAACTCAACTCTAGATGCACCGGTCACTTAACTGACTGCAACCTCGAGAATTCGCAACACTCAAACTCTAGCGCCACCCGTCTTGGATCCCTTCATTCAACAATTGCCTGAGGCTTATCAGGATTTTATTAGTTACACTGTTGACGTCCGAGCTGATGGTCATTGTGGATTCAGGGCGATAGCTGCGCAAGTTAGGTATGGCGAAGATGATTGGGTACGGGTACGAATGGACCTGATTAAAGAGATTTAGCAAAACATGAACTTATACGATGTGCTTTATCCAGAGCACAATTATGCAAACACTCTTCTACATTCACTTATTGTCACGCCCCAGTTTTTGGGGTGTCCAAGGTCCTTTCAGTTCGGAGACCCTAAAGCACGGAACTCTGTCACTAGAACTAGTCCCCCTAGAAGGACAAGTGCGACTAGGTTTGAAAATTGATTTGACTGAAGGCTTTTTAGAAAAATAGGAGTCGCCACCTAACTTAATAAAAGTGAGTGAAGGCACCTAAAACTAAGCATTAATCCGAAGATTAAACTTAGAGTTTTTGAAAAAGGTCTTTGAAAACTCCTTCAAGAGAGGGTTTTTAGGAAAATAGGTTGTTTGGCAACCTTTTGAAATGTTTAAGCCCTTTTTGAAAATAACTCCATTTTGGTCTTTCGAAAACAGAAATCTAAAGTTCGGGGGTTGGTTACGTGTGGGAAAGATATCCTAAGATTATCACCCTACTCCGCCTTTTCGGTACCTACATGTCTAATCACCCTTTGTTCACTCACTAGAATAACCGGTTACTATTGTCCACTTAATATCCATTTTAGAAAAACGGGGTTTAGTCATCACTTTTCGGATGGATAATGCATGATGCAAGTTTTTGAAAAAAGTTTGAAAATAATGGAGGTTTTGAAAGAGTTTGGAATAGAAACTTTGAATTGATTGGAATTTTTGAAAAAGGGATTGGGGTTGAAATAAAAGTTATGATCGCACCATTTTAGGTTGCCTACGTATCTCATTTGACGAGAATCAGGTCATTCGTAGTTCGGGCAAGAGCCCGATGGAAAATAAGTGCATTAAGGCCTTTGGAAGGATTGAAGACACTTTGGGTCTTTGAAAAAGTTTAAGACACTTTGAGGTCTTTGGTGAAGTTTAAGACACTTTGAGGTCTTGGAGGTTTTGACTTGAAATTGAATAGTGGAGTGTTTCTTGAAAATGCTTTTAGATCAACTTGAGGGAGTTTTGGAAAAATGTTTTGTCATGTTTTAAGAGAACTTGAAAGTGTTTTTGAAGTCTTATTTTGAAAATCTTGGAGGAATGTTTTGATAAATTAGTTTTGGAGAGTGGTTTCTGAAAATGGCTAAGGGTTTGGAATCCTAATATGGACAACCTTAGAGGTTGTTCTTGATTTATCACTTGTCCTTGGGATCCCTAACCATGAGAGGGCTAGGGACCTTTTAGGTATGTGACCTTTTGAAAACATTTTTGGAAATGCTTTGAAGATGGAGTGTAGGGACATTAGAAGAGTTTATGGAGTTGGGTTTTTGAAATCATGGGGGTAGGAGGTTTTGGAGGAATAAGTTAGGAGGATAATTTGAAAGTTTGAATGATCATTTGAAAAAAAGGGTTCAAGAGTTGGAACCTTAAAGTGTAGTAACCTAGGTTAGGTTAGCCTAGGGTTAGGGGGAACCTAAGGTTAACTAACTTAGATTAGGTTGACCTAAGGTTAAGAAGACTAAGGGTTAACTAACTATGATTAAGTTAACCTAAGGTGAGTGAACTAGGGTCAAGTTAACCTAGAGTTGGTCAACTAGGGTTAAGTCGACCCAGAGTTAGGTAACTAGGGTCAGGTTAACCTAGGGTGTGGTAGCTAGGGTCAAGTTAACCTAGGGTTGAATTGAAAGATGATTTTGAAGTGTGGTTTGGTGCATTTTTGGAAAGAGTTTTAGAAAACAAAACATTTTATGCAATGGACTTTAGTAGTCCTTCTCTTTGAAGATCATTTCCATGAAAATTTTGACTCTAATCAAGAGTATGGTTTGTATGGGTGGTGCTTGGAGACCATTCCAAGGAAGGTTTCCTCATGACCATTATAACCACTATCTTGACAAGAGTATAAGGGGTCAAAAATCAACATAATTATGGTAATTTTTGAAAAACCATTTTTGATGCAAAGATTGAGAGAATGCATTTTTGAAAATCATCTTTTGAGAAGGATTTTAAAAACCATTTTTCAAGGGAACCATTCCATCAAGAGAGAGTTCATATGGCCAACAAAAGGGAGACCACTTAAGAGAGGGTTCCATGGGGGCATTCCAACCACTAAACTGGAGAGAATAGGAACCATAGAAATCAAAGAGTTTGAACATCATTATTAGGCGATCATAAAGAGAAAAGGGAACCATTCTAATAATTTAGGGCTCCTATGGCCAATATAAAGGGAGACCACTCAAGAGAGGGTTCCATGGGGCCATTCTAACCGCTAAATTTGAAAGAGTGGAAACCTTGAAAATTAGAGAGTTTGAAAGCAACTTTCATGTAAGTTGTAATGCAATGATGGAAAAATGTGAATTAGGGGGGTAGTGAGGGATTTTTCAAGGTATGACTCCTAAGGTCTCATCCTAAACTTCTAGGGGCCAACTCTTGGAACGATTTTGAAAGAAACGTAGAACTTGGAAATGGCATAAAATTAAGAGCAATGGAAGCATTGTGGAGCATGACAATAAGCATAAAATAAAGCCAAGCACACAAGACATGATCAAGATAGCAATATGCAAGGGGTCATGATTCATATACAAGGCTTTTAGGCTACACCACATAAACAAGGGGCTCCTAGGCCATACCATCTTAAAGTAGGCTAGTGAGAGGCCCCCCTACACGGTGACTTTCACTTGCTTTTCTCTAGGCATGATCTAAGAGCCTTCTTGGCTCAAGCATGCAAGAAAGGGGGGTTGAAGATGGAGATTAAAATAGAGAATAGCCTAAGTAGGCTAGGAGGGAGAAGAGAAGAGAAGAGTGGGGGAGAGCACAAATGTAAAAGGGATACCACCTTTTGCCTTCAACACTCTTGTAGTCTTCAATGGATATCTTGATTGGAGCTTGAGTGACTTCAAGAAGGCTTGAGAGGCTAGAGTGGAGTGTATAAGTGTGTATGAGGCCTTGTATGTGGAGTGTATAGGCTTAGGAGGGGTAGAATCTAGCCTAAGTGTTGGAGGGGAGGGATATATGTAGAGATTTGAGTTTCTGGAGTGATTTCGGCAGAATTTCGTATCAATTTTGGACCTGAAATATACAAAGGGGGAGGCCTCTATTTATAGGTAATCTGGCACAGACCTGGCGCATGTGCTACATGCGCATGGCTAAAATTTGGCCTTGCGCATGTAGGACATGCGCAGGTACTGTTCCATTGCCAGAATGACACGTGGCACCCTATGTGCTAGTTAAATCTCGACCGTTGATCAAAAGTAAGTCGATATGATCAAAATTTGAGCGCATGTAGCATACGCTCCATCACCGAGAAGGTTCGTCCAAACTTTGCCTCGATAATTGAGTCAATCGAGAAGGTTTCGGGGGAATCGGTCGCACTCGGGATGTTCTCCTAGTGCTTTTGGTGAGCTTTCATGTTTTCAGAAAGTTTGAATTATGTTTGGAAGTGAGTGATATCGTCTTGGGAAGTGTGCCAAAAAGGTAACTTTTGCAGAGTGTCTGTGATACTCTCCGGAGGTGTTCGAAAGTGACTATTTTCGTTTCGTGTGATCGAGGCCTTCTAGAAGCGATCTATTTGATCGGACCGTACCGATGGAAAGTACTCTGGAAATACTTTCAGGAATTCTCAAATTTGCGTATTTCTTAAGTCGTTTGATGGTGCGTTTTGATTAGGGAATCGGAGAAAAAATCAACCTTGGCGGAGCGTCTGTGAGACGCTCTAGGGGTTGCTGAAAGTCATAGTTTGCACACCGTATGATGGAGAGCTTCGGGAAGCGATCTATTCGATCGAACCGTATCGATGGAAAGATCTATAGACGAGCTTTTGAGAATTCCCTGATTTACGCATTTCTCAAGTCGGTTGACGCTGCATTATAATCAGGAAATCGAGGGAAAAGACAATTTAGGCGGAGCGTTTGCGAGACGCTCCTAGGAACTTTTTATTGCGTCGTGTGAGCTTAGTGTCGTAGGGTGTTCCTTGGATTAAACAAGGGCGTGTGGTGAAACCCTCTGCTTAAGATCCCAAGGCCGGTGCTGTTTCGGGCATTTTTGGGCTTCTAGGGGCAAAACGGTCATCTTGATCAGAATTGGCTGGAAATGGTCAGGAATGGTTTTGTATGTTGTGTTAAGTGTGTAGAGTTGTTCAGGGATGGTTTTGAGAGAGTCTTTTACCGTTCAGCGGGGTTTGTGTCGTGCTGAGGAGTTTAGGGGCAAAACGGTTATTTTGACTAGAGCGAGCCGGAATAGGACCGGATTTGGACCAAATGGCGTGTGGGGGACGCCTAATGGTTTGAAAACATTTTGGGAGGATGGATTTATCGTTTTGAGGGATTTTGAACTTTCCCAAAATGTGCCTGGAGGCCCAAGGGGTAGGTTTGGTCATTTTTCACCGAGTCGGGTTAGCAGACGTTGGTGTTGACCTAGGTGTTGGTTTCCGAGACCGCCTGGTCTTGGAAAACTACCGATACGGTGTTGGTCTCTAAGAACGCCCGTTCTTAGAGAACTACCTGTAGGGGTGGTGTTAGTTCCTGAGAACGCCTGGTTCGAGAAAGCTACCTGGAATGGTGGTGTTGGTCTCCGAGAATGCTTGGTCTTGGAGAACTACCAAATGACGGACATTCTACGTTGGCGGGCTAGCAGGTGCCAGAAGTGAATCGTCTGGAATTTGATGAGGTGTTGGTTCTCGAGATCGCCCGATCCCGGGAAGCTACCTGGATAGCGTTGGTTTCTGAGACCGCCTGGTCCGGAAAGCTACCTGGAATAATGGTGCTTATGGCTCCAGCGGGTCCTTGTGGGCCCGAGAAGCGACCAACTGGTTAGATTGGAGATTGTAAGGCTCATCTTGAACCTGCATGTGTTGTGACGTTGGAAATCGAACCCGGTCGGGCTAGAGATTGCCGAGCAGGCAAAAATGGGGTGCTTACACTTATTTGGTTCCAGCCTACAGCGTTAGAGGCATATTGGATGGACTCTATGGCTTTAGGAGTTGTTATCGCATTAAGGTACAACCTTGTACTGCACACGTTTGACACATATCATTCGGGTTGTTTTACTCACTTGCCATTGAGATCTCCACCAATTCCGGTTCACAAGCGTCGAGAAATAATTATTGCTCGTGTTGATGGTAATCACTTCGTCCAAGTTTTCTTACGCCCTCATTACCCAGTACCATCCACTCCAATGTGGTGACGACAACATGTATCAATCGAAGCTAGGAGATGGGTTGATAGTTATATAGTACGAATGAATTTGTGGTCAGAAATAATGGGTGGAGGACCGAGTGCTCCCGGAGGAGAGTTCGGTAGAGACATTGATTAGAAATTCTGTTTTTATGTATTGTTGAATTTACCAATGTCTTGATATGTTAAAAGTTATTATTTTTTGTATGTGTTTTTATGACAAATCAAACTAGTAAAAAATGCATTATTAATTCTCAAGGATAGTCTGAAGAAACAAATCTAAATTATTTTACTTAAGTGTTTTAAAATTTTTTTTTATGTTAATTAGTTTTGCATTAAATTTTGTAAATAGAGAGAAAATTAAAAAAATTTGATCAAAATTTCTTTGTTTTATAAAAATCGGGAGGTGGGAGTAAAAGAAATTATAAAATTTAATTACAAAAATTTTATTTATATAAGAATCCAGGAGGTGAGAGTAAAAAGAAATTTAAAAACTTTGATCAAAATTTTTTTAATAAAAAACTTGGAGGTAGGAGTAAAAGAAATTATAAAATTTGATCATAAAAATTTTATTTATATAAAAATTCATGAGGTGAGAGTAAAAAAAAATTAAAAAAGTTTGATCAAATTTTTTTTAATTAAAAACTAGAAGATAGGAGTAAAAGAAAAAAAATTATCAAAAAAATTAAACTAGATGACAATATTAAAATAATAGAGTGAGACTATGGGTAAAATAAAAAAATTAAAAAATTTAATTATCAAATCAAGAGCGTGTTGCCAGGAGGGGTGGGGGTAGAGATTTTCTACTCTAAAATAGTAAAATCGTCGTGGAATCATCAATCAATTAATTCTGTAGGCAAAATCATCATTGAAATTTGACATGGGAAAGCTCAACAGAGTAACTAGACAAATTTCATTGTCAACCCTAAATTATAATAAATAAAAAAGAAGAATGTTTATTATAATCCATATAAAAGAAGGTATATTATAATCCGTATATATACTTGCGTATGTTTATTTTATTAACTTAACAGATAACATTGTCTAGGAGGCAGTTTTAGTATGGAAGAAATTACGACGTAGCCATTAGTACACAATCAGCTCGGCCCACTCAACCGGACCCATAAATTTTTTAACCGAGCATGGGCAAATATTTTAGATTGTTCACACTTTATACCAAACGGCCATTCAGTTTCTTAATTCTTCGGTATTAAACCCACGCGTCTGGAAGAATGTGATTAACGTTAAAGTATGGAAATGTGCGTCCCGCACGACGGCCAACACATAATGTCCGAGTTTCACGCGCCGCGGTTGTTCGAATGCCAAACATTCTAAAGAAGACAAAGCTCGTCCTATTCAATCTCGGACTTCGAGTTGTTCGTTCTCTCTCTCTCCCCTAACTAGAAAATTTTCGGATTCTCTGAAGATTCTGGCACGCCCTCCTGTTTCAAAGCCAACTCCGTCAGTCCATATTCACGCTCTTTCATGGAGAGTGTATAAAATGTTCTGATTTAAAGGAAACGTGATGAAATTATATAGAGGCTTATAAGTTACATAACTCACTAAAACATTGTGGGTCCCACATAATTAACATTATCAATTTTACGTGAATCACACGTGCAGAGTGTTAAATCTGGGGGTGAGTTGTCTTCTTTCTCTTGCAGTTTAAATTTTAATCCATAACTCTCTCCCTTCTCTTTGACAGATACAACTCAGACTCTCTGTTTCACTGTTTGACAACTCTGATCTTTATTGTTCCCCTTGAGCCTCCCGTTCTGTCTCCACTCTCTCTCTCTCTCTCTCTCTCTGCTGAGAAACAGCCATGAACAGCAACAAAGAAAAGCTTGTGGTGGAGGTGGTGGCAGCGCACAATTTGATGCCCAAGGACGGTGAGGGCTCGTCTTCACCGTTTGTGGAGGTGGAGTTCGAAAACCAGAAACAAAAAACCCAAGTGAAGTACAAAGACTTAAACCCAGTTTGGAACGAAAAGCTTGTCTTCCATGTCAACGACGTTGCAGACCTTCCGTACAGAACCATAGAAGCGAACATCTTCAACGAGAAGAGGTCGAGCAACAATCGGAACTTTCTCGGTAAAGTTAGAGTTTCAGGGTCAAGCATTGCCAGAGAAGGAGAAGAGGTACCGCAACTCTACACTGTTGACAAGAGAAGCTTGTTCTCTCATGTTCGCGGAGAGATAAGCTTGAAGCTGTACTTGTCGACGAGAGAAGAAGTCAAAGAAGTCATCAATGGTGGTTCTTTTGTTTCTGGCTCGTCTTCCTCTGCCTTTTCGAAGAAGAACAAGAAGTTGCATCAACAGGGGACGACAATGGCAGTTCACCAAAAACAGTTGGGACAAGAAAACAACCAAAACAAACAAAGCCAACAGCATCCGAAGCCGGCAGAGCCAACCCAAGGTGATATCAAGCCTGTTGTCATCACAACAGGCCCTGGTCAGGTGATTCCGGCAGCCAACGGCGGCGCCACCGCCGTTGGCGGTGGTGGGTTCAGTGTCTACTCATGTGGGTCGAGCGAGTTTTCGCTGAAGGAGACCAGTCCCCACCTTGGCGGTGGTCCTTCTAACAAGGACAAAACGAGCTCAACCTATGACCTTGTTGAGCAAATGCAGTATTTGTACGTTAGGGTCGTCAAGGCTCGAGAAATTTCAGTGTTTGGCGGCGCTGAACTGGTGGCAGAGGTGAAGCTTGGGAACTACAGAGGAATCACAAAGAGAGTCACTTCGAACAATGCCGAATGGGGCCAAGTTTTCGCCTTCTCTAAGGACTGTATCCAGTCATCAATGGTGGAAATTTTCGTGAAAGAGAAGGACAAAGATGATTTCTTAGGCCGCGTTTGGTTCGATTTGAATGAAGTGCCCAAGCGGGTTCCGCCGGACAGTCAGTTGGCGCCACAGTGGTATCGAATGGAGGACAAGAAAGGCGAGAAGGCGAAGGGAGGAGAAGTAATGGTCTCGATATGGTTCGGAACTCAGGCAGATGAAGCCTTTGCCGAGGCGTGGCATTCGAAGGCGGCCAATGTGCATTTCGACGGCCTCTGCTCGATTAAGTCAAAGGTTTATCTATCACCAAAGCTATGGTACTTGAGAGTAACTGTAATTGAAGCCCAAGACGTCGTTTTGGGAGAGAAAGGCTCGTCAATGATGAGATTTCCAGATCTTTCTGCCAAAGTCCAAGTAGGAAACCAGGTTCTGAGGACTAGAATTCACCGGGCATCAACAAACCGGACCTTCTCAAACCCTTTCTGGAATGAAGATTTGATATTTGTAGTTGCAGAGCCATTCGAGGATTATCTGTTGGTTTCGGTCGAGGACAGGATCGCGCCTAACCGCGAGGAAATTGTGGGAAGGGTTCTTCTTCCTGTGACATCGGTTGAGAGGCGATTAGACGATAAACCGGTGAACTCCAGGTGGTTTAATCTCGACAATCACTTCAACAATACGTCGGAATCAAAAGCTGTGACGAGATTCGGGTCCCGGATTCATCTCCGGGCCTCGCTCGACGGGGGCTACCATGTGCTCGATGAGGCCACAATGTATAGCAGCGATGTTAGGCCGACGGCGAAACAGCTTTGGAAGCCTCACATTGGCGTTCTCGAAATGGGAATTTTGGGTGCTACCAATCTGATGCCAATGAAGATGAAAGAAGGCAAGGGAGGCACCACCGATGCCTATTGCGTCGCGAAGTACGGGCAGAAATGGGTCCGAACCCGCACGGTGGTGGACGGGTTAGCGCCCAAATGGAACGAGCAATACACCTGGGAAGTGTTTGATCCTTGCACGGTGATCACAATTGGGGTGTTCGACAATTGCCGGGTCGAGAAGAACACGGCCAACATCGCCGGAGCTCGAGACTCTCGGATCGGCAAAGTCAGAATAAGGCTATCGACGCTTGAATCGGATCGGGTTTACACTCATTCTTACCCGCTCCTCATGTTGCACCCTTCGGGGGTGAAGAAAATGGGGGAGCTTCATTTGGCCGTCCGATTTTCGTGTGCCAACATGATTAACGTACTAAATATGTACACAATGCCATTGCTGCCCAAGATGCACTATGTTCGTCCATTGTCAGTTAATCAATTGGATATATTGAGGTACCAGGCTTTGAATGTGGTGACATCTCGGCTCAATCGAGCCGAGCCGCCGCTTGGGAGAGAAGTGGTTGAGTACATGCTTGATCACGACTCCCACATGTGGAGCATGAGAAAGAGCAAGGCAAACTTTTTCCGGCTGATGAATGTCGTCTCCGGCGCGGTTGCCATGGGCAGATTGGTCGAGTCTATGCGGAATTGGCACCGGCCGGTTTATTCGACCTTGTTCATGCTGTCTTTTATTGTTCTTGTGTTGGCCCCGGAGTTTATAATCCCTTTCGTGTTAGTCTTTGTAGCTCTTGTGGGAATTTGGCGGTATAGATCAAGGCCCCGCCACCCGCCCCACATGGACACTAGGCTGTCTTACGCGGAGAGCGTTATCACGGACGAATTGGATGAAGAGTTCGACTCGTTTCCGACTAGCCGAAGTGGGGAGATTGTTCGAATGAGATACGATCGTTTGAGGAGCGTGGCGGGGAGGATTCAGACTGTTATTGGGGACATGGCGACTCAAGGCGAAAGGTTCCAGGCGTTGCTGAGTTGGCGCGACCCGAGAGCAACGTTCTTGTTTGTAGTCCTTTGCTTGTTTGCTGCTGTCGGGTTCTATTTGGTGCCCATTAAGTGGGTGATTGCTCTTTGGGGATTGTATTTTTTGAGGCCACCAAGGTTCAGAAGCAAGTTGCCTTCGAGGGCTGTAACTTTCTTCAAGAGACTGCCGACCAAGGCGGATAGCATGCTGTAGACTCTGGGTAAGGCAATGCATGGTTTTGTTGCATGTAGGGTTTTGTGGGGGGTTTATTAGAATCTGAACAGTAATAGAAGGCATTATGTTTTGGTTTTTGTAGATGTCTTTGTCCTCTGTTGCAATGTCTCAAGTCTTCGTACCTATGTTGCCAAACAATTTTAATGTATGGTAATGTTTGCTCTGGGAAAATTCAATCCATGATACGTGTAGCCCAGGAACAAGGCAAATTAAATGTTTATGTGAATGTTCTGAATTAAGAATCAATAGCTTTGATTTAAAAAAAAAAAGTGACAAAATTCTGCTAATTATGTACCTGCAGTAATGGTTTGTTTATTTTATCACACAATCTATCAGAGATATTCTCAGAGATTCTGCTGGGAAGCTCTCACGACCGGAATCAGACAAATATTCTTGTCCAAGGACTTGCTGCATAGAGAAATTGGAAGTTTTAATTCTATTTTTTTGGACAGAGTTTAGTTTAAGTAATTACTACCAATTTGACAGACCACCCAAAATAATAGAGTCCACATCCTCTCAAGTTAGATTGTAAAGTAAACTTATGATTGGTACACATGTGATACATGACTAATTTGGTAATTTTTTGAAAGAGTTCCAAAAAAGAAAATCTCTCCCCCTTTCCTCTCACATTCATCCAGTAATTAATTGCAGGAATCTCAAATTGGAAATCTCTCTTTCTCTTATCATGAATTATGGATAGAGAATCCATTGCAAAGTAATCTCTTCAAATTTTCTTTAAACTCACCCAAAATAAAAATATTAAAAGCTTAAACATCACGCCTATCTTCAAAATAAATAAATAAATAAATAAAACGTAAACATTACATCTTCACATTCATTTAAAGATTTAAAATCTTTCCGATGTTTCTTATATTAAACACGATTAGATCTTGAAACCACCACAACAAAGGTGGTGGAGGTCTGGATGGACATTTTTGTTTGTTTTGTTCTCTTCTCTATAGTAATTGATAGAGCCTAATTTTTTAAATCTCCTTTTTCTTTTTTTTCTTTCTATCGTAATGTTTTAAATCTTCAACAAAATCCGTTGTCATGAATCCAAAGGAAATTTGTATGAGAATACGTAAGTTGTTCTTCAGTGTTAATGGGTGCTAAAGACTCCAAGAAGAATAAAATTGCATTTTATTTCTTAATAAACATTCCTATTCGGGATTCTTGCAATTAATTACGGGGTAAATGTGAGAGAGAAGGGGGAGAGATTTCTTATTTTGGGACTCTTTCAATTAATTACAAGCTTTGCTACTATGTTTACCATTATAAAATTAGTTATGTAATTTATCACATGTGCACCAATTGAAAGTTTACTTTACAATTAACTCTACAATCTGACCTCAGGGGATTTGGACTCAATATTTATAATCTTCTCAATCCGTACCATAATATTCATTTCACCCAAAAATATAAAAAGAAAGAATAATAACAAAGTGATTAATTGCTTCATAAGTTAAGGACAGTTTTCTATTCCATTCCCTATAAATGTGCTGGAAAGGTGAACTATATATATATATACATGTCCTCTTTTCTTAGAGATAATGTTTATGCCATGCAGCAAAAGAGAAAATGACATGATATGGAAATGCCATTGCGTCGATGACAAAACAATATTATCAGCTAGAAAATGACTTCCATGAAAACAGATGGAAATTACAGGAAAAACAGAGTCAGCTTAATCCAACATTGAGCTGAAGTAATTTAGCAAATATACAACACAGGGAGTATCAAACTTACATCTCCCTTTGTATGGTAACGAATTAAGATTAATCAAAATTAGAAGCCACAGTAACCAACCCACCCCCCCCACCCTGGGCCAGGCAATTCAAACTCCTACACTACACCGAGAGACCACTTTCTTCATAAATCATGGTCATTCGGTACTGTACACTTCAAGAAACACTCTAAAAGGAAGCCTCAAACCCAGTTCCATCATTCCAAATACGTTTTGAGAGAAGTCCACCATGTTCACTGACACTCCCCTTCAATCTGTAAAATGACAGCTTGCTCCGAACCGTCGTCAAAGGACCTGATCTATTTCCATGCCTGATAGGTAAAAAGACCCCTCCCCTGGTCAAACTTGAAGCTGAAAACGGTCTGTTTTCCATATCTTCAAGTGGACCTGAACTATAATCCATAGTTATGTACGAAGAGGCATGCCCATAAGTTAAACGGGGTGTAACCCCGCCAACATTCCACCAACTGCTATCAGAAGGGAGCAGATCCCCTTTAAAATCGGAGTCCTGAGCAGAAGACTCTTTCTGACTACAGCAATCCCCACAAGTCTCATCTGTATCATTGTATATGAGTTTCAGTGCCTGCACAACTTCCCCCATAAATGGCCTGTGAGTCACCTCTGGGTGAACACACCTGGAAGCAATGGCTGCCACCTTTGCCATGTCATCAAAGTCGTAGTTTCCAGCCAAGGAAGGATCCACCAACTGCCCCAATCCTTCCCTGCTCGTCAGTAGCGGCCGTGCCCAAGTCACAAGGTTCTCTTCTCCAGGAGGTTGAGACATGTCCACAGGTTTCCTCCCAGAGAGAAGCTCCAAAAGCACAACCCCATAACTATAAACATCACTTTTGACAAGTAGATGTCCTGTCATTGCATATTCAGGAGCAACATACCTGCAAATCCAAGTCATAACTCCATCAGTAGATAAACCCAAAGATCAGCTCTAATAAAAAGTTGCAACAAAGAAAAACCAGGAAGTTAGTAATACAAGCTGTCATATTAGAAACAATTACAAGATTCAGGAATTTATTTAACAGAAGGTATACAAATTCATGAACTCAGTCGTGATTGGAAGTATAACACACATAGTTGGGCAGCCAAATGCAAGATAAAAAAAAAAAAAAAAAACTTGATGAGAATTTCAGAAATTAAAAAGAGAGAAGTTTTGTTTTTGAATTTCCATTTTTTAAGCAAATAAACAATTGTTAATTTATTGCCTGCTAAGGTTAGGGAAGGCATATATTGTGGCTTGTCATCATGAAACAAGAGCATAGATTGTGACTTCCAGAAAATTTTGAATTGCCCAATGTTCTGGAAATTATAGGACATTCGTTGTGGATGTCATATTAACATGTTGTCTATGTGCACGAGTGTATTGTGGTTATTATGGTATTTATGCTGAACAAAAGATCAGTACAGCTCGGGGCTTCTAAACAATTTCGCACAATTTTGACATTATGAGAGGTTCCGCAAGAATAGTATGTACCCAAAAGTTCCCATGACCCGAGTTGAAATGTGATGACTTCCTTCTGTTGCTTCCCTAGCCAACCCAAAATCTGAAACCTTGGGGGTAAAATCATCTTCTAACAAAACATTACTGGCCTTAAAATCTCGGTGAATTACACGAGGATTAGAATCTTCATGAAGATAAGCCAATCCTCTTGCCGCACCAAGTGCAATTTTCAATCGCGCATCCCAGTCAAGTGGCCCGTTTCTCTTGTCGGCACCTGAAACACCAACATATGAATGACATTGATAAATTTTGCATTTTAAGCCTATGTTTCTTTTGTCCAAAATGTAGGATCAAAAGGACTGCATCAGTGCTGTCCAATGAGGTAGTCCTTGTTATGATGGTAGGAATGATGTGGTGTACTATTCAAATAAAGCATAATGTCAGGTAAAGAAGAGGTGCATAACCCCACCATATAACACGAAACGGAATAAAAAACGAGGGGAAAAATGCCAAAGATCACAAGAAAATTATACCATGCAAATGGGACTCAACACTGCCATTCGAAACAAGCTCATAAACCAAGCAGCGTGTGTGATCTTCAACACATATACCAATAAGTTTCACAAGGTTTCGGTGATGCAATCGGCTTAGCATCTCAACTTCTGCAATAAATTCACGATCCCCATTCTGATTATCCCTTGTAAGCAATTTAACAGCAACTTCAGTTCTCTCTTCCAGTATCCCATGATAAACACGTCCAAATCCTCCTTCACCCAAAACCCTTTTTGAACAAAACTTTTCTGTGGCTTTCTCAAGCTCCGCAAGTGCAAATGTTTTAACAGAAAGAATAGAAGTAGGCATGGTGGAAATGAGGGATATTGATGTTGAGCTTGCCATGCTACTTGATAAGATAGACCCAATTCCTGCATCCATACACAGAAATTCATTTGTGTATGCAAGACCTTAACTTTAGACAATTGAAATGTATAGACAAAAGAATGAATCAAATCAAAATTAAAATATATGCAATGAACCTGACAATCTCATGTAAGAATTCCAGGTCTCTCTGGGTAGTTCACATAATTAATACAGTGAACAAAGAGAGCACATATTATATAACAGGCAAAGAAAGAAGAATGGGGGTTCAAAGTTCAAGCAGAACTAAAGTTAAAAAAGGTAACATTATGCATTAGAGATGACCTCGCCAAATATTATGTACGAATTTTAATCAATGGACAAAAATAGAAAATAGAAAATATGATAAGACCAATAATCTAAGGACTATAAACCTGTTTGATATCTTTCCACATAGCACCAATTCAAATGTGCCAAAGGCAGTTGATTACTTTTCTAGTTAAGTATAAATAAGTTGATGACAGAGCCTCGAGAGTTGGGACTTGGGGCTCTACGAATACATGAGGTGTATTCTGGCTTGGAATTAATTTCCTTGAACAGAAGAAGTAATATTTGTTATCAGAATGAACAAACGACTTGACTCACCCAAAAAAATGAACAAATGACTTGATAATCCATCTTGGGTAACCAAATGATTATCCCACATAACTTGCTTTTCCTACTCAGCAATTTAGGAGATGCAATTGCATGAATTACAAGTGTTACAGGAAGTCATGATCAAGGATCAAAATTTCGTTTCGTTTCCAACGAAATGGCTGAAACAATTCGGTTTCCCCAGCCACTGAAGCGAAACAGTAATGGAATTCCGAAATTCCATGGGTTCAAATGAAACAGTTATGTTTCTGTGCGTTTCATACGAAACTACGTTGTTTCGTTGGAAACAATTGCATGGGTCGAAGCATGATAAGTGTGTACATCTCTTAGCTACAGAAAGCCCATGATTCCGTGAATTGATTCAATTGAATCAATTGATTGAGAGGAGAAATTGAATTAATTGATTGAGACGAGAAAAAGAGAGAAGACAGAGGGAATGTGGTCAGAGAATCTGACACATCAAAGCAAAAAAATTTTAAAAAAGCCATGAAACCTGGAAGAAATTCCAGAAAGAGGTAGAAGACAAAGGTAGAAGACTTACCCATGTCAATCGTAAGCCAGACTCCGGGTACGTCTTCTTCCTTCTCTTCTTCTTGGCTTCAATCTTCTTCTACCTCCTCTTCCACAGATCTGTTTCTCTTTCTTCTTCTCCCCTCTTCTATTCCCCAGATCAAACTATTCAAACCCAGGTCTAGACTCCAGCGATATCCTCCCCCTTCTCTCTCTCTCTCCCCGACGTCTTCGTGCGCCTCTCTCTGTGTCTCTTTTTTGCAACTTTCCCCAGCCCTCTCTCTCTCTTTGTGCGTGAGTCAGACGAAGCTGGAAGTTCTAGGTCTCTTCCTTCGACTAATGTGAGTGATTTACATAAATTAGATTTATATTTGGGTTTTAGATTTTAATTTATGTTTTATGTTAATTTATAATTAATTTGATTGGTTGGGGCTTTGGCCATTTCAGCTATTGAGTAAAAAATATATCTATATCTATAATATTGTAAATTATCAGAAGTTATAGGTTATAGGTTTAACAAATATAAATATTATTACATTATTACTAATTTGAATTGGAGTGCAATATAGGTTTCATGTTAAAAACATATTTGTAATTGTTATTGTCATATATATGTAGTAAATAAATTAATTATCTTTTTTATTGAACTTTTTAAAATTTGATATATTAAAAAAACTCGACTTTTTTTGCAATAGAAATCTCTCCCACTTACAAACTTAGGCTAAGAGGGAATAATTAAAATAAATATTTTGAATATGAATAAAATATTGGACATATAATTTATAGTTAATTTTAGTTGTTTATGTATAACTGAATATAATTTTATTGCAATAACTGAAGATAAAATATTGGACATATAAACTTAGTCGTTCATATTTAGATGTTGCTATGTAAAAACTTGACATGTTTGCTCCTTTTATTGTCTATTTTCACATTACATTATCAGTTACTAGTTACTACTCAATTCTATTTATGTTTATGTAGTTCCAATGAATATGTATCCCTTAAACATGTTCAATTATTGTCATATTAGGACTAAAATTATATATTAATAGACATTAAGTTATGTTTCCAAATGTTTCTTTATTTTTCCTATTTTTTCTCTATTTCCACCATGTTTTCGAAACGTTTCCGAAAAGTTTCTGTTTCTAAACCCACCAAAATGACCCTTCGAAACGAAATTTTGATCCTTGGTCATGATATGATTTTTTTGTGTGCACAGTTTATAGATAAGCTCTTGGATACAACTAGTTAAACTAATTACACAAGGTGTGACATGTATGTTGAGAACACATCACCATTTACAAGAGGATGCCAAATTGTCACCAATATTGGTTGTTTACTACAGATATATCCATGCAACTTGACTAACCCAATAGAAACATGGTGCTACCAACCCCACACATCACAATAACAGCACCAGCATACTGCTTCTTAAGTAAGAAAGAAATGGGTATTATTATCGTGAGAGCATCTAACATCTCTTCTGACTAGAAGGGCAATATGCTAAGTAAGAAGTTTTTTTTGTTTTTTTAATAAAGAATATGCTACTAAGATAAAACACTAATAAGTTTGTGAATAAAAACATACCAAAATCTGCAAAGCAACAACACTTACTACCACTTGTAAGAAACTGTTTACCAATAACCATTTCATTCACTAGAGAAAAGATAAGGAAAATTACTATATTTAAAAATAATAAGTTTTTTTTTTTTTCCTTCTTTTTGGTTTTGTTTTTTTTTGTGGGGGGGGGGGGAGTTCTAGACGTCCACCTCAGCACAATAGCAAGCAGAAGCCATGTGATAAGTTTAGGCTAGAAGAAAATAGCCTTAAAGGTAGCAAGCAGGACAAAAAGTCACAAAAATGAGAGAAGCCCGAGTCCACAAAAATCACTTGTGTCCTCCTCGATAGTCAAACGACAACAACCTGAGGACAATTAAAAATTTTATTTGAAGTAGAAGAACATTATGCTCAAAAACAGAAAAAGGACAAACTTGAAAGTTGATTAACCAACAAGGACTGCTTATACCAAATGTGCCCAAAGAGAAAAAAATATAGCTTCGTGTAGTTGGATACATTCTATGTTACACGGACTCTTCTAAAAGGTATGGAGTACTGGTATCGTACACTTGACACTAGGACTCCAATATTCGGTTTAAGCATATGGAAGATGTGTCCAATATGTAACGTTGAATATTCACTAATATTTATTATTCAAGTTTACCATATAAATATGCAAAAAACTCTCCTATTATGCATGAAATACTCTATAGCGCCTTATAAACACTACTTTATCCTATAAAATAAAAGAAGTATATTAAAAATATGAATTTTTTGCCATGGCCCCTTTTCCTTGGACATGAGAATAAGATGGATCCAAGCCTTAGACACGTGCCTACACTCGATACCCGATACCAGTACCCGCGTCCATGCAAAACAGCATACATTAATTAGACCAAACTATATCAATCTAACAAGAAAAGGAGAAAACAAATGCTACAAGTAGCAGAAATAGGGAGGACTTGTGTGGTGCAGTATGTGCCTGCATAAGAATTTCTCTTAGAATAAAGTCAGAATGTTTGTCTTCCCATCTGCATACAACTTAATAGACAGTAACCATCTAAATGCAACAAATACTACACAAGAATGCACTTTCTCATTCCCTGGATTTCTATTTCTTTGATGGAAGAACTGCCCCATTCATTCCCTGAATGGGGCAGTTTGGACTACAAGAATTCACAAATCTTTGGAAGTTCAAACCCAATGCTAAGAATCTCAGCCTCAAAGTTCATCATCCAAAAAAAATGAGTCTAAAAAAGCAAGGAGAGTAACAGGCATTGAACTTAATGGCTATAGCATCTATGGAAACCAGAAAAATCAATAGAACTCAATTTCATTATGGTTGGATAAAACTTTCCAAGGTTTAAGATAGAGGTATGTTCTTAAGAAAGCATATTATTTGTCAATATCCTGCAGGTAGATCCATAATGCTCATTCAATTTGGCTGTATTCTTCATTCCCTAGGTATAATTCACTCAGTTTTAATGATGTACAATTCCTTCTTCTCAGAAAGAATTAGAATCCAACATTTTCAGAAATATGAAAATGTAATATTGTGAGCAAGACTGAAAAATGGTTTACTTAAGATTTATAGTTCATTAAAAACCAGATAACTATCAGATACTAGTGAAGCAAAGCTAACTGAACAGATGAGGTAGAAAGGAAGGAACTTTAGTGAATGTCATTGGCTCTGACGGTACACTGCAACATTCAAATTACTACTCATTTTAAGTAATGGTTAAACCAGAGTAAAACATTTCTAACACGAGCGAAAGAGTATTTCACCAAAAGAAGAAGATCCACTGGATCTTTTCATGGGAAACTACCTTTGGATGATTCTTGGTTACGTATACTTCTCGTAAAGAAAATAAGGAAAAAGTCATTATTGCAATAAAAATGAGGAAGATACAAATAGGACTCCAATATGGCTAAGCCGACATAAATCCACTAAGTCAATGACCTGATGTCCATTACTAACCAAGTTTCAAACCACATTATGACCAATTAATGCAACTATATCCATTTCTGTTTATCATTTCTTACGAGTAAGATCAAATCAACAAACTTACCAGGTCTCTTATTGGATGGTGTAAAGACAGGACCAACAGCATTTGATGGTCTGCCAACCTTCCTCCATTTTAAGAGGATGGAAACTGCTCCACAGCAAACCACCAAGAATACTAATGCAGACAAAGCAATGATCAAAATAGTTCTAGTGTTCATCTTCTTGCTCTTGTGGACCAAATCTGCAGTAATAGGGAATTGCTGACTTCCAGCACTTCCACTTGGACCATTACCCATGTTACCCTCAAATGGAGGCGAAGAAGGAAGCCCTGTTAAAAACTTTTTCAGACTCTACAACAGCATCATCACATAACATGCAACAAAGACAATTACTGAAAAATCTGAGGTTGCTACCTGGATAATTAATGTACAGCACTTCATAATTGCCAAAAAGGGTCCTATTTAGAGGCACCTTCTTCTGCCAAAATCTCTCATAAGTCAGCATAGCAGAAGTATTATCAAACTTCTCTCCCAAAGGAACCAAATTAATATCCACCAATGTTCTTTCTTGATTTTGACTATCAGCACTTGCGCCAATTATAATCACTTGGCTTTGCTTTAAATATGTACCTGCTGCAACCTCAATCTCGAGTTCATTAACCACAGGAAAGATACCATAGAGAGATACATCCAAAAGAAGTTTAACTTTCATTGGAAACACACAACCGCATGGGGAACCAATGGGAGTTGAAGTAAGTGGCTCCACACATATTTGTCCACAACCTGAAAAAAGATTTTATTATCAAAGCTATGAATATAACATCATGCAAAAAATAAAAAACAACAGGGAACGAATGGGAGATAGGGACACTGAAATGATACACATTGTTTAAATAGGCAAACCCATATCATACTCTTATATCTTATTTATACGATAAAACAATGAAGCAATACCAGAATATCCAAACACATCTGACATAGCCAACATCCAACAGCTCTGAAGATAAAGCATCTCGCTCACAAAACATGGAAACCGCAACATAAAGTTAGAGACTTTCACAATATCATACACTGGTTTGTGGAAGTCTTTACAAGAACTAAGAAGTAAATGGTGTGTTTGCTCGGTCCAATTCGTGCAATGGGAGCAGGAGTTAAAGAGCATCCTTGGTGAAAATCCCTTGACAGCAAGAGCATCTCCACAAATAGGCAATTACACATATATTATATATTTATAGATATTATTTTTATGCATTAACTATTATGGATAGCCATATTTATTGTAAGATCAAGATTGTGTGATTCATATTTATTTAATACATGTTTTGAATATACTTATAAAGTTATAAGGGGTAATTACACTTTACCTCCTTGTGCTTTAGCCCAAAAACACATGACCCCCTTATGGTTTAAAAGTGAACCCATTACCCTCGCGTGGTTTGGATTAATCTATAAAATTGACTGACCGTAACAGATGCATTAAAAAGACTAAAATAACCCCACCATATTAACTGGTTCTAAGAGCTTTGAGTTTGAACCCATTTAGTATTCGTTTCTCTCTACCATTATCATTCAACCTGTAGACCTTGAACAACCAAACCAACTGCAATGGCAAAGAGTTTCACCACCAAGCCAACCACTTGCAGAGGCAATCCCATTTCATATAAGCTAAATACTGATGCTCTCCCAAACCCAATCTCCTCAGTGATGATGAAAGAATGAAACAATAATAAAATAATGAGAATTTATTGGAAGTGAGACTGAAAATAAAGCTTTGAAAATTGCAGAGATTTGAGATGGCCAAGTTAGACACAACCGTTGAAGTGTCACAGGGCCTTTTAAGATAGAGAGAGAGAGAGAGAGAGAGAGAGAGAGAGAGAGAGGTTTTATTTTGTGGGATTTGGAGTCAGAGGAGAAGATGTCAGACTTTGGTGGGATTAACAATCTGGTGCATTTTGTTCTGTAAGTGAGACTAGCAACAAAGAGTGAATAAATCACTTCACTGGAAAAATTACAAATAGAATTCGTCCTCCATGTAAGCTTTAACAGATATGACACAATTGCAATTTGATGCTCAATTTGTAGCTGCTCGGTCTCGTGGGGTTTATGTGAATTTGGCGGTGGTATAGCAGAGACGGCGGGAAGGACATGCAGGAGCATGGTTTGCAGAGGTTTGGGTGACTGTGCAGGTGTGTGCAGTGGTTCCAGTAGGGGTTTCAAGAAGAACATGAGAGAGAGAGAGAGAGAGAGAGAGAGAGAGAGAGAGAGATAGGTGTTTGCAGCCATGGCCGACGATGGGGGGAGAAGAAAGGAAAAAAGAGAAAATTATTTTTGAGGGTAAAAATGTCTTTTCACTTATCCATTTTGGTAAGAATACTTTCTCATCTGCTTGAATCAGCGTGTGTAGAATACTTCCAGTTAGTTCTAACAGTTTCTGTTAGTTTTGCATATTGGTCCAAACTACGTGGAGGTCATATGTCACTTTTAAGCTACGAGGGGGTTATGTGTTTTTGAGTGAAACCCCAGCGAGGTAAAATATAATTACCCCAATTTACAATAATAGAAAGAAAATTTTAAACACATGAGGTAGCCCAACAGTAAGTGGCTTACATTTTGAACATGCTAATGAATTGCTAGTTCGATTCTCAGCCGTTCACTTCACCACTAATCGTTTTAATTCTCACCCATGTGATTAACTTTACTCATGCCACAGTCAAATATGGTGAAACAATAGGTTGCTTGCAAGTCTACAATAGGCCTGATCAAAATCTGTAAAATATCAACTAAATAGTGGTCTGAAAAAATTGAATTCGCGAATTCAAGGCAAACTCGCTCCAAGTTCATGAAAGCATGAATTAGAGCACGGTGCATGTTTCTATTTGGACAAAATAGGGGCAATTAGATCTATAGCACATAGGATGAGTCATAGTGTGTTGGAATGCAAAATTTGAAAAAGGATGCACTTACACTAAAACGACAAAGCAACAAATAAGCTGCCTACAGTTTGATACCTAATGACTCGTTTTGGATGAGAAAAGAAATGACATAAAGATATAAGCAGAAGGTGAGGTCCCGATAAAATGAAATAGAGAAGGTGTTACAAAAGAAGGCCAATGGTTGAACTTGAAAGTATACAGATATAAAACATGTGAATACCAGTTTGAAACTATTATGGGAAGGTCTTGATGAAAACATCTAAGAAAGCAATCTCTTGGAAACTACTATAACCCAGGCTTGTTGATTATAGAACCAAGAGATGGTGCACCCGTAAACCATCTAAACTGATGATCCATAGGGGGCCACCGGCCCTGGAGAACTGAGATTTTGGCCTCCCATGACTTACCTCTTGCTACTGGTCTTATATGACAAAAGCAAGACAACCATGGCTTTTGCACAACCCACCTACGCTTAGTTGACTTTAGGAGTTTTCACATCAGTAGTTCAACTTATTCTAGTTTTGCCAGCCATATGGAGAGTGATCAAAGACAACAAGATGATAATGCTAGTATGTTTTTACGATACTGTGGTTGCAAACAGTGAACCTCATTAAACAAATTAAATATTTAAGCTTTATGAAGACTCCTCAAAAGACATTAATTGGCCTTGCATTATATATTGCAAAAAGGTAATAGAGAAGGAGATGCATTCAGAAGGAATCTTGTTTCTATTACACCACAATCATATTATTGTTTAATAATAAAAAAAACTATCTTCTGAAATAACTAATCCTGTAAATATTGCCTCAGATTGGTGCATAGTATGTTTGATACCCAATCTGCTTACTGTTTTACTATGATTTATTTTTTCATGAACCATGCTGTTTGCAACAACCTTAGCTTTGAACATTAGCCAGAGATCAATTCATCGAAACAAGTTGTACGAGTTGCTCTTGAGATTGTTCCGCCTCTAATAAACGCAGATTAGTCAGAATGAGCCCATATATCTAAAAAGGAACAAAAAAACTTAACTATTCACTCCAGTTGCATTTCTTCTTTCGATTCCTTCCATACATTACAAATGTTAAATTCATATCTTGGGTGGCTCCCCACATTGAAGACCCACAAAACTCAAATCCCTGTTGATAAGCCTCCATTGAAAGAATTATATCAGCAAAACTCAAATTTATCTCTTTAGAGAATGATTTATTTCATCTAGACACACTTGAAAAGTAAATTAATTACTGAGTGGAACAAGTATAGAGCTAAGCTTTGCGTAGTCCAGCCTTCAGTTTAGCATTAAGGAAATTTAAGAAATGCATTTCTAGCATCATTTCTCCCTTTACTATCCTAGAGCAGCATTGTAGCAAAAGATGGCATCATTCTCTGAGTGAGAGTGAAAGCTCAATACTGGTGCCATGTAATCCAAAAGCCTTTTCAGCAATATAAAACTGCATAGAAGTTTTGACAGTTGTACAAGTTGAATTTTGCTTTGGCAAATCAACAGTAAGAATTTGGAACTGTCAATAAGCTGGTGTTAGCTCTGCCTATTGCCAAGGCTTTTCCTAAAGACTATTAATAGTTGAAAATTTTTCTTCAGGCAGGTTAAAGAAAGCTTAAAAATCCCTCAAGCTCACTAGCACTCCAATAGTGTAGTAATGATGACTTGGCTTCTAATTAAAATAATCCATTTCACATACGCTAAAATAGGTAAGTTATTTTATTTTCTGACAAGCATAAAGCCACTTTCAAATTAGTATGGATGAAAAGAAACTGAATAAAGGATTACTGTTATATATCTACCAAATTTCATGAGATATTTCAATTGTCTTCATCCTTGGAATTTTCGACGCTGTAGCTCTACATTCTTCGTATACTAAGATTATCGATAAGAGGGAGAGACAAGATTGTTGCGACTAAATAATTCTGCAACTATCACTCAAATATTACCTGGCAGTGTAGAAGGGGCCAGGGAGACAGGTCTCATATGATGACGATGCTGATGATGATGATGATGATGTCTGGGCAAGGTACTGGTGCTAGGACCAGCAACAGGACCTAAAAGAGAAACACAGAAATAAGAAAAGTGCTAAGAAGAGAGAGAACCACAGGCACAGACATGCACACACTCAGTTCAAAGCTAGAAAGTGGAAAAGTGCAGAGTTCAGATGAGTAGTATACTGGGCACCTTGATAAAACGGAGATGGAGCAGGTACAATTGATGGCTCCAAAGAAGGCCTGAGCCTTGACATGTGGGGTGCTACTGATGGAGCAAATGATGCACTCATTGACATAGACCTCCCTGCAAACAGCAATACAACATCTTACCAAAATATACATACACATTGCACATGCATAAAAATCATAAGAAAATCAGAATGAGACCTTGATGAGCTGGGATTATCACCAACATGCAAGAGAGAGAAATAAAGAAGCCAAAAAGCACCCAAAGATTGAGTCCTATTAAACTTTGCAAGAATAGATACCAAAGCAAACAAACACTTTTAATATGTTATTGAATCTAATAAACAAGATTGGAAAAGTTGAACTGATAATGCATTTCCTGCTGAAATCCCAAGTCTCCAAGTGGGCCCTCTTGGCCAACCGCAACCTTGCCTTTTTAGAAAATTCTGCTCCTACATTGCACCACTTGTGGCTGGCAGTCAACCTAGTGAGTTTTGTCTATCCTTCCAGTTTCAAGTATTTTCTTGGATAGTTAGAGTGGCCCATAAGCACGAGATGTACCTTATTGGGGGGCAACAGTTGCCTGCACGTAGTGCTTAGTGTCCTTTCAGGTAGTGGCTATTCAGTCCATGGACAATTAGATGGTCAGTTGAAGGCCACTTGTTGGAATATGTTTATAATCAAAGTAAATGGACATGCTTTCTATTGTTTGATAATGTTTGTCATTCTTAAGCAACGGCAGGCATTGGCAACCTTTCTTCTAGAAACACTGATAACAAATGCAATAAGTTTTTTGAGGCCTTTTTACCATGTATGCATGTACCAATATATTAACTGATTAGATGCATACTGGCAATGCCAGGCACCTCGAGACACGTAAAAACATCATAACTTCATCCATTATTCATTTCTCATTTGTTAAAGTTTACTTCATGTGCAACAAATAATCAGAAACATGCACAAATAGAGAAGTCAATTTATGCATATGCACATGCACAAGCAGCTGCCATTCATCAATCTTCATGTCCTGTTGTCCTGTACCTCACATACATACATGGTTCCAGTGAGATTTCAATTCCAAACAAAATACAAATTCAAAAAGGGGAAAGAAGAAGAAGAAAAGGAAACTTCCATCTATGGAAAGAATAATTTCCACCTTTACCATGCTCCAGAGATATTTTTCTTGGAAATAATGACTGGTTTGGCAGTAGAGTAGGAGACAAGTATATATGCACTAACGGGAGCCCTGAAGCATTAAAAAATTTACATTAGAATAATTCAATGAACGAGGGCAGAGGATGCTCATACTTGCATCAGAATATATGACTGAATGATATTTTTATTTGTAAGACAGTCTCCAAGTATAACTAGTTCAAGTGACTGACATAAAAACAGTTGATTACTGCTAGACACCCCTGGAGAAGTTCATTGCCGTTCAATCTATTGTTGCTTTCAAGAAAGCTGCAATCTAACTGAGGTAGCTTGTCTAGGCTCTTGTAGACCAAATCGTAATAGATCCACAAATGCTGTAAGTTTGACTTTGTTGCTCAATTGCTCAACCAAGACCTCAAAAAACATTAATGCTCAATTAAAGTAGGATTTGGTGCTTAATTTGAAGAGTGTTCTAGAACTTTAGCATGCCTAATGGAAAACATAAGTTCAGTAGATTTTCCACATTCCTCGTCAGATACAACCATAGAGTCTAATGAGTATATTATCAGAATTTCAACTATTGCCCATAATAAGACACGTCATCCAATAACTAACAGTACCAACAGAATCTAACTCGGATTTGTAGCCCAATGTACATATTCAATAATAAATTAGGTCTCATAGGAGTGGGTTCGAGCATTGAACAATACCCTGGTGAGATTTTCCACATTCCTCATCAAATTATGTCTCATAAGTACCAATAGTTCCTTTTTAAAAGAAAAAATTTATATTTGGGGAGGTGCGGAAGGAAAGCTAAATTCACCCTATCACAATATCTTTCTCACATGTGGTAATGAATAAGCTAGCTAAATGAATAATTGACAAAGGAAACCATTGATAATATGTGCAGTTTATAGACAAGCCTCATCATTTACTGCACAATAATGACAAGTAACCGCCCATGTGCAATTAAGGTTCAGCAACAATAGTGTTAATAATATGATAACAATACTCCATTGGGGTTAACAAAAAAGTATAATGTAGCTACCAGAGCACAAACACATAAAGCAAGCAAGGCATGGGAGATGAAAACCACTAATGCCGAAGCTATAAATTCTACTAACTGGATATATATCCCTCAGTATAAAACATTGGGGATTCAAAATGGACGCTGAGGTTTTGTTGTACCGTCCAACCCTACTTACATGATCTACATGTTCAAATCCACCTATAAATCCAAACACTGAAAAATTGGTCCATCATTCTCATGCTAGCTGCACGAATTACTTCATTTAGCTGCGTATTCAACGTTTCACGTTGAAAGCCCCAAGAAATCAGCCTAATGGTAGCAACAAACAAAGAATAACCATTATCCCAAATTAAATTTGGATTTCCGTTTGGTTGCCAAGAAAATGTAGGCAAGCAAAGAAAATTAAATTATACCTCGTAGTCTAAAATTTTTTTATTGTCGTGGAAGTAAGAATACGAACCCTTCAATTTACCCCCAAATAACTATTTAATTTACTCGAGCTGAATATTCACATTTTTCTTTATTTTTTTCTTTTGCCCACTTTCTCAGCAACCAGACAATGCATAAAGCTAAGAACCCAAAAAAAATAGGAGAAAGAGAACATAAGTTTAATTACCGAAGCTATAGGAAACTAGAGTAAGCAGATGAAGAAAAAAACGAAGCAGCATCAGAGTTCGCATATTCCCTCTTCGGAAGTAAATTCACACACACCATCGTCAGAATCCAAGACCGCCAAGCTCGAACGCCTCGCCGGAGTCTCGACGAATGTATCTAGGGTTCCGGTGAAGTTCCTGTTCGCGGCGGCGGGGTTCATTACCAACTCCTCCGTGCGAAACAAGAGATTGCATGGCTTCGAATGTGCGAGAGTGGCCAAAGAAACATGTGGTCCGTAAACCCTAGCCTAATGACAACAATGCAGGTGGGTTTATAGATCCATGAAATACGGCCGAGATCTGATAAAAAGAAAGAGAGTTCGGAGGCTCTGCTAGAGAGAGAAGGAAGGAAGGAAAACTGGGTGATGTCGAGAGAGAGAGGTAGATCTTGAGTGGTGCTTTAGAGAGAGAAAGATAAGAACTAAGTGGATATCTTGAAGTGCGAGTTCAGCAATTGACAATATTTTGCGCGGCAGCTGAGAGAGAGAGAGAGAGAGAGAGAGAGAGAGAGGGGGGTTTTATTCCCGTTGTTGCTACAGCAGCGGCACTCGTGCATCGAGCACTTGATGGTTGTCTGACCGACTCGGACCCACGCTCCTCTTCCGCGCGTGGAAAACTAGAGGCAGTAAGATGACAATTTAATTTTAAATATTTTTTTATAATAATAATAATTTAAATTATAAGGGGAGAAGCACATTTAGCTTCTGAAATTGTATAGATAATTTCAATTCTAAAAAAATTACATAATTACTTCAACATAAATCTTTCTCATATTTAAATTTTATAACTGTAATGATTTTCATTATATGACTGTTGCGTGAATATTGTATATATATCGCATGTACACTCGCCCCTAATATTTATTAATGAAATCCCAAATTCTCAAATTAAGCACGTGAGGATATAAACACAAACATTTAGAATATAAATATACTTCACTGATTTAGAATAAAATAAATAGTTATTTCTTAAAAAAAATATTTTTTGTTTGGCTACTTATAAAAATAAATATGTGTAATTAATTTTATTTTCCTTTCTTTTATTTTTTCTTGACAAATCCAATATCCGAAACTATTTTAAGAAAATTATACAATATTTTTATATTGTATTTGTGAGGTAAATAAAAAAAATACAATACAATAAACTAATTTATTTCATTTTTTGCTAGGTTATGAAAATGAAAAAAATTAACAGATGCTTGTTACAAAATTTAAAGTTTATTTGATTACCCATTAAAAAAATTAAATATGTACAGGTATTATTTTTTTTCTCATATTTTTGTTAATAAATCCAGAATATAAGCGCAGCCAACAGGGTGAGCTTTGCCTCTTTTTATCAAAACTTTCATCGGATGTCGGTTGTTTGATAATAAAAAAATACTCTCAATAACAAGTTTTACTAAGTTAATTAAAAAATAAAAAATAAGTTAAGTATAATAGATATTCAAGAATACGTCAATGTGTTAGTTTTGGTGGAAAGAACGATCGAACTTCGCGCATTGCCAATTGACAAATGAATTGCTATGGTTATATTTGTTTAAAATTAATGAAAATTGAAAATAAAGCATATTTGAATATTGAAATCTAAAAATTGTTTTTCAAAAAGTTGGAGTAAAGTGAGAACACGAAAACGTGTGTTCAAAAATTTTTATTATATTAAATGTGTTTGTTTCAAAACAAATATTCTTTTGCCATCCACCACCACAACTGTCGACTACCACTCATCACATATTAAATAAATATTAATATTAAAATAAATAATAATTTTGGAGCTAATAAATATATTTTTATAAATTAAAAAAGAAGAAAAATACAAAAAACTTGACAACATAAAAAGAATAGGCAAAACAAAACTGAAAACCGAGCGTTACCAAACGCGTCTAAATGGACTATTATTGTGTCTGTCCAAGACAATCAGGCCCCGCCTAGCAGCAGAAGTGGGCATTTTCTCCCTTTTAACTTAGCTTAGGGGTATAATTGATAAGTGGTCACAACTCGTGGGATGTTGCCGTAATTTTACCTTTTCTTAACCCCTGTGCGAATAGATTAGAATGCAATTTGAGAGGGAGAGAGCGTTTGATTGGGCGGCCGCTCCTTTTTCTATTTCTTCGAACTCCTACAACGTATTCTCTATTTTAGCCTTTTTAGGGTTCCTTGCATTTTGAAATCAAATCAAGGAATAGAAGCGGAATTTTACTTTACACAGAAGAGACAGACAAAGACAGACAGTATTGTACAGTAATTAGGGTTTCTGTTGATGTCTCTCTCTGCAACTCTCCCGAGAATTATCTTTCTATGAAGGAAATGATGGGGTGTTCATCGTTTGATGATGCAAACGGAGTCTCATATTCTTCGTCACGGCCCCGAATCCATCACAGGTGAGGGAAATTTTGTCAAATTTTTTATTGTCATTTGACAGATTGTTATTTAAGAACGATTCGTGGAATTGCAGATCGGAAATCTAGGATTTGATTTGTGTTTCAATTAAATCAGATTGGTTTCTTCTGGGAATTTTGCAAATTTTGTTCGGGCTTCTGGAATTTTCATTATGAACGTGATTTATATTCCTCATTTGATGACAAGATGGAAATTGAAAAGCTCCCATGCATGTGGAGTTATTTGTCGACAATTTGATATGATAGTTATATCTCTAATTATATTTGTATAGTTCTTATTGCTCATTAACAGCAGGAATTAATGTTTGCGTGCAAAATTCGTTGACTTCAATGGTGTTGATATTCATTTGAAGCTTGGAGATCGACAAATTGTTAAATATCTGTAGTTAGAAATACATCCCTTTGAAGGTGAGATTGGAAAAACTGTTGGGCCCGATTCATTTTTGTATTCAGGGAATAAGGAATTTGAGCACTTAAACTGGAATGACCAGTTCAATTGTTGTGATTTTATGTTAATTTCAATTCTTTGTCCTATTAGAATTCCAATTTCCTACGACTTGTATGAATATTGAACAGAAAAAGTGTCACAATTGGAATATCTGGTGCCCTTGTTATCTGTTTAACATATTTTTATGAGTTATTTTTCCTTTCTAATTAAGAATCATTGTAAGTTTTAAGCAATTCCATCAGATCCCTTGTTGATTTACTATTGCTTTGACTAGATTATGTTTCTTCCTCCTCTTCTCTTTTTAATACTTTAAGGGCTAAAACATAATTCCTATTTGTTCCTTGTGCTGCATGATTCTGCCTTGCAGTTGATGCTTTTATATAAATTTATAGAATTTGTAGAATGCTGTTGTAATTTAGGTTAGGTAGCTGTCTGAGGTTGAATCACGTCCTTTCTGCATTCTGACTTGCTGTGTTCAGCAAGTATTCTGATCAACAGTTAGTTTGTTTCCTAGGCTTTTGAAATCTTGCTCACCAAATAGTTAGTGAATGTTGGTATGTTGTTTGATGCCTCTTCTGATTCAGTGGTACTCTGAAAATCCAGCAGTGGTAGAAATGTGTTTTCCTTGTTAGCACGGAGAGAGACATCTCCTAGGACAAAATGCTTGCCAAGAAGGCAGTGGGGGGATGCTTCTAAACGGGATGCTGAATTTCCTTTGGGTCCTCGGAGTGAAGCAGTGAGTGATGCAAGGCGTGGCCTTTTCTCATGGTATTCACACAGTTTTTAGTTGTATATTTGCAGTTCTCATTTCTTGCAAGTTGGAACATGGTGATATCTAGGTACATCACTTGGAAATGTATCAAATTTAGTTTTAAATAGTTTTTTTAATTGTTACAGGGTCGAGGCAGAGTCATTCCAGCATTTATCAGCTAAATATTGTCCTTTGGTGCCTCCTCCAAGGTCAACAATTGCAGCCGCTTTTAGTCCTGATGGGAAAACCCTTGCTTCAACACAGTAAGTTGTTGCTTGTCTTTGTTTTGTTGATTACAACACTTGCATATCATTGTAATTACATTTCTATCCTTTTGTTGTCCTCAGTGGTGATCACACTGTAAAGATAATTGATTGCCAAACTGGAAGCTGCTTAAAGGTGTTGAATGGTCATCGAAGAACTCCCTGGGTGGTAAGTTTGAGTTGTGCAAGTGTGCACTGACTGGCCTTTGCTTTGCCTTATCTGTAGTTTAAATAATGCATGCATCTTGTCCATTGGAGATTCTACTATAATTAGCAAAATTTTTACAGGATTATTGGTATGTAAAAACTTAATTCCACTTGACAAAACCTTATTCCAACCATTTGGAGTTGCCTATATTGGTCCTTTCCATTTTTCCCTCCATTTGCTTTACTTTTGGCAATGATACCTTTTAGTTTTAAGCCCGACCAGTTCCTCATGGGACGAGATTCTTCTCTACCAGGAGAATATGTTAGCTGACAGTCTAAAGCAAAGACATCACACCAAAGAAATATGACTACGGTAGTGATTGAACAATTGAAATAATATTTCGTACTGGCAAATTGAAATCTTGTTGGCCATGTTTATGTGGAAGTAGAATCTACACTTATTGACAGTTTCTCCTAGTAATTATCGTGTATATCATATAAGTTGTACTGAAACTAAAGGAAACAAAGGATTTAGTAAAAGTTTACAATGCAATGATTTGAGATTTTGCTAGGTGCTCTTGTATCCAAAAGGAACCTTGAATCCAGAAGGCAAAAAGAAGAGAAAACTCATAAATTTGATTAAAAATGGATGATCATCATCCAAATAAAAAGGATGAATGATCAATTCATTCCAGTTTTTCACTTTGGCTGTATACTTAGATGGATATAAAACTTGGAATACCAGAAATAACATTTTAGAAAACACCACAATGTAGTAACCTACTAGGAACCAAAATTAACTTGTTGAGCCTTTTCTTTTAGGTAGTCCAAAGACAATAACTATTAGAATCAGAGAAGCTACTGAGAATATTAAATAAAATCTTAAACTTCTGAAAAAGGAAAATTACAAGAATTAATAAAACCATGGCAAATAATAGTAATTGATCATCTAATTTGTCCTACATCATCGTATAAACAAACATTTTATCTTCATGAACTAGATTTGGCTAGGCAAGTGGCAAAAATCAGTTGAATTCACTGAAAACGGTCAAATATTAGCTATTTGACTGTCAAAATTTGTGAATTTTGATTCACTCTTCTAGATTCTTGTTTCATGGAATTGTATATAATGTTATTCAACTCGTGTTTTTTTATTATTTATTTATGTATTAGTGTGGGAGAATGCCTGTTCATTTTTTGCTTTCTATCTATGGCATTTTATGTTTTCTTAAGCTTGATAATTTCTGTACTAACTTGTTTCTTTAGATATGATTTTGTTCTGACAGGAGTCTTTCTGCTATCTATATCAGGCTAATAATGGCTATCAGGGGCCTGACTGGGGGGTTAACTTTTGTGATCCTCTAACTAGTTTTCCCATTTAAACTAAGGGAGATACCTGGTCTTGTTTTGTCTTTCACTAACCATGTCAAGAAGAATATTGCTCGTCTTGTGGACTTCTCAATTGCGTTAGACATAGTTAATACTTAAGTATTTTGTTGTGTTTGCTAAATTGTAATGGCTTATTTTATTGCATAGTTCCAAGAGAAATATATTAGCTTGCCAGATCAGTGATGCGTTATGAATTTCTGGCTTTGTGAAGCTGGCCAAAAGATATTGGGTTTACACTTGGACAAACGGTCATTCAAGTGACTAGAAAATCTTGTGATTTGTTGATGGATCAGTTTCATGATATTCTCTTTTAAGTTCCCCCTCTTTGAGGAGTTGAAAATTCAAAAGAGAAAATTCATTTTTGAGAACATACTCTGCTGAATTCATTACAGTAAATTTAAATGTGGTATTTGTGAATTCATTTTTTTCACCTGTAAAAAAAAAAAAAAAAAGAAGGTTCTGGTGTTGGCCATATGGCAGTAATGGTGCAGAAGATTGTGTTTTAAGATATTTCTGAGTTGAGGATCTGTTTTAATAATTGTTTTATAGTAGTACTTCAACCACCCAAACCCAAACCAAAAAAAAAAGAAAAAAAATGAAAATAGCCTTGCTGCTTATTTTAAATACTCCGTGCATGATTTCTTTCTAGAATTATTTAAGTTGTTTTTCAAGCATTACCATTACCTTCTAAGGTTCTTACACTCTTGGAGACTTGAGTTATCATCAGGAACATAATGTATATGTTACATTTCCTTTTTCTACCATTATAATTTCCTTTCTTTTCATTTCAGTTGAGCTAATTTATCATTGATATCTATTAGTCATGTGGATGAACCATATCCCTGTATCTTATGTGCTGGTGGGACTTTTACAGGTTAGATTCCACCCTGAGCATCCGGAGATACTTGCAAGTGGAAGTTTGGATCATGAAGTTCACCTATGGGATGCAAATACATCAGAGTGCATTGGATCTCGTGATTTTTGTAATTTTTGCTTGGAGTGTTCTTCTTCTTCTTCTTCTTTGCTTTGATGCAGTGAATCAGATTGCTCCATTTGTTTTCTTTACAGACCGTCCCATTGCTTCCATTGCTTTCCATGCTGAAGGGGAAGTCCTTGCCGTTGCTTCAGGTCACAAGGTGTTGATTCTTGACTTATATCACATGGCTCTATCATGTTTTATTGTTAATATGTTTTTATAAATTTTCTACCATTTTGCACATAGTGTTTGTGAATCTTGGTTTGTGGAACATAATATCTTCATTTTGTAACCCAATATCAGCTATATATATGGCACTACAATAGGAGAGGGGAGACTTCCTCACCTACCATTGTACTGAAGACAAGGCGTTCACTTCGGGCTGTGCATTTTCATCCACACGGCGCTCCCTTTCTCTTAACTGCTGAGGTGAAAATTTTCTCAGTGGGTTTTTGTTAGTTATTTACTTCTACCATCTTATGGATTACACCATTGGACTGATATGCAGGTCAATGATCTTGACTCTTCAGATTCCTCAATGACACGGGCAACATCTCCAGGATCATTGCATTATCCTCCTCCTGCTGTTTATGTGGCAAATGTTCATTCAAGTGACCATCTTAGTATGGCTGCTGAACTGCCTTTGATGTCTTTACCTTTCTTGTACTTGCCTTCATTTGCCAAAGAGGATCCAAGGACAGGTCCACAGCTTGGTAACAGACCTGTTGGTCCAAGTCACGTGGAAGTGGGATCTTCTGCTTCAATGCAGTTTCGAGTGGATGCAAATGCAATAGAACAGTTTGATCATATGGAGATGTCTCCTGCTATAGGTCCTAACTCAAATGCTGCAACGGAGGTAACTGTAACTAACTATTGCCCTACCGGACTGCATGATTCTGTTGGTGACACCACCATTGATGCTATGGAGACTACTGAAGTGCAACTTGTAGAGGGGTACCAGCAAAGTTCAATTTCCGAAGCTGGTCGAGTACCTGGATCAATTGGTTTCCAGCTGGATAGGGTTTCCATTGGATTGAGACAACATCAGTTTTCACATTCTAGAGACCCAACATATTGGGAAGTACCATTTCTTCAAGGATGGTTAATGGGTCAAAGTCACGCTGGCATGCCCCCTGTGCTTCCTGTTGATGATGACAGGCATGAACACCCATCTGGATATCTTGGATCTGATTCTGACATGTTGACCTCTGATTTGCCTGCTTGTAATGGGGAGATTTCTATGGCTTCTTTGGCAATGCCATCCAGTGCAAATAGAGCAGTGGTTTCAGGAGGATCTGGCTTGCGGGATTCTTTGCGCACCCGTTTGATTTCTGCATCAGACTCCAGACAAGGTGCTACTATTATTAGTACTCCACATGGTGGGAGCAATTCTCTCCCCATTATTAATAGAATTCAGTCTGAACTTGCTGCGTCACTGGCTGCTACAGCAGCTGCAGAGTTACCGTGCACAGTGAAGTTAAGAATATGGCCGCATGATATAAAACATCCCTGTGACCCGCTCGATGTTGACAGCTGTCGCCTAATCATTTCACATGCTGTCCTTTGCAGGTATGGTTAAGTTGTTGGATCCAACTTAACTTTTTTGAATGCTTATAATTTATCTTTATATTGCTATGAAGCAGGGACTAAGAACAATTTGATTCTTTGTCATGTGTTAGCATTCTTTGTTGTATGATTTGCATTCTCTGCAAAAAGTATAATTGAAAGAAAAATGAATATATACGTGGATAATAGACTGCAATCTTAAGTGCATGGCAGTCATATAATACCTAGATACGTTTTTGTGGCATATGATCACATTGGTCAAAGTCTATTGCAAACATTGCTCGATTTTTTTTCTGTCACGTGATCTTCTACAAATGTGGTTGCAGTGAAATGGGGGCCCATTTTTCACCTTGTGGGAGATTTTTAGCTGCATGTGTTGCTTGCGTGCTTCCTCAAATGGAAGCTGATCCAGGTTTATTAACACAACTCCATCAAGATGTCTCGGGGGCTGCGACATCCCCAACCCGACACCCAATCTCTGCGCGCCAGGTCATGTATGAGCTTCGCATATATTCTCTTGAGGAGGCAACGTAATACTCCAACTCCTTCATCTATTGTTACATGTATTTCATTTCTTTCAATTCCATGGTACAATTAATTTTCCCTATATCTAATCATAGCTATATTTATATAGCTTTGGTTCGGTGCTTGTATCACGGGCAATTAGAGCTGCTCATTGTCTAACGTCAATCCAGGTCAGTTGTTTCCTGTAGATGTATGGAAATGTAGCTTGCTTCATTAATTTACTTGTTAGCTATCAGTGTCATGTTCTCGTTATATAAGATGGTTGGTAAGTGTAGCTCATTTGGCTTTTAAAGGACCAAAGACCCTTGTTACTGGTTTTCCTTTGCTGGAATTTGACTATTTTGAATAAATGCATTGTTTGAAATTAATATGTAATGTCCTATTTGAACTTTGGGAATGCTTAGATTCTGCATTGGTTCCTGTTCCCGGAGTGTAAACCCCACCCCCCACCACAACCCTCCCTCAAAAAAAAAACCAAAAAAAAAAAGAAAAAGAAAAAGAAAGCCACCTACACAGATGAAAGCGAAAAAAAGAAAAAAAAGAGTTGAGAGGGGAAAAGACTGAGAATTTCATGAATTAGGGACCGGAATTTCATAACTGTTTTTGTGGGTTGAAACCTAATGCACTTCATGTTTCAAGACATCAAAACATACACCTTTGTCATTCCTTTTCAAGACATCAAAACTTAAGCACTCGAAATGTAAAAATTTCTGATAGACATTTTGCACAATTTTCATATAATCATATGAACATATATCAACTGTAATGGAAGTTTGACTTGTGTATTTACTCTGTTCGCAGTTCTCTCCCACCTCTGAGCACATATTGCTTGCCTACGGTCGACGCCATAGTTCTCTTCTTAAAAGCATTGTCATTAATGGAGAAACATCATTACCTATTTACACAGTTTTGGAGGTAAAAGCTCATGATTTTCCCTTGCCTTAAAAATTGAAAGTGTTCATATTGTTTCTCATTGTGAAATTTGCCTTTCTCCCTTTGTTAGTCAATACATGCTGTTATCCTGATATTCCTGAGCATACTTGGAGATTAGAAGACAACATTTGATAACTAAGCATCTTTCATTTAGTTGTTGTGGGTCTGATAAAAGTTATAATGGCACAGAATCAGCCCAGCTCTTTCTTGTAGAATATGAATTGTATCTTGATACTTCTTGGACTTTGTGGGTGGGTTGGAGTGGCAATTTGTTTGGGGATATACTTTTGTATATGTCCTGTATACATGGATGTTCAATGAAGAAAAGAGGACAGTGAAAGGCAAAATTTAAACTCTCTCAGCAATTTACTGATAACTCTCGTTAATTGAGAAATGAGAGGATTAGTGCAGACGGTTTTAAAATGTTCAATTAAGACTACTGAAATCACCAATGAGCTTCATTCTGTGTGTAACCATATGCGCACACATTTTAGATGTAAAGACCTTCAGAAGTAGTTAAGAAGCCTGAAAAATCTTTGGGAGCGTTTACTGAATCTGTAGAACTATTTTTTGTCTTATGAGAATTCTGAACCTATAGAAACATAAATTTAGAAGGGGAAAATACCTATGGGTCCTACTTTTGCATTGTTAGGGCATGCAAGTCCATAAAGTTTTTTTTGGGCTATATTGTCCTATTTTTAAAGTTTCATCCCATATAAGTCCTATATTTTTTTATCATTCGTTTTTTTTTTATCCTTTTCTAGGTAGAACTACTCAATTTCCCTATAGAACTTGCTCCCCAGTTGAGAAATAGGATTGAATGAGTAATTTAACAAAATATGATAGTTTAATTTTGGTTTTCAGAGTGTAAATAAAACTAATAATCATTGAATTGTTTGAACTTGACCACATAAATTTTGATACATTGATAATATAGAACATTTTTCTCATGAAACGGACCATATGGGGAATATATCATGCTCAGTATTCTTTTTTTTTTTTTATTACAATTAATATTAGAGTATGAGAATGGCTTACTCAAATGGTGGTGCTAGGAAGCACGGACACTCCGTTAGAGGAGCTGTACCCGTGTCCGACACTTGTTGGACACCGACACGCGTGGGACACTCGTCGGACACGTGTCGGACACTCCATTCTACGTGTCCAATTATTTATTATTTATTTTTACATTGGACACTTTATGGATATAGTTTGGACACCCGTGTCTCGTTTTGGACACGTTAAGAACATGCCGGGCCTCAACTATAAATTTTAAAATTAATTGTTGGTTCGAAGAAGAAGAAAAACAAGTATACTATAATGATGGATAGTTGATTAAATGTAATAATGTTTTAATATTTTTTGTAGTTTATGATTTTATAGTATTGTGTATTGATAGAATAACTTTTTTGTTGTTAATGTGTGTTAATGTGTTTGTTTACTTTATATTTTTTATGGAATATAATTGACTAATTATGAATTTATTACCGATTAAGTAGTGAAATGTGTTTTTTTTTTAATTTTTAATTTGTGTAATCTTCTATATTTTTTATTTCTTTCGTATAATATTTATATGTATAACATATAAAGAATATAAAAATATAGACTTTTGTCGTGTCCCTGCAATGTCGTGTCTAGCATTTTTTAAAAATTGCCGTGTCAGTGTGTCCGACACGTATCGTGTCCGACACTCGTGTCCATGTCCGTGCTTCTTAAGTGGTTTGCATCATGATATACTCTTTTATTATTATTATTTTTTTTTTTGGTGTTGGTTGAAACCAATTACAAAGTTGGAGATAAATTTCTTAATCATACTTCAGTAAGAAATGGCATTTTAGGTGTCTCAATGAGAATGGGCAAAGTTGGAACACATTTGATTGCTATTGGAGTTTTGAACGTATCTGGAATAATTTGTCAAAAGTATGACCATATTGTCCTAAAAAAACTTTATAGGACTTAGGTATCCTGGCAATGGAGAAGTAGGACTCATTGGTACCTTCCCAATTTAGAATTCACCATAATAGTCATCTAGGGGTAAATGGTACCTTCCCCAATTTAGAATACACCATAATAGTCATCAAGGGTTAAAATCTCAGTTTTCTTGACTGTAATTCAATTTTGGAAATCATTGCAATGAATGGCCAGGAGAGTTGATAAAGGAATAGATGTGTGTAAGGTGTGATTATGATTACGTAAAATCATATGACTGGTCTATCTATCTGCTCCTTTGATCACCTAAAAAGGGAGAATACAGAATAATAATGTTTGAGAGTAAAATCTGGAAAGTTGGAGTCTAAGAGTGTAATACTCCATGAAGAATAATATGTATTATGCAGTTGGAGATTGTCCATGAATGTATAATTAGCGTAGATACCACAGCAATTTCTGTTTTCATATGCTATTTCAGTTTCAATTATTTAAAGTTAAATGAAATAGCTGAAATGAGATAAAATTGATGAGTTACAAGGTGGCATTTCCTACATTGGATGTAGAGTGATAGGTCGTCATATTGGCCTTGTTGATTATAAGTTGGTACTGTATGTACTATCATCTGCACTTGCAGATTGCATAAGAGACGAGGTTGCAGAAGCAATTAAATTGTTTGTGTTCCACTGCAATAAAACTTGGTGTAGTAAAGTCTTGTTTAGTTGGTTCTTGGATGGATGCAGTTGCACCAATCCTGTGCAAAACTTATAAAAAGCTATCTTCTGCAAAATACAAATAATTTACTGGTTCTGTCCTGGCTCCCGAGCCTGCATTAATATTTTGTCTTGTTTAAGTCATCACATGATTATGCAATTCAAGGGTTGCAGATGTCATTGTTTGTGCAGTATACGTGGAACTGAAGATCTGCTATTTAATTGCTTTGAAAGCGCTTTATTTCCCTTGTTAACAGTTACTCTTTTTTCCCTTGGGCTCAGGTATACCGAGTTTCAGATATGGAACTTGTGAGTGTGCTTCCTAGTGCAGAAGATGAGGTGAACGTAGCTTGCTTTCATCCTTTAGCAGGTGGTGGTCTTGTCTATGGAACCAAGGTGTGCATTTGTTATTGTCAGGAGGTTTACATTCTTTTGGACTATCTTGTTGGATTTTTGAGATATGGTTTGCCATTAACCGCAGGAAGGAAAGCTTAGGGTTTTGCAGTATGATCGTTCTCATGACAAGAATTTTACTGGACCAAATTTCTTTTCTGAGGAAAATATGGTTGAGGTAGAACAGTATCCAAGGTTGTGGTAGATACTTCCTTCTTTATATCTTTGATTTGTAATCTGTTTATGCATTCTTAGTTCTGTACGTGTTTCTCTGCATGTATTCATTTTCTTCGGTCCACACATGGTATATCATTTTCTTTATTGTGTTTGTTCTTGTCATTAGTTACATCTTTGCTTTTCGTTTTGATCCCAGAATTTTTAGCTTGTCTTTTGGTTTTCATTTTGATTTTGATGTATGTGGTTGATGAATGATAAAATATGACAGTCAGTGCTATATAAATATGTATTTAAACAATGTCTTTCAACCTGAAGAAGAAAAATTGATCTTGTCTGACTCATCTGGGTTCTTTCTTAGGAATCTGATGATTTTACGGTCTGATAAATTGTGTAATGAATGGATGCTTTGGTTCAGAATGGATGTTTATGTAAACCTTAAACAAAAAAAGGAAAATTAAAAAAAATAATTATGGGTGGTAAATCTATTTAGAAAGTTGATTTGTCTCTTGTTCCTGGATTTAAGAGAAACAAATAAAAAATTGTGCTTCATTTTCTTTATTGGATGATCTATCCTTAGCATCTCCAAAGGCCTTGCTCATGGAAAGAAAAAACCTTATAGAATTAAATTTATGATATATGTGTAGGATGTTTGGACGTGGAAGGGCCTTGCAATTTGGGGTGGCACACATTATGGTTTCGAAATTTGTACTGTCTGCTAGAAGTGTATGAAATACAAGTTTGAAAGAAAACTAATTGCTTCCTATTTCATCTCTGATTTCTGCACTTCCTTGTATACTTTTGTTCAGATCTTTCATTTTATTGATGTGGTATAGTATTTGGAGTTCTTTGCAGTTGTTAGTGCCTTTGGGGCAGGTACTGTGTGTTTTTGTCAGTAGGCAATATCTGTACCTTTCTCTGAATGTATTTCCCTTCACATTTAGACGTGGAAATTGGTGTCAATTGATTGAACGGTTTTGTTACATAACAGGAATGTGATAAGTTATATCTTCTTGTTTTTTACAGGTTCAGACATATGCTTTAGAATGCTAGATATGCGGTTGCCATTCATCATGTGAGATGTACTACTTGATTTGGATAGTATGTGCCTCTCAACTTTTGATGCTTCCTCTCAATATTTTTTGATTTTTTAAGATAGGATGGACTAATTTTCCTTTCTTTAATGAATAGACATGCATTGTAGTCTAAGGATTTGGTGCTGACTTAAGGTTCCCGATCATAGCATCTATTAAGCTTTGGAGTTTGTGTGCTTTCCATATTATTAGGGAGCTGAAGAACTTGATATACATACATACACACGTGCGTAACCAAGAAACTTAGCAGTTTTTTCTATCATTATGTCAAGGATTTGATTTTGATGGAAGCATTAGAGTTTGTACAGAAGTTTTCTGGGATAATGGGTTCCCTTTCTTTTCATTTTGACTGCTTCTGATTTTGCGCTTGATAGTCTTACAGCCAACAGAGGAGCATTCAAATACTTCTTGACCAGACTACCACAATTTCTAAGGACTTCTTGTGCCTCATTGATCCATTTGATTGCATTGTACTATCACCTTTCATTTTGACCTTTTATAGATCCAAAGAAGATGCTTCGCTTGAGCCTCTTACTAGATTCCTCATTCTACCTATATGTCTCGTAGTTTAGAAGGTTTTGATGATAGAGAAATGATGTTTCCTTCCTGATTACTCACTGACCTCCCTGTAGTCCCGGTTATCGAAGAGAATGCCCTTCAAAAATGAAAATTTAACTCAGTTTTGATAAGATTTTAATTGGCTTACATTTTTTGATCTCTTAGGAAAAGGACAAGACGAGCACCTCTATGAATCTTGGAGATTGACGTCTGAACCTTAGACTGGATCGTCTGAGATGTTTGTGGTGGTTAAAGTTTTCCTCGAGATTCTATTATGCTTCTTGCTCTAAGAAAAATGCTAACTTACCAAGTGATTCTGTGGTTCTTCTCCATGATCACAATCTTCTTTGGTTTGAATATTGGAAATTCATAATGCCCACTTATACCTAGCAACTGGAGAAAATCACTTCATTTTTAGAGTGCAAAATCACAAAGAAGGTTTACGTGATTTCGAAAAGCTACGCTTTTGAATCTTTTGGGCAGCATATATTTTTTTTTGGGAGCACACGAGCAAGTATTGGCAATTTTCATCTAGGGTACACTGGGATTGTTCCAAGCTGACTGCACATGAGCCAACCAGAACTCTTTACCCAATTCTAAGTAGATTTTTTCGGGTTGAGTTCCATACTACGTGCCAACCCCATATCAATTTGTGTATAAAAGTATATTGTCGAATACTATTGTTTTTAAATTTTTTATCAATTTTAAATAGTCAATAAATGGGTTGGATGTGTCTACATTTTACAACGTGATTATATAGGGTGTTGGTACTAGAGTTATTTCTCTGGCCCTACCCATTGCCAGCCCTAAAATCCCTTATGACGACTTCCCTATGTTCTACTGCTGATCAAGTTTTTTTTATTTCTGATTTTTTATTTTAGATTTTGTGGCCCACAATGAGAAGCGAGGAGGAGGAGGATGAGGAGGAGGGGGGTGCAGTGCATACTAATAGAAATGAGAGGGTTGCATATTACTTTATTCTAGGAAGCATGGGTACTCGAAGCACGGATATTCCGTTGGAGGAGCCGTACCCGTGTCAGACACTCGCGAACACGTGTCGGACACTTCGTTTTACGTGTCTAATTTTTTATTTATTTATTTTTACATCGGACACTCCACAGACACGGTTTGAGCACGCGACACTTTAAGGACACGGCAAGGGCTCAACTATAAAGTTTAAAACTAGTTGTTGGGTCGAAGAAGAAGAAGAAAAACAAGTATGCTACTTATATTAGTGGTTAATTTGTTTTGAGTGTTCTTTATGATTTTTATATTAGATGATGATGGATAGTTGATGAAATGTAGTGACATTTTAATGTTTTTAGTAGTTTATGACTTTATAGTATTATATATTGACGGAACAACTTTTTTGTTGTTAATGTGTTTGTTTACTTTATCATTTTTAATAGAATGTAATTAACTAATTGTGAATGATTTGTTGCAAACAGTGAAATATGTTATTTTATTTATTTTAATTAGTGTTATCTTGAATATTTTTTATTTTTTTTGTAAAATATTTATATATACGACATATAAAAAATATAAAAATATATATTCTTTTGCCGTGTCCTTGCCGTGTCATGTTTTGTATTTTTTGAAAATTGCTGTGTTGGCATATCGGCCACGTATTGTGTCCGACACTCATGTCCATGTCCGTGTCCATGCTTCTTAGACTTTATTGGACAAAATCTCATCAATTATACTATATAATTGTCTGTTTTTGCTTGCTGCATGAATTTTTTTTTTAATATTATATGAAATATATAGATTTGAAATAGTATAAGATATGTGAAAATGTAATATGTGTTATATGTATACATGGATATTGATAAAAAAGAGAGTTGGCTCTCACTTTATTGAGCAAAAGTGCCTTTCGAGTTTGGCATATTTCATGAACTTAGAAAGAGTTGACATGCATAAACTCTCTTGAATTGCCAATTTCATGAAAATAATGTGATATTTAAGTCCCTAAGCAGGTATCAAGCACTTCACAAGCTGTGAAGTGTGAACTAATATACTTGACAGTCAGAATTTTTGTTTTCCCCATTTTGTGCTGATGTGTTTTGAAGATTTGGAGTGGATGATCGTACTTATTTTTTCATCTTGTATTATGATAGGGGCTCCCCTTTTTTTTTTTTTTTTTTGACTTAAGAATATACTGCTTTGCTTGTAATATAAATGTTGGTTAATAAGGGTCGACACCCCAACTTGTGTCTCCAGGAACTGGTAGCATACCTCTTATGGAGCTGTTGCAGCTTGTTGGAACTGGGGCTCTTCAATCACCTTTTTCCTTAAATACTTCTAATTATGTTTGTGTCAACTTGTACATTATCATCTGAAATGTGTCAATGCAAGTTTGCTGTTTCACTTTTCCTTTTTATCCTTTTTGGTTTTGTTGTTAAAAGTAGTGAGGTAAGAGGCAACTGAAAAATATTGTATACTCCCTCTGAGAATTTCTCAGCAGTTGGGGTGCTTGTAATCAACTTGTTAACAGTTAATGCATTAATATAATTTAAAAATGAGCTGTGCTCATGATAATCAGCTTAATATATGGCTCTGGCGTGAAGATGTAGTGATTACATTTACGTGCACGTGCATGAGAGAGAGAGAGAGAGAGAGAGAGAGAGAGAGAGAGAGAGAGAGGGGGGGGGGGGGATACATTATTTATTAATTACTGTTGGTGTTCCTGTTTTATTAGAAGATTGAACTTCGTGTATTGACTATTTAAGAGCTTGTAATTCATTGCCGATTTTGAGCTACTTCGGCCGGTAATGGATGTTTGAAGGGAAAGTCAAATGTATTAAGTGGCTGTGGGAGTTGCTGATACTACCAATAGCCTTGAGAAGGATGGTTTATTTTGTTGGAATTTTGTATTGCATTTATTCATTTTTGTTTTGTTTTAGTTTTTGTTGGGTCCCATATTATGTTGAGTTGATTGTGGCAAATTGGATGGTGAGAGAAACCAAGATTGTGACAAAATGCTTAGGTAATTTCCAAGAGAAGTTCGACTAGATGATGTGCAAATCTACACGTAGACTCTTTCGCTGATGAAATGGTGATGCGTGATGATGGTAGCTAAGTCATGTATTTCTTTGATCAACGAGTAATTTATTTGGGGCCGCTGTCTCGTGAGAGGAGGGTTTTGACATGGCGATCTGTATGAAATAATTTTTTTCAGAGAAAGGGTCTTTGTATTTTGTATGGAAGAAGAAAATCAATAAATAAAACAAAGCATGAATGTCACTGTTTGGTTTTTTATTTTTTTAACTTTTCATCTTATCTTGTAAGAGCTTTTTTTTTTTTTTTTTTTGTCTTCTTAAAGATGAAAAAAGTCAAAACAAAAATAAAAAATCATGCCCAACACTTAAGGCACATTACAGACGGACAATCCAGCTTTGCAAACCCATGCAATCGCCCTACACTCTCCACATCAAAGGTTCACATCCACTCAACCCACATTGGAAACTTCCCTAAAAAGGGGGGCAATGGCTGACTTTCACCTCCCAATACCGATGTAAATTGACCAGTCAACGAAGTCAGTTTGAATAGGACAATGCATTAATAAATTGTTTCCCCATTCTTTGACCAAAACCCAAAAATAAAAATGTAACTTTTTTTTTTTAAAGAAAAATGTAACTATGAACATTACAATGGAACTATAAAGAAAAATAAACTATTAAGAAAAGAACATCATGGTTAGGGAGACGATGATGATGATGAAGAAGAAGAGTCGAATTTGTAGTGTTTATCTACGGCTATGGACACTTCCCAAGTGCAACTGAGTCCCTTTGGGATTATCACAAGATCACCGGCGCCGAACTCCACCACCTCCGACGACCCTTTTGGGTATACTGTAACCTTCCCTCTTAGAAGATAACAAGTCTCCTCCGCATCGAATTTCAGTTGGTACTTCCCCGGAGAGCAACCCCATCTTTTCCCGACCAAAAAAAAAAAAAAATTAGCGGTTTATACTTATATAGAAAGTACTTACAAGCAATATATGTATGCATATATAACAGCAGCTATACAAGAGAGATAACTTACTTGGGCCACGACTTGATACCCAGTTCAGATAGTCGGGACTCCGAAGGGTTTCTTTGGACAATAACTCTGAGATTTGATGAAGAGTGTGAGCTCGACTCTGCAGCCATGAAAGCCGATAACCAGAATGTTCTTGGACGAAGATAACAGAGCAAGAATGATTTTGACCTTCTCTCTCCCTCTTTCTCTCTCTATATATACACACGCAACTTTTGGTGAGAGAAAAAAGATATCTCTACATGGAAGTACGAAAACAGAGATAAAAAAACCGCATATATATAGGCAATGGTTTGACACTAGCTAGTTTGGTCTAACCTATCCAATCTTTCCGTGTCATTATCACAAAAAAAAATTCTAAAAGGTTAAACCATTATATTTTTTTTGCAAAAAATCTTTAAAAATATAACTCAATTATTTGTCTTTTTTGTATGTTCTAGTTATTATTAATCCAATACACAATTCCGACATGTCCTAATTTACTAGTTTTCTAACGAATCATTAAACTGGAAATTAAATTTGAAAAAATTCGGATACAACAGAGTTCTAAGTTTATTCTTCTTATGAGCAATATAAAGAGTCCTTAAATTAAACTATATAATTCAATCAAGTTGAAGTCTTGTACTATAAACCATTAAATTTAATACTCAATTTTTTCCAATTAAATACAGGAACAACCAAACTAACGGGTTTAGTGAACTCATTATTTTTAGGATTTTTTTTGTAGCTAAATGGATTCTTACATATTTTTACTCTTACTGAGATTTGGAAACAAGATAAGTCTTGACGACATAAATTAACTTTACAAGGTAGAAATTATTAGACAAAGTGTCAAGTTTTTATAATACGAGAGTGTTGGGTCACTGACTTATAAGCCATAAATTATAAACTATAAATTACTTTCAAAAAGTTATTTTTAAAAATAATTTTTTTCAAAAAATATGATTAGACATAAATTATTTTTTTAAGTTATTCACCCAAATATATTTTTAAAAAATTATAAACATAAATTATAAACTACTAAATAAATCATATTCTAACACCTCTTATATATATGTAAGTGTATAAGAAATAAATAATTAACAAAATAAAAAAAAAGAGTTCCAAAAATTAAGAAAGTCGATTGCAATATTTGCTTGATAATTCTCCCCAAAATCATTTTTTAAGATTGTCAACGTCAAAGAAAGTAATGAAAATTAATTAAAAAAGTGTGTTTGCAATTTGTGGATGATGGGATTCCTCTGGTCAGAGGATTGACCGGATTGTTACAGCTGATCGGGGACACGCGGCATCAAATGAATGGATGTACGTATTAACTATTTGACCGGGATCATTATCTTGGAGATGCCGCCACCGACGTATCACCGCCAGACTTTTTGGCGCCATTCCTTGATTTTTATTTTATTTTATTATTTATGTTTTTGCTTTTTTCGTAATCCGCAGGCCACAAAAATTGAAAATATTTTGCACGTGGATGATGTGATTGGGGGTCAATAAAGGGCGTTTTTGATTTATGTGAAACATTTTAACTTTTGCAAAAATAATAGACACACATTTTGTATTGACTGTATGTAATAGTTGACTAGGGCTCCACCGCGTTAGCCGCCTGCTGTCCTCATGGTACCGAGCTTGGGCGAGCCTCAAGCTTTGCAATTTTAGGAATATGCAAAGAAAACAATAATATGTCAAGGAGCAATCTTGCTAACATAAAAAGAGGCTTACAAATACTAGATTTTCAAATGCATACTTTCGTGAATACCATTTTGCCGACCATCTTATGTGAAATGGCGCTACACTGTTGGCACGGGTTGACTAATTTTGTCTAGTGCAGTGTCATATTTGTCCTTGTTTTCAATTTTATTTTCTATGCCTTGTTGGCATGTTATTATGGAGGCTACCTGTCTTATCTCACCCAAAGGCCTTTTTTGTCCTTATTTTAATTTTTATTTTCCAGTCATTGTTGTCATCTTATCGTGGTCTGGCAAGTCTTGTCTTACAGTATATATATTTTCATATATACTGTAAATGTCATGTTTCAATTCACATATGATATACTAGTGACAGGATTGCGGATTGCGTGTTTTGATGCCCAATAAGTGCACAACTAGAGGAAGAATAAATTTTGTTTCTTGAATTTTGTGGTTATAAATGAAACTGAAAGAATTTATTTTGTAAGAATTAATATTAATTGAAACACTAAAATTTATATTGATTGTATTACATTGCGTAAAATAATTTATAATGCGCTTGCTAAAGCATTGTGATAAATAATATTTTATCACTGTGAGAGAGAGAGAGAGTTGTCTACATCTACCATCTCGCCCATTTTGAAGAATTGGAAGGCGAGAAGTATGTACGTCAGGCGGGGAAGAATTGATTTTATCAAAAGAGCTCTTTTTTTCCCTTATTTTGATTCCATCGCCTATAAAATGGAAACAAGGTTAAATTAATATATGTGAATCAATTGAAATTTTGTTGTATGATAAACATTTTGTTGTAGTTAGATTTGTTTACCTGTTTACATTTTTTGGAGTGTTTAAAGCATCATCATTTGTTAGACTTGGTCTATGTAGTTTGATATTTTTGAGTCTTTTTTTTTTTTTTTGGACAGGTTTGTTGTTGCTGAATTGTATCATCTATATTTTAAGATCAAAATTAGTATAGGTTAGAATAGGAAATTGAGAGAAGTAATTTACAACTGTAGTATAGAATAAACTTGATTTTTGCTTACTTTGTAATAGTGACGAAGTAGAAGTAATGATCTTTAGAATTTATGTTTTCTTAGTAAAAGTTGTTTAGCAGCTTAGGTAAAGCATAAATAGTAATTTTTCAGCAAATAAAAATATCAAATTTAAAAGCTTACAATTGATTGATAGGTCAGAAGTGTAACCACTTCAACTCTGCAAAAGAAGCAGTAGAATTATAGAATAAATGTAACAGATATTTATGAACAGATATTTAGTCAAACCATAATAAAAATTTGGATACTAATGAACAAGAAAAATTTATGCTTCCTGGGTGACTTTTTCTTGTCACGTGTTTCTATTTGTGAAATAATTCTTTCAGCAAGAAATAAAAATTTCGAATCAAAATTTTTTTGAAGTAAAAATCAACACCTATTTCAAAGATTCTATTCCATATTCAGATAAGCTGTTATGTGCTATAAAAATGTTGTAAAGGACAAGAATGGCCAATTTATTTAAAGTAGATGCATAGTCACTGATTATATATGGATGTGTGTGTGTTTTTTTTCATGTTCTGGAGAGAAAATTGAATCAGTTCCACACAAAATGAACATACTCTTAATTACATGCTTCTTTATTACAATTTTTAACTTGCAAAATGGAAAATGTAACAGAATTGTGATGTACATGAGAGTGTTCTTTGGATAGTTAATGTGAGGATAGTGGGTCTTGCAAGATAGAGACAAACCATTTACTTTTTGGAAATTCTCTATCTTTTTTATTAACAAAAAGCATCTAGCTATGATTTCTTCCATTAAACAAGTAGAAAAAAACTTAGGCACTTTCTAGACAAGTATATTTCAAATTCCCACTTGGTTGCTGTCGTTTTTTGTAGAATTTATACCCTAAGCATTGACTTGTTAACTTGTTCTACTTGTATTCTATTTATTTTTATTTATTTTTTTTAATGCTTTTAGGAATATAAAATATTTGGAGCTGCTGGATGATGATTTTTTTTTGCTTTGATTACACCAAAGAGATCATTAGGGGGTTTGGGTTCAAAGTTTCAAACCCATTGAAATTGATGCTAAAAAGAGGAAGTGTTAAACGTTTGAAGTTGCAGGCATGTCGGTGGTGTGGTGGTGGGTTTTTTTCAGAAGGTTAATATGAGCGCACTTGGTCTTATTAGAGAAAAACAGAACAGTGAGTCTTTGATGGCAGAGAGAAAGTGCTGGTGTGATGGTGTTGTGGTAGTACAAAGAGAAACGAAAATAGATAAGCAAAAAAGAGAGTTTTCACAGAAGCAAGAGATAAAAGCCCATTTGTGTCACCAAATATTTGTCCAGGCAGTCATAAGTCACAATACAAAAAGCACAGAAGCAATTGAAAAAATTGTCACCACTACTCAAATTAAAATTGCACAAGCAATCAGCAGAAGCAAAATCTAAAGATTGAAAATATACTATAAGAATAAAGAAGTTCTTAATATTTCTTACACATGATCAAAATATCAGAAATCTAACAGAAGAGAGTAAAAACTTGAAGCTGTGTACCTTTTTTTTTTGTCATAGAACATCAATGAGGATGAATAAGAGAAAAAAGAAGTAAAAGATGAGAAGAGAGAAAAAGTAACAGAGATTAAAGAAAAAGAGTGATGTGAGTTAGGTCAGAAGGACACAAGTTTAGGGAGAAGAAGAAAACCCAAAAGGGTTATGAAAGAAAAGAAGAGGAAAAGCAAGAGAGATAGAGTGACAGAGAGAGAGACAGGGGAATTGGCAAAAGATAAGGAGAATGGGTTAGTAAAAAAACTGAAGTTGCGTGGATATATACACGGAACTGTATTCTTGTCTACCACACATTTATTTTTATCTATTACAATAGATGTTGAGATATGACAAGTGAATATGCAAAAAAAAAGAGAAAAAAAAACAAACATTTATTTTATGTAGTACAATAGTTGTTGAGATATGACAAGTGAGAGTGCAAAAAAATAAAACTACTCTGTATGTTTACTTTTTTATATTTGTTGAGAGTAAAGATAAGGCTAAAGATTCAGTGTATTGAGCGTACAAACAAAAAATAAAAAAATCTTTTTTATCCCTACGAAATTGCGAAGGACAGAGAGCAAAAGCTAAAGTTTGGGAAAATTTAGGCAATTCACAGGACTCAAAAGCTGATCAATATGTATGTATGGGTGCATATATATACTACTGTTGATTGATAAAATTGTAGTTTAATAAATTTTGAGTGGGATAGTGAAATATATTTTTTGGGGTGTATAAAGCATAAATATGTTATATGTATCAACTAATACAATTTTCATATGTTTATGAGAAAAAACATTATATATTAGTTGTATGATATAAATAATGATACTTTAAACGCTCCAAAGAACATAAATAAAAGTTGTAGATTGTCTGTATTATAAACTAATGGACATGGATAGTTATTGTAGTTTTCTTAATAATATGATATGATAATTATTTAAGACGGATTTTTATTTATTGTGTTGCATGAGTTCTACAATTATTATGGCTGCATCAAGAGTTGCCTAGAGAGAAATGATTAAAGAAATATATTTCTCAATGATTATGTGAGTTGCCTCGCCATTAAATAAGTAGAATTTGTTTTTTTTTTTTTTTTTTTTTTTTTTTGGGGGGGTGGGGGGGTGGGGGGTTCTCTTGTCAATAAATTTTATCATTGCTAAGGCGTGGGATTTCTGTTACTAGTTCAGGAAAATAAAGAGAATGAAAAGCTGAGAAATTAAATGCGCAATAAGTAAGAAATTGAGTAGAGTAACAAATAAATTGAGTTTTGAAATATACATCATATTTGTTTGGTAATTTAGCATACTTGGCTTGCATTGAGTGTAAAACTATGATGCTTCAGAAGAATTACAAAGAGAAAAATAATCTATACAGAAGCAAAACCAACGAGATTAACATAGGGCAAATAGGAGTTGTCACATAAGATGAAAATGCATTGTTAGTGCATGAGCATTGTATATATCTCTTAGGAAATTAAGTTATTGACTGATCTAAATTAATCACTAGAACCTTTCAATGAGGTTAGAAATTTTGACAAAACAAGAAAATAATAATATGTGATTTCCTGATAATTTAACATGCCTTGTGTTCATTAGGTAACAATCTAGATATTTCTATTATGATAATAAAGTTGCTAAAAGCGTTGAGATAAGAAAAAATAATCAAAATAGAGACATAGGAAACCAGATGAGCCAATGGTAAATACCATGTTTGATATAAGATGAAAATAATTTTTTAGCATTTTGAGAAGATAATATATAGTGAGCTGTGATTGGCTAGAAATCTAACATATAAGGTTTTTATTGGTTAGAATTTACCATACTTCAAAGGTATCAGCAAACGAAAAAATAATCACAGGGGTTATCTAATGGTTAACTTTAAATAATTATAAGAAACTCTAAATGGAGAATTTGATTTTGACAAATAAAAATAAGAATTTGTGCTGGACTAAAAATTAATCATAGCTGCATTTTATTAGCTAATAATTCAGACGTGTTAATTAAAATAATGAAATTTTTAGAAGCATGGTGGAAGATAAAAATAATCAATACACAAGCATAACAAATGATGGTTGATCTTAGTTGCTTATCAAAAGCTTTGAGTTAGGATAAGGATTATGATGAAATGTGAAATAACGATCTGTGATAAGCTGGGAATTTAGTATACCTGGCTATCATTGAGTGTAAAACTATTATGCTTCAGAAGAATTGACAAAGACAAAAGCAATCACTATAGAAGCATAGCTAATGAGATTAACAAAGAGCAAATAGGAGTTGTGACATAGGACGAAAATGTATTGTCAGTGCATTAGCATTTTATATGTCTCTTAGGAAATTAAGATATTGACTAACCTCAATTAATCATCAGAAGCTTTCAATGAGGTTAGAAATTTTGACAAAATAAAAAAATTACAATCTGTGATTTCGTGATAATTTAACATAGATTGTGTTCATTAGGTAAGAATCTAGATATTTCTATTATGATAATAAAGTTGGTAGAAGTGTTGAGATAGAAAAAAATAATCAAAATAGAGACATAAGGAACCAGATGAGCCAATGGTAAAGACGATGTTTGATATAACATGAAAATGCATTTTTTGAATATAGCTAAACTTATAATCTCTAGAAGCTGTGTTATAGACATTGTTTGATTTGATTTGTGAATTAGTATGTGGAAAATCTGATTATTTTGATATTTATTTTATGTATAATAATAATGATTTTTAATAACATTTTAACAAAGTAGGTATTTTTTGTACAAAAGCATATACATATACAACTGTATATATATAGTAGCTCAGATTTGTACTTGATAAGCACAAATTTCTACAACTATTATGGTTGCATCAACAGTTGCCTAGAGAGAAATTATGGAGTAATCATATTTCTCAATGACCCTCTGAGTTGCCTGACCAGATAATACGTAGAATATGTTCGCAGTTGGCTTTTTTTGCCAAGAATTTTCATCATTGCCAATTAATGAAAGAAATAATTAAATAATAACAAAAGAAATATTAATTTAAATTGAAGAACTTTAAAAAGATACATAGATTTGCTTATTAGGGAAGAAACTTATAGATATTTAGTAGGTAGAAAATATCATTTGGTTTAAGTAATATATAATTAGCAGCAATATATTTCAAATTTGATTTTGACAATTATCAATTTAGCATGTGGAAACAATTTGAAGCTTTTACTTTATATTAAGAAATGATATATTATCAAGAAGCATGTTAACAGAGTGTTTTTTTAATAGAGAAAATAAATGATATAGAAACGATGAAAAAGAATTTACATGATGATGACTATTAATGCTAAATGACAGAATGTGAATAATGCTAAATATATTCTAATAAGATAAATAAGGAAAATGATACAAAAGTAATTATCTTGAATCAAAATGATACTGAAATAAAAATATGATAGAAAGAGCAACATACCTGATATTAAAATGAAGTATTTGTATGTTTTGGACAGCCTAGTTGTTTGAGCAATAATAAAGAACAAGATTAGCAATATATTTTGTTGCACTTTTGAGAAGATGACGGTGACTAACTTGTTATTCATAACTGAAGCAGCAAAGAGTCCAACTTTTGAAAGATATTCAAAAGTCATTAGTGGTTACAGTTAGAGGGAGCTGAAGCAATGAATGAATGATCAAAAGAAAATTAAAATTTTAAGTAGGATCGAGAACACTATATTCAAAAGCAGTAATAATCAGAAATACATAAAGAAATGACAAGGCATGTGATTTACTATTCATGACATAAGCTTTGAGTGATATAAGATCCAAGAAATCAACTATAGAGGACATAACAAATACTCAGAGCACAGCAAAGAGTCCAACTTTTGAAAGATGTTCAAAAGTCATTACTGGTTACAGTTGGAAGGAGCTGAAGCAATGAATGAATGATCAAAGGAAAATTAAAATTTTAAGTAGGATGGAGAACACTATATTCAAAAGTACTAATAATCAGAAATACATAAAGAAATGACAAGGCACGTGATTTACTATTCATGACATAAGTTTTGAGTGATATAAGATCCAAGAAAGCAACTATAGAAGACATAACAAATACTTAAAGCACTTGAACACAAAAAAGAAATGGGAACATTTCAATAACAAAAATACTATAGAATAAATTTTTGATTTCGTACGTAGGGTTACTGAATGAGTGATAAATAAGATGAGGACATTCATTTTGATGCTTTTTCCATTCCACTGCTCACAGGTAAAGTACTATCGAATCATAAATAAGATTAGGACATTCATTTTCATGGTTTTTCCATCCCACTATTCACACAAAAAATACTATCAAATATCTAAACGACTAAACAGATTTTACAAAAGTAAATAGCATTGAACAAAATTTAGTGAGAATAGTACTAAGCAGTGGAAATTGAAGCAAGAAAAAACTGAAGAAACTGAAAATCTGAAATATTGGGAAAAATGAAGAACATGAGAATACACTATGGAAGCTTAGGTGAGAATATAAGTTATTTTATTGCTGAAGCTCTCTCCATATAAATACTGTCAATATACACATTTACACAACACTTGAACAAAAATAAAAAATAAAAACACAAAAAAAAAATCAAAATATTTGAATAACAAAAATCATCTAAAATAATTTTTTGATTTCGTACCTAAGATTCCTGAAGCAACGATAAATAGGATCAAGACATTTATTTTGATGCTTTTTCGTCCTACTGTTCATACAAAAAATAATATCAAATATCTAAACTACTATACACATACACATTTTACAAGATGAAGTATATTTGAAAATTTTGCTTGAATGCTAAAATAAGAAAATAGGAATAGTAGCTTGAAATTAAGGCAACAAACCTTGAAATCATAATGTGCAATAAATTGCTGTATTGGACATAGATCCAAGAAAGCAACTATAGAAGACATAACAAATCGTCAGAGCACTGGAACACAAAAAAGAAATGATTTTGTACTTAGAGTTGCTGAAGCAGCCATAAATAAGATCGGGACATTCATTTTGATGCTTTCTCCCTCCCACTGTTCACACAAAGAATATTGTCAAATATGTAAATGACTAAACACATTTTGTAAAAGTATATCCCATTGAACAAAATTTGGTGAAAATAGTACTAAGCAGCAAAAATTGAAGCAAGAAAAAAACTGAAGAAACTAAGAATCTAAAATATTGAAAAAATGAAGAATACAAGAATACACAATATAAGCTTAGGTGAGAAGATAAGCTATTACATTGGTAAAGCTCTCTTCGTATAAATACTGTCAATATTCAATTTACACAACACTTGAACTAAAAAAAAATAAAAACACAAAAAAAAAATCAAAACATTTGAATAACAAAAATCCTATAAAATAATTTTTTGATTTTGTACGTAAGATTCGTGAAGCAGGGATAAATAAGATCAAGACATTTATTTTGATACTTTTTCGATGCTACTGTTCTCACAAAAAACTAATATCAAATATCTAAATTACTATACACATACACATTTTAGAAGATGAAGCATATTTCAAAATTTTGCTTCAATGCTATAATAGGAAAATAACAATAGTAACTTGAAATTAAGGTAACGAACCTTGAAATCATAATGTGCAATAAATTGATGTGTTGGACATAGATTGTTGTGCGCTTCATAAATGCATTAATTTGAAAATGTTGTCTAATATTGTACTTGAACAAACAATTTTGACTTTTTTCCCCATTTTTAAATACTGAAAGAGGCCAGATGATCAACTTTATTTTCTCTTCTTTACCCTGGTGCAAAATGTTATCAAAGTTGATGAAACATATAATATAGAACCTCAAAGTCAAAATTTAGGATAAGATGTACCAGCTTTTAATCTAGGCAAATCATATGGTGAATTTATTTTATCGTAAAAGCTTTTATCTCTTTTGCTCTTCCATTCCTTGAAATAAGTGCATAGGTTCATATAAATAATAAGAGAACATTGCGAAAGGAAAAAAATATACCAAAAATGTGCATGATGAAAATTTATAGGTTGGGTGAAAAATTAGGAACCTTCAAGTACCTTGGCTAAAATAGAAAGATAATCAAATGAGTTGAATACCTTCTTTTATTGGTCATCTCCTTCCAATATACTTATCATTTCCACTGATAGTCAGTAGGAGCCCCCCAATTGAGAGTTAGCCTACATGTAACAAAAATTTGAATACCAAGGTAGTCGTTTTGCTCTTCAAAAATATTGTAATACAATAAAGTGATTAGATTAATGTCATCCAAGAAAAATTACACAGAATGCTTATCTCTAGGATGAAAACGTTACGATTATCAAGATAAGCCACTTCTCTTTTAATGTTAGGAGTCACTTAAGAGGTTTCATGTATAATTTTGTTTTGCAAATATTGCCAGTTGATAAAATTTGGCATCGTACACTCGTTGCTTCCACCAAAAATATCTAAAAGGAAAAAAACAAAAGCTGAAGCATTAGAGTGGCTTCTAAAAAAAACTTTAAAAAAATTCAAATATTACAATGATTTGGAGAATAAAATAAATCAGATTAAATTGTTGTTGATCTTCAATTCTTTGGGGGATAAAAAACTTAAGCTAAAAATAAAACATAATTAATGAAGAAGTAGTTAACTATGAGGTTATACGTATCAGATCCTCGTGCAACCCATAAGTGTACTCACTTTGAAGCAAAAAAAGCAGCTACAACTTCTGAAAATTGTAGCACACTTGTAAATAAGAAATGTTCTAGATAACATAGTTAAAAATTTGAATATATAAAGAGCAACGTAAAATATAAAATGAGAGTTTATAGCTCAGCCTTCACAAGCAAGTAGTTTTTAAGGAGCGAAATCTGAATGGGTGAAAATAATTGTGAAACTTGCATAGTTATTTGATTAAATATCAATTAAAAAAGGGGAGAAATAGCTTATCTGAAGTTTGTTTGAAATTAAACATGTCATATCATTCTCAGAATAACATTTCGTAATTTTTTTGACAAATGAATCAATGCCTAAAGTGATCTGTGCAAATGTGAAAATTGTAGTCAAAATCAAATTTGGCTTGAAATGGTACTAAAATGGACAAAGTTGAAGGAGATTTTTCAAAATAATAATCTGAATATATATGTGAATGTGTGTGTGTGTGTGTGTGCATGCGCACGTGTCAAATTTTTTTTCCTTTCAGAAGTGCTAGAGGCTTGAGTTTCAAATCATATCAAAAGAATAAAAAATCAGGAAATCATAAAGTGATGATGAAATGATTTTTGGAAACACTAAAGTACAACACTTACGCTTTAAAGGAACACCAAAATAAGATTATGAAACGATTGTTCGCCAATGAGTCAAAAGAGACGCCAAAAAACATACTCATCAAACAGTTTAACTTTTGAAAAATTACGTAACAAAAAAATGAATAACATTAGAACAGTAGTTAACAAAGCAAAAAAGTGAATTGGAATGCACGTAATGTATTTCGTATTCAATATAAAAGAGTTTTGTGAAGCATTTCCATTTAATTGATGTACATATTAAATTAAATTTGAATAGACTGGGATTAATGTGAAAAAAATAACAAATGAAGTTAGAAAAATAAAAGAAACTCATTATTTGAGTGCAATATTTGTAATTTTAATTTTTGGCTTTACAATGAATGATGAAGGTTATCACTACAAAGAGAAAATATAGTGAGATCTCTCAAAGCATAATGGCAGTAACAATGCAAAATGCATGATCAAATTCTTTAAATCTATTAAAAACAAGGAGGCAATTTCTAGACTTCTTTTTGTTCGTAAAAATTCTCTACTGAATATTACAGAAACATTGACCAAATTATAATAGAAATTGAAAATAAAGTTAAAAAAAAAAAAGAAAATATAACGAAGATATGAATGGAAAAAATAAAATAAAGTTTACTCAATAATAAGATATAATAAGCTGAACATGAACAAGCTTCCACAGGCTGGAGATAGTGTAAGGTAGATAACTATAAGTTTGGTAAGCGGAAGAAAGCATAAGATAGCTATGGTAGTTAAAATTGTACCTTTTTGAAAGCATTTTCGGTGTATGTTGTCTTCATAGCGAACTGTTAGATTCTTAGTATGCTGAGAATTGATAGCACCTACCAACTTTCTAAAAATATAAAGTGATATTTTTATAATTGATATGTAACTCTATGAAGTAATTTTGCAGTAATGAAACTGTAAATGAGGTCTTGTTAGGTAGCATAAATATAACAAACCCAAAAGTATTACTATTTACATTGATAGGAAAGTACATAGCATTATAACATTCAACTCTGACTTAGTTATCCCACACCACGTTTTGGCTATCACACAACAAGTTTTGGCTATCACACACTAAGTAGTTATTTACATTTACTATTTATATTGACAACAAAATAGATAACAATATTGTAAACATAAAAGTTCAGAGCTGAAACATGTGAGAGGTTTAGTTTGTAGTAAGTTTTATCCATATAAGCTTTCAAAACAGTAAAAGTTCAAGTGCTTGAAAACTGATTCATGGAGATGAATTTTCTAATTCAGCTTCACTTGCTGAAATGTGATCAGTAGAGGTGGATTCCTGGAACAGACAATTCTTTGACTTTAGTTCAGTGTCTGATAATTTTGAAACTGTTGATGGTAGAGCTGATGAGCTGGCAGTGCTTTTGTTGCTGCTGTTGATTAAATTGATGACAAATTAAAGCTTTGATATTCCACGAAATTGATACTGACATGGTTTGATTTGTATAAAATGTTCTTCTTCAACAGATAATTTTGGAAAGACTTCTTTGCATAGCTTGCCATCCTTTTTAATTGTTGTATAAGTAATAAATTTAGAAAACGAAAACTTAGGTAAATATTAAATGAAAACTTAGCTAAATATTAAATGTCAAAATTATTTAAAATATTAGTACCTTTGATGTAAGTTCCATCAGTTCTACACTATTCAAACTAAAAACATTTGTGCATAGTCTTGAAATATTGTTGTTATCATTGAACCAGAACTGTCTTTAAGTTCAATTTCAAACTTCAGTCTGTGAGCAAAATCGTTAGGATACATATAGTTTGTTGAAATGTAATATATAAAAGTAATATTGAAGGGTTTAAATATTGCAAAATTTTTACCTTGGTTGTGCTACAACTTTCTTAGTGCTACACTAAAAACAATCGAAAACAGTTTCATAGTCTGTATTGATGGATTTGAAGCAACTACTACAACTCATATACCGAAGGTAATAAATATCGCCTTGAGTTGGATGAGTAGTTACAACTCGTCCAATGACTCGCGCCTTTTTTCCTTTCTGACCACATTTTGTATTGTTGAGACCAAACAAAATGTTCAGGGAAATCTCTATACAAAAACTTTCTATCTTTTGCTTTTGTATTTGTTGTATTCATTGAAAAGAATTATGTGAGCATTGTTTTTGAATTCATATCATTCTTCAATACAGAATTTAAATTATCAAAGCTTTTGAAGTTTACAAACTGATAATTTTCCAGATATATTTGAAAATGTATTACTGATGGATATATATCATTTAAAGAAAGGCATAAATTCTTCAAACTGCTTCTGGAGGAGAAATCCATCTTGCTGATTGAAACTGTTCAATCCCATCTATGATGTTGGCATGTTCTTCTTGAACAATGTGAAATCTAATTGTATCATGACCTTTGTAAATATACTTGTATAAGTATTTTACAGCCTTGATTGTTGAACAAATTTTAACATTAATGTGACAATTATACTTTGCAAGTAGATATGGGTTATAAGGAATTACCCAATGATTGTCAAGTAAATGACCTCGAACTTTAACATGTTGGCCTTGATTTCGCCGCCTATATAAAGGATATGAGTCATTAGAGCTTTGTGTTGTCTCTTTAAAGTCTTTAGGATAATGATTTTTACATTTTCATCTTTTCATACAAACATTATTTGGATTTAATTCACCACACGAGCCATGCATCATATGTTTTACGACCATGGAAAATAGGTGTGGATTGTCTGTTTTATTTGGAAGCTCAGCAGAAATAACACAGTCATATCTTTTTGGAGACAACAACTTATAACCATTTTCCAAAATAACCAATAAGTGCATATGAGGAAAGCCTCTCTTTTGAAACTCTATGACATAAACAAACGCTGCAACTTTTTTAAATATTTATTTCTTGGTCACATCATCTAAAAGTTGCTCCATTTTTGCTCTAAAAATACGAGCTACCAAATCTGACCTATTTTGTGCTTCTTCACTTGGCCCTAAATTTGTTTTGATTTCCGACCATGATGGATTACAGGTTATAGTAAGGAAAATATCTGGTTTCTGAAATCGTTGAACTAATGTCATAGCATTAACATAACGATGACGAAGATACTTGGGCCTTCTATGAATGATGGTGGGAGAATGATTCTATGGCCAACTTTTGTAGCTCTATCTGCACCTATAGAGACACTATCAATAATTCCCTGGTATAAATAAGCTTTTATTTGTGTTTGGTTGTTTCTGAAAAATTGTAGCCTAGACGTTTCAATTTTGACATACATATCAACATAATACTATTGAAGCAAACGCCTAGAACACAAGAGAACAGATTTTTCATGAGGCCTCATTTGCAACTTATAGTAATAGTATTCACGATATGAAACCATAGTCTTTTTGTTTGATTTTTGCTCCAATATTGAAATTAGATAGGACTTCGTCAGACTGAAGGAGATCTACATAACTAAATAATTGTTTGTAATTAAGATAAGAAAACACTTTTATATTACCTTTTGATTATCTTCAAAGTAGATCAGCAGAAGATATTTTATTAGGAGTTACAAGAAATTGGCTATCACAAGTTGCATATCTTTTTTACCTATTAACCCTTTGTATTCCATGGTGCCATCTAGTGTTACGAAAAGGGAACAGTAATGGATATTGTAAAGAATCATAACAGTCAAAATAGTATTGAACTTTTTCACTATGACCAGAAAGTTGTTGAACAATAATATCTCTTTCTTTGTCTTCAACTAGAGATTTACTTTCAGTCCAAATTGCTGCAACTTGGCATGATGAAGGCTGATTGTACACTATTTGATCTAAACCAGGATCACATTTGATCATGATACAATAAGTGTCTAAATCACCTACATTTGAGAGACTTCTGAAAAAGATGAAATATGGATTTTGATGTAAGATTGTAATAAGTTTATCTACAATAGAAGCCCTCAATCTCTGTGCCAACTTTAGTTTGTTTTGAACTTCATGATTAGCGTCATAAAAGTATAGCTGCAAATGAGAAAGTTTATGACTTGAATATTCAAATTCATTAATGAAGTGATAAACTTGCCCTTGTATTCTAAAGTGTAAATTCTATGATTCCTCTTACATAAATCTTTGTCATACTTAACTCCAAAAGAAGTAAAAACAAAAGAACTGTTATATGTTCGAAAGTCTTTTGCTTCCTCAGAATTTGATATGTATAATTTTTAAAGTTCTGGTGGACTATTGCTGGGAATTAGCAGGATTTGTCCACTCATGCAACAAAAACTATTAGGCTCAAGATGAAATTTTTTTGCATCACAATAGTTGTAAAGACTTTGAATTGGCAGTATTGCAGCTTCTGTAGGAATGACACACTGCCTATGATTTGAACATTTCCTTGGTCTTACACTTTGAGTTCCTTTGCAACAGGTAATATATTTGTTGTGTAAGGTATTTATATAGCATCTATTTGAGTAACAGAAGTATTAACACGAAACTTACTCTTAGAAGTAGCCGACTCTGCCATTGATAATGAAGTTGAACCTATTGAAATAAACAACAAAAAAATATAATGTCTTAATTTTTTTTGTCAACATTACAGCTTCAGTTTTGTTGTTGTGAGAAATAATATATAATATAAATATTAATATTATGCATAAAATACTAACCAATTTCAGAAGTGCTGAAGTAGTTTATCTCATCATTCGTTTTCCTAGCAGTGTTCATCATAGGAGATGGTATAATATCTTATTCTAATATTGTTAAAGATGCATTACATAAGATTAGAAATGTGTACTTTGATATTATAGCTATACATTTATTTTGTAAATATTTTGAATGGTCTTTTGAGCATTATTATTAGTTAAAATAATATAAAATAATTTAGAAAATTTAAAAGCCTCTATATGTATACCTTATATAGAAAGGAAAGATGTATGTTCTTCTGTAATGTTGTTCATTTTGATAAACAATTTAATCAACTTCTTTTTCATTCATTGTTATATGCCCTGCTTTGTGTTTGCTGTTGGAGTTGTTATACTTTTAGTTGTTCTCATCAATTGCTATATAATTTAAAATAAATAATAATAATTCTATACTATTGTAATACATATACGCATAGCCTAATAGTATATAACTGTTGTAAATGTGTAATACCTAGTGAACTGTTCTTCTGCTGCAATGACAATTGCTTCTTGCTTGCATAAGCCTCTCCCCGCTTCCTATTTTTTTCGTTGTGTTCTTTTTGTTTTGCTAAAAATATAAATTTTTAAAAGAATTGATTTTGGATACGATATTTAAATTGTCTTATTAATTATTATCATGTATGGACGTGAAATATAATCATATTTAATTTAGAACGACGATTAACTATTGTTATTACTTACGAAAGGTTAAAGGAATATGTTGATCTTCATTTTTAGCAAATTTTTTTCTTTGTGGCATTATGTCCTGGCAATTGAAAATACATATAAAAACAGTTCATATAAAACAATATTTATGATGAGCACATATAAAAAATTTAATTTAAGCTGTTAAAAGAATAATATGCAAGACATATATTACATTGTGTAAAATGAAAAATCTAACAGTGATATAACACTTTCTGAGAAAAAGCAATTAAAATTTATCCAACTATGAATTATGAATGTTATACAACAGATATTTAATACAAGAAAGGAAGTAAAATTTACACAATTATGAATTATAAATTCATTTTGTATTTTTTTTCTTCATACCTGTTAATTTCTTTAAAAAGATATAACGATGCAGTGAAATTTTTAACCTGCAAAAAGGAGCAAAAATAATTCACAATTTGTTTGAAATTCAAAAAATCTGTTAAATCAAATACATACATATGAAAGACAACATAATAAAAATGAATTATACCACAAAATTAGAATACCAAAAGCAACAAAAAGATAATCATAATTACTATCTAATAAAGCACTAAATTAAGAGATGACAATTATTAAAAATAAAAATTTTTAAAATTATTTATAAATCAATGAAACAAAGCTCATAATATGAAAGAGGAAAGAGGAAAATTATGTTTACCCCCAATTCTTGATCGTACTATAAGAATGAACAACTGGAAGACGAACCTGTTTCACAAACAAAACTATTTTTACTATCAAAATGATAAATCAGAGCAATAACAATTCAACAAGCTCCTAATTCAGCACATTGTGTTTTTTTTTTTTTTTTGCAAAAAAAAAATATATGTTTTCTAGTTAGGACAATGTACAATAACTTGCATACACAACAAAGAACAAAAAATATACATCTCTCTTGAGCTGTTTAGTTTTTTGAAAAACTACTTTATGGAAATATATGTATGTGTGCACATAAGAATTAAAAATCATGAGAAATTAAAAATCTACAATCAGGTGACAGGGAAAAAAGATTAGGAAATTCATATATTAATTTTCACTGGTTAATTTGATTGCCTTCACTGGTAAGTTTTAAACAAACGGAATAGATTTGTAGCTTGGTTAGACAAAATAAAAAAAACTATTGGCTTCAGCATCATCTTCTCTTATTTGAATTTCACTTATATGAGGTGAATTTAAAAACTCTTTTGTCTCTGTCAACATCATTTACACAAAATTAAGCTAAAAACTAAGTAACAATCAGACAATAGATAAAATAAATATTTTTTGTTCTAATTTGTTTTCGTTGCTCACCTACCCAAGTAATGAAAGAAGATGAAGGCAAAAAAAGGATTTGAATATTACAATCCAGACTACAACTATAAACCTCATAACATAAAATAAGAAATGATACAGAATAATAAAATCAATAAGAATAAAATTATATTACTCACCTGATTCAATTTCACAAGATAAGCTCATAAAGATTTTTTTTTTTTTAAGAACACAAAACACTAAAAAATAAGGTTTTTATTTATTTGTCTTTCCGTTTCCCAGTTAGCAAAAGAATGAAAGAAGAGAAAGAACCCAAAAAATGCATTTACTGAAGTAGTAATTGTAAAAGCAGGGAAACAAGTACTAATCCAATACATTTTGGGTTTCTTAGCTACCAAAAGAATAAAAAAAAGGGATAAAAAAGCCCAGAAAAAGCATTGATTGGAAGAGCAATTATATAATCTGAGAAATAAATACTCACTCAGCGATCAGTCACTATAGATCCAAAATAAATGCCAACTCCACAACGCAGAATTAAGCTAAAGAAAACAAAGGAATGAAATTGCAGAAAGCAAAGCTTTAAGCAACCATGACTGAAGAAGAAGAAGAAAATGAAGAAATAGTAGAGAGAAACAAGACAACGAGATAGTTGAGATATGGAGCAGACGCTTAAAGATTGTACAGATATATTTCACACTTTATTTGTCCTTAATACCCTTTGACATTCTCACTAATACCTTAACACATAAGTGCACTATAAAAAAAATTAAGGGTAAAATGGACATTTTAATTTAAAGCTTAATAAAAGCTTCTAAGTGAAGACAATGTAATCGCATAGGTCAGCGTAATATATATATAGATATACATACAAAGAGACAAAATATATATAGCAATTTATTTCACAGTTTTTTGTCCTTAATACCCTCTCACATTCTCACTAATATCTTAATACCTATGTGTACTGTACCCAAAAAATACTAAGGATAAACCAGACATTTCAATTGAAATGACAATATAAAGCGGTGCAGGAAAACAATCTTATCCCAGCACTCAAGTGCTCCACGTGGGGTGATGTTATTGACGACGTCACAATGCATGAGTAGTGAGATGCTTTCTAATGACCTATGAAGAGCTACGTCTCTAGTTCAATTAAATCTCACTATTCTTATTTATTTTTACATGACACATTGAAAGATAAAAAGGAATTCCTTAAAAAAATATATATATATAAAATAAATGAGATAATTACCTGAAAGAATATCAATAAAGTACATGCAAAAAAGTTCGTTAATCCCCAAAGCTATACTTCTGGACCCAAAAAAATTCAAAAGGCAAAAACAAAGAGGTCGAAAATTAGAAAAGAAGAAGAAAATGAAAGAAGCAAAAGAGGAAAGAAATCACATAGTTCATGAGCTGTTGATGAAGATGACGAACAAGAAAAACATAAGGAGAGGTGTTAACAGAGCCAAAGACTAGAAAATATACACTATTCCTTTTAATGATAGGTTCTCATACATATTGCTAGAAATCCATTTTATTGATTTTGATGTATTGAGAACATAATTTATAAAGCATCTCTGCAGTGGATAAATAAGACAGAATAAAAAATTAATAAAAAAAACAGAAGTGGCGTAAAATTATTGTCTCACATTTTCAGTAACTTAAACATTTTCAAGCGCAATAATCGCTTTACCACTTTTAATTAGCAAACAAAATCAAGTTAGGAATCGGCAGGAAGGTTGAAAAATACAAAAAACCACTAAAACATCTCAAATATAAGTATAAAATAAACAAAGAAAACAACTCAAAAAATATCTAGATTTTTTGACAACAGAAAACAATAAAAAATATTTCTTTCTGGTTCTATTTGTTACGGGGAAAAAAATAAAAAAACAAGAAAAAAAGCATTCAATCAGATATCAAAGAATAAAATAAGTATACAATCAGATAAGTGAATACTCACCCAAATGTCAGTCACTGGAGATCTGAAGCAAACTCTAATCCCACAAGAGTAAACTAACCAAAAAACACCAAAGAAAAGTATACAACAATCGCACAAAAGAAGATATGAAGAAAAGAAGAGAAAGTTTAGAAAAGAAAGGCAGCAAAAAACGTTAGATTTGGAGCTGTCCTTACAGATTGTACAAATCTATTTCATACTTTATTTGTTATTAATACCCTCTCACATTCTCTGTAATCTCTTAATACATAAGTGTACTATACAACAAGATAACAAGGGTAAACTGGACGTTTCAATTGAAAAAATCTTAGCCCATCACTATGATCCCACGGGTCAGTGTAGTACAGGCAAAAAAATACATACATAGACATCGATAAAAGTTGTCTTATTACCCTTAAAATAAACACAATATACAAAAGCTAAAAACAAAACGTTTAAGGGCTCCCATGTGAGCACACGTCATCAATGACGTTACCCATCATGACTATGGAGATAATGCAGCCAAATATCCAACAAAGCTGCATTCCTTCATTAGCCTCCACACATACCCAATTCATGCAAGACAAAAACGTGTAACAAAGTGAAATAACCTAGGGTAAAACAAACCATTTGCATAGGACGAATGAACAGTGTTTTTTGCATCGGTGCTTTATATATAGTAGGATATATATGTATATATAGATCTATACACACACACACACACACACATATATATATATATATATGCATGTATCTCTCTGCGAAGGCTTTAGATTTTTTCCTTGTTTGGTTTGTGTGAATGAAGGGTAATGCTCCAAGTCACATGGTTTATTTCCTAACTTTTGTCCATTGTGTATATTACTGTATAGAGAAGTGATGCGTGATGTCTAATATTAATGAGGTGGATGTGAAATGCCAACTTTAGGCTTTTGATATTTTGATTCTCTTTGAATGTATAGGGGTAGTAATGGAAGTGAATTTTTTTGTCAGTCGTTGTTATGCTCGAGGAAGGTGATTTGTATTTTTTGATACAGCAGTAATCTATCTCCCTAAAAAACGATATATATATATATATATAAATATATATGAACTCTTAACTATGCTTCTCTTTTGGTTTTTGTGTTGTGCTTTGCTGGCTCATTTTTGTGGTAAAAATATATCCACATTATTGACTCACTGAGCTCGATACTGCAGAAGGGAGAGAGAAAGAAATGACTTTGTCACGTCATGTCTCTATCTTCCTGCCCACTCCCATCTCCAATTCACTCTCAAGTCTAATGACTCAAATCTCCAAATTTTTTTTGTCTCCCTCTCTTGCACCGATTCTAATCGTTCTTTGAATCTTAGCTCCAGCACAGAGATCTGAGACAAAACACAATGTTGTCTGAACTTTGAAGGTGAGTCGTATTCTTATCTAGCAGTTATTTTATCTTTCTAGAATGATTTTTTTTATTCAGTTCATGGATGATTGATTTTTGTTCTATTTTTTTCATGATTTCTATTCATTCTTTTTTGTTCTTGAGGTTATTTTTACATTTTTCTTAGGTCTTTTTTTCATGGAAGTTTGATTTTTTTTGTTTGAGATTTCACTTTTGTGAATTGATTTGAGGGTTTTCTTTGGTTTCATGGCTTTTGCTTCTTCTTTTTTTTTTTTTTTTTTTGTATGGCTTTTGAGATCAATTTTTACATTTTTCTTATATTTTATTTGCATGGGTGTGTTGTTTTTTGTTACATGATTTGTGGTTTTCTTCGTATTTTTTTGCTATGTTTGTTTTGCTCCTAAGGTCATCTCTACATTTATCTTATATCATTTGTCCATGAAAGGTGGATTTTTTTTAAGAGATTTCATTTTTATGGTGCAATGATTGTTGATCGTCTTTTTTTCCCCTTGAAGTCATCTCTGTGAGTTTCTTTTTTTCTTTCTTTCATGGATGTTTTGATTGGTGTTAGAGATTTCATTTTTGTTCACTTGAGAGTTTCACATTCGCGGTTCTCATTTAGTTTTCTTGTATTTTTTACAGCTTTTGGAAGAATTCTTTTGTTTTTTAGGATTTTGATTGGGCGTTCTTCGGGGTGTGCTGTTTTTTTTTTTTTTCTTTCTTCTTGTTATGAAGGTGACTTCTACGTTGTTGTTCTTCTTTTCTTCATTGGGTATTGCATTTTGAATAAGAGACTTGTTTTCTACTGACTAAAATATGAAAGAACGTCGGCTTATTGTCTCTGTTTTTCAAACCAAAATTGTCTTGATGCATACCTGAAACTGAGGTAGATCAAGAAGTTCAGTAAATGTTAACAAATCCTGAAGCTCTAAAATGTTTATCTATCTAGAAGACTATAACTTAATTTCTCACAACTTTTGGTCTAAATTAAAAAATTTTTTCTTGTAATAACACTTAGTCATTATACTAATTCCATTTCTTGTGAAGCCCCCCATTGGGTTACTTGCTGACATGTCAAGAATATCATATTCTTTTTTACAATTGTATTGGAAAGATAGTGTACTCAATAACCACATCCCTCTTTCTCATGTATTTTTTCCTTTAAGCTTAGGATGAGTTTAGTTGTTTACGTAGCAATATTTTTAATCATTTTCACTTTATAGATTCTTTACTTTAATGTTCATCGACTTACTTCAATGTCTCTCAGGTGGTAGTTATGAGTTTTTCTTGAATTTTTTTTTTGTCAGCCTATTATTTGATGAACTTTATTTTTATTGTGCATGAACTCAGCATTTGTCCAAAAATTTTAGTATTATTTCAGATGTTTTTATGCTAAGAGAGCCATGCATGGACATCTTTGCTAATGGCAACATGCTTCTGATAGCCTATAAATGCATAGAAAATTAAAATTTAAAGGACTCTCCTTCACTTGGAATAGTGAAAAATATAGAAAACGAAAAACAATGACAGTATTTTAAATATATAGCTATGTCATCTATTACCATATACAAATTCTGATTTCTTAGCAATGCCTATTTGTTGGATTTTTTTTATTTTTATATTTTTGCGTTTGTTTGATTGCCGAGTAAAAAATGGCATGTAAACGAAAAGCAGAGAAAAAAAACTGATGTTAGGTTACTCATTATTTAGTGAAGACAAACTCCTTTTTTTTTTTTTTTTTGGGTGTAACGAAAGGTTGTGTTGGCCCAAATATGCAATCCAAGAGAGGAGGTGAATTGGGTTTCTAATTATTCACACAATGATGTAAATTAAGCAAGGAAATAGTGGCTAATCAAACCAAGCAAAAAAATAATAAAATGCAATGCAAACAAGTGATATGAGTAAGGAATAAAAACAAAGCATAATGAAGAACACTAGATTTACCGATATTCGATCACAACATGTGATCTACGTCCTCACTCCTAAAACCCCCTTGAAAGCTCTTTCACTATGTAAAAGTCATTTACACAGCATGTGCTAGTTGCTAAGTGCCCAACTCACTTCTTACAAGAGCTATTTTCAAGCTCTCAAACTCTTCAAGTGATTTTGTCCAGGGTTCACTCAAACTTATAAGTGTTTTTAATCAAAATACTCAAACTCACAGGTTTACAAAGCCACCCAAGAAATAAATGAAGGTAATACAATGGATAACTCTCTCAAAGAGTGTATAAGCAAATGAAGGTACAAAGAATACCCCGGCAAAAAGAATGTTTCTGTTTAGAGCAGAGAATCAGCTTTCAATCTGTTGTATATATATTAAATCCTCAGATTCTTATGTATATATGTTGTGAGGGTCTTATATATAGTCTTAAATTGATTATGACCATTGTTGGTGGTTGGGAGTGCATTAAATGCTAGATTAAGCTGAGAGATCGTTTGAAAAATTAGCCGTTACAATCTAAGAGTCAACTCTTCTAGTGGAGGGGTCAACCTTTTTGTTTTGGTATTATCTTCCTCAGCTCTCTGTCCCAATGTGTCGACTCCTAAAAAATAGGGGTCGACTCTTTTTGTGTTATTCCCAGTGACTTTTGTTTCTGTTCTAATGAGTCAACTTTTGAGATTTGAAGAGTCGACCCTTTTTTATTTTCTCTAGATTTCACCAAGGCTCTATCCAAATGAGTCAACCCTTGAGGAATGAGGAGTGGACCACTTCTGGTCTTCTTCAAAACTCTACATTCTAGACTGAGGAGTCGACTCCTAAGTTAGGAGGGATTGACCTTTTTCATCAGAATCCTTTTTATCCAGTCCACTGTCTGAATGAGTCAACTCTTGGGAATTCATAAGTTTACCTTTTTTTTCAGTAATTCCATATCTTTTGCAAATCTTCTTTAAACAACTTCAAAGTCTTCAAGCTCTTCAATAATCATCCAAATGAAACTTCTAGGGCTTGAAACGATTTCTTTAAAGTGAGTTGATTTGCAAGAACACCTTTAATCTTTTCGAGATAAATTCAAACAATTTGATTCCTTGTAGAGTTCTTCAATCAACATAGCTTCCTTTATTGATCCAAGACTTCCTCAAATTCTTCAAGATAGCTTTCAAGTCTTGTGATATTTTTTTCTTTACTTTTAAGACATCTTCAAATCTTTCAAAAAAGCTTTCATGTCTTTGAGTAGGTCTCTTCTTCTTCCATCTTTGCAAGACATCTTCAAATCTTCAAGGTGAGCTTCCATATCTTGTAAGAGTTATCTATAAATATCTTTTAATCTCTACAAGAAGTTGTGAAAGAAGTTCTTCATTGATCATCCATTATACTCATCAGCCTTCAACAATACTTGTCAAGCATCTCAATAAGATCTTCAATATCTTCATTACATCAAGCTTCAAGTCATAATATGAGACTAAGGTAATGTATAATCTGCACACTAATTAGAGTTATTAGATAACTAACACAATGTTTTGTTATCATCAAAATCAAGGTATTAGTTCAACAGGTTGCGGCTAGGTTATACCACATCCCGCTAGGGCACGCTAAACACCCCCTTCATACCGAGAGCAGAGCTCCAAGCACGAAATGGCTAAGATGACCCCCAACAAGGACTATGGGAGATACTCGAACCCAAGCTCAGTGGCGAGGCTGCCCAAGCTCCACCCATTGAGTCAACCTTTGCGAGTGAAGACAAACTCTTTAGCTTGCTTGAGTACATATGATTGGGTTGAGATTATAATTAACTAGACGTAAGTTTGGTTTTCTCATATACGTGTATGCGATATTGACATGGATTGTTTGGTTACAGGGAAGTAAATGTATGTTAAGAAAATGTTGAAAAAGCTTACTTACCAAAAAAAACAAAAAAAACAAAAATTAAGAAGATAAAGAACAAAAAGCCGATCTTATCTATTCGTAGTTAATTCATAAAAACTTCTTTAATTTACAGCAGTACTTCAATTACTTGAAATTGTAACGATACGTTAAATTGTATGATCTGTGTCTATTATTCTTTAATTTGAATATCTTGGCAGTTGTAGCTTAATATTGAGAGTGATAATTTTAATCTTCAAGTTTGTCCTGTGGCGTTGATTGTTTTTGTTATTCTCGTCTTACTCACGGGATTTATGTAATTTTTATCATCTTTGGTATGTCCAAATCCTTGTGGTTTTATTTCTATTATTGGTTGAGCTTGCTAATGGTGTATATTAGTTTATTTATTGTTATGAGTTAACAAATATGTACCTTGTGTCTCTATATATTTTTTCATTATTGTTATGAATTAACAAGTTACTTATCTAATGAACATGAACATGGTTGATTCTTAATTGCCTATGCTGCCTCACAACATGTAATTATTTATCTAATTATTTTTTTCCCTTATAAGCTAATTGAGACCATTAAATCTAAGCATAAACCTTTCTAATCTGATGAAATAAAAATAGCATTATTCTCTTAACAAGCTGTAAGTAATTTTGTGTTTCATCTTTTACGTTCAGTTGTGTGAAATTGAAAATTTTCTTATCTACGTATGAGCATCATCTCACAGGTCAATATTCGTTCCTTTATTCAGCTTATGGTAAGCAAGATAGTCGTAGGAGATAGAAGTAACTGATTTATTTATTGTTTCTTAATGTATGAAATTCTAATTAATCTGTCTTTTCATTTTGTATTTTCCCCAACCTTTTCATACACTGGGTATTCACAAGAAACCATGTATGCCATGGTCTAAATTTGTTGGCCTTTGCAGATTAATCCAATTCTGTTTGCAAATTTCATTAAACTTGTAAGTTGATTAGATGATGTTATTGCCGGACTATTATCCATAGTGGTCAACAATTCTCACTTTACTACACCAATGAGACAACTTGCTCAGTTGGAATTTGCCTCAATTTCTACCTATTCTATGTTCAGGATTGTCAAAAAATCAAGTTCAAGATTTTGGTGTTCAATACCCCCAAAATGGTTCAGTGCACAGTTTCCTCCGCTCTATAGTTCTACAGGCATCCTGGCCACTTCCTTAAAAAATATTGACAATGTAATTTCAGGCAATTTCTTGCCCTCAAATCCATATAAAATGTTTAGAAAATATTATTTATTATCTGTTGGAAAATGTTGATTCAATAATGATTTTTGATAGAATGCAAATCGTGGCAGGAATGGCAATAGCAGCAAGGGTGGCTGGAATGAGGACTGCCCACTTCTCTAGGTCTCTTAAGTTGTTTTATACAATGTAATTTAAACGCTAGCTTTTGGAGTCTTGGCCTTGTTTGGTAATGTTTTTTATTTTTATTTTTTATTTTTTTTCAAATTTTTTTAAAACAATGATTGTTCAATATTTTTTTATTTTAGTTGTTTACAAAATTCTAAAAAAGACAACGAAAAATATCAAAATGGGCACAACGATAACCTACAAATGTCCGTCACCGACCATAAAAAATACGCAAAAAATTAAACAATTAAAATACACAATAAAAAATGAAAACTGATAGCATATGCTCTCTGTCAGTTTAATATTTGCATTCTAGAGGATACTGTAATTTAGCATTACATTTTAAAATTATTTATGAGATTTTTAAATCGTATACTATGTATATACTGCACGAGTTAATATTGCATTCTAGATTATTTATTGGTTTTGTTTTTAACTTATACCAAAGATTAAAAAGTGTTTTTCCTTTCTTATAAACAACCTTGTAAAGACAAGGCAAGGGCACCCTCCACTAGTATTATTAAAAATGACATTTCCCAAGTTGCTCCCACAACACTACGAGACTTTTAAATGAACTTTTTTGAAAGGAACATGTACATACAAGAGGTTGACAATTGAAATAAGAGGTGTATTAGACTTTATGCTTTATATGATTATTTTAAATTTTTTATTCAGTATACACGATGAAAGCACGTAAAAGATACGGAATGATTTTCTTTCTTAAAAAATAAAGACCATCATTTTCTTAAAAAATTATTGCTCTTATAAAGAATTTTTTATATGTTGACCTTAATTATTAGTTGTTGAATGACCTCATTGTATTTACTAAAATCATATGTTATATTTGGGATAATTAAGGGAAGTGGAATGCCTGAAATTTGAATTCGAGATTTATTTCCTAAATTATGATTCAATCACGATTATTCTGTCAAAAGCAACATTTCAGTCACGATTCACAAATGTACCAATCACATATTAGGCATGTGTTATGAAATTGTATATTTTTAACATTTGACTAACTTGTAATTTTTTTTAAACATTTGATTGTAGATGCTCGATAAGTGATTGGTACTGTGACTAAATTGTAATTTTTACAAAAACATGATCGTGACTGAATCATAATTTAAGAAAAAGTGTTGATGATTTCAATTTCAAGCCTTCTCTATCCCTCCATTAAATATCCCTAGAAATTTTTATGTCAAGATTAGGCTAATGATCAGCGAGGCCACCATAAATTTGAGTTGGGAATGAGGTTGTAGTTGGCTTAGATGTAGTTCTGGGCCCTCTGGCCCAAAAACTAACTCCAAATTTACTACAAGCGGGTCGTATCAGCGATTGTAATTGGATCCATATACATATACCCCGAAAAACTAGAATAGATATCGGATCCGGGTCAGAAGATATGCAATTATTATGCATCAGCACATATAATTGAATTGCCTACTGGCTGTTACTATCCTCACATTTCGCTAGTTTCATATCCATGGCTACTCAAGGTCAGGTCATTACCTGCAAAGGTACTCCTCCTCTCTCTCTCTCTCTCTCTCTCTCTCTCTCTCTCTACATATGTATCCATATATATTTATATATCTACTCAACTTCTGTATCTACCAAACCCTAAGTTGGATTGGTTGTGATGTGTTCGGGCACAATGGAATCGAAAAGCCGCGGTTGCTTGGGAAGCGAATAAGCCGTTGGTGATTGAAGACGTGCAGGTGGCTCCGCCGCAAGCCGGTGAAGTTCGAATCCAGATCCTGTTCACTGCACTCTGCCACACCGATGCTTATACTTGGAGCGGCAAGGTATATATGAATATATATTTACTGTTGCACTGTACTGTGCAAACTATGAGAGTTTAGATCAAAATGCCCGATTACAGATGTTGAAATTACTATCCCTTGGATTTATGCAAAAGAATTTTCATACTCTTATCTGTTTGGTTGAATGTGATCTGACTGATGGATCTAGCATATATTTGGTTTCTTGGATTGATTATCGCACGTTTAGGGCATTATTTGGATATGGATCTTTGAATTCAACTTCGTTTTTCTCATGAGATCCATGGAAAAAGTATTTCTTGAACAGGGATAATTCATAGAGAGAGCAGAGGCTGAAGGGATACTGTGGGTTTAACTAGACATGCATCTTCTTGGATTTTGAATGGGATGAGTGATCTAGTAGGGAGGGAGGGAGGGGTTCAAAGAACTGATAGTGTGTATTAATAGCCTAACACCTGCATTTTCTTTCATCACTAACTGTTTAGTGCGTCTTTGGTAGAATCTTGAAAGTTTCAGGCATTTTATGGCTATTAGATTGTGATTTTTTATGTTTAGTACTCACTACTCACGAGGTTCAAAATAGATACTCGTTATGATTAATTTCAGCCTTATTTGAGCATTTGCTTACATCCTTGATGTCTCATGGATTTCTAGCATGGTTCAGGTTTCTATAATATTTATTCTTCGGCATTTGATTACATAATATTGTCTTGTAATTGAAGTTGAAAATAAATATTGCAGGATCCTGAGGGTCTTTTCCCATGTATTCTTGGACACGAAGCTGCTGGGTATGTACTTTGCGTATCTCTCATCAGATTGTTATAATTGTGGTGTCTTTGATGCTGGAAGCTGAGAGTATGGTTGAAATATTCTGATAACAGGGTTGTAGAGAGTGTTGGTGAAGGTGTAACTGAAGTTCAGCCCGGAGACCATGTCATACCTTGTTACCAAGCAGAATGCAGGGAATGCAAGTTTTGCAAATCAGGAAAGACAAACCTATGTGGCAAAGTTAGGGCTGCCACTGGAGTTGGCGTCATGATGAATGATCGAAAGAGTCGTTTCTCCATCAATGGGACTCCCATTTATCATTTCATGGGAACTTCAACATTTAGTCAGTACACTGTTGTCCATGATGTTAGTGTTGCAAAGATTGATACAAAAGCCCCCTTGGAGAAAGTGTGCCTTCTTGGCTGTGGTGTTCCAACTGGTAAGCAGCTCTTTTGCTTCTGAACATAAATGGTTTTACACTAGTACTAGTCTTCTCAGTAGCTGATCAAGAGAATTCATAATGTATTCTGTATAACTCAAATTGCTCAGGGCTTGTTGTGCCATTTACTTTTTCAGAATGAAAACATGGAATTCTTGCCAAGATATCCAGCATTTTGTAGTCATTTGAAAATGTGGGATTATTTTTATGATGGTGTCCAATCAAATATCATATGCTGCGGTTACTGTTAAAGATATGATAGCGGTTTATCTCCCATGATGAATTGTTGGACTTTTGGGTAAACTGCCCTTTCTTGTGCCTATGATGAGAAGAGAAGAGAAAACTGATTGCCGACATATAGGAATTAGTACAAGTCGATACAATTGATCAGGCGTGTCTGTTATACTGTGTAGTATTTTAGGCTTCTAAAGAACAATTCTGATAATTGAAATGCTAGCCACATGATTTTTTCCTTGCAATATTTTAGTTGTTTGTAAGGCTTTTTGAGCAGTCACATTAGGGTGCATGGAAAAATAGTTAAGATCTGGTTTTGCAAAGGATGCTATCATACTGTTTTACATAAGACTACTGCATTTGTCAGTTGAATAAGCAAAGCTTGAAATTGAAAATTTGTCTCTGGAAATGTTTTATCTGCAGTTTTCAGGTTTGATTGGTTTAAGGCTATCATATGTGGTCCCTTTCTTTTCTTCTCTTTTTATTTCTTTCTTTTCTTATCTGGGTTGAGCAGTTGTGGCGAGTCTTTGTTGATTTTTATATGTGTGCTTTTTATTTATTGTGACTTATTTTGTTATAAGCATTGCATATAAATGAGTTATTTATTTTCATCTAGACTGGTATATATTTGGTCTTGGTTGGAATGATAGAAAATTATTTTCTAAATTCTTCCTGGAGGCTTGTGGTTCAATAGATATTGTGGTGCTAGACAAACTATGATGGCTCCACCAAATAGTTTGAGCAAGGCTTTGTTGAGTTACATTGTATTCCTTCCCATGGAATTGGGGATAATATTTAGTATTTTCCTTTCTGGTAAACAATTACTTAATCTTGCCGGATCATATTCCGTTAATTATTTTATACACAGTGTGTAAAATATTGATCTGGTCAATGTGATTGTGTCTGATGGTGTTATCTGTGTTGTTGATATTGTCTTCTCCATACATATCCATTTAATATTACCTCTCGATTTTGTTGGGAGTAATTGTGATGATTTCTTCATGTGGTTCCTTCTCATGCATACAAATTTTTTGTTTAAATCTATTGATTTTTTTATTTCAAGTGCTTTTATCATTCCTAATGGCTTCTTAATTTAAATTGCTATTCGTTTTTAATCTAATTTGGATTTATATTCTATATATTTGTTGTCTCTTAGGTCTTGGAGCAGTTTGGAACACAGCAAAAGTAGAACCGGGTTCCATTGTTGCTGTTTTTGGCCTTGGGACTGTTGGCCTTGCAGTGAGTTTTGATTCATTTGGTCATATGTTCTTGTGCCATATTCCATATATAATTAGAATATTACTTGATAGGTGGCAGAGGGAGCAAAAGCAGCTGGTGCTTCTCGAATTATTGGTGTCGATATTGACAGCAAAAAGTTTGATACGGGTATATCTTCACCTCTTTCCCTACATCTTTTCTGGTGGTGTATAGTTAAAATTCTGGGGTGGTCCCTCACAATTTCTTTATTGTGTGTTACCCTTTTACTATAGCCCTTTTGTTGTGGAGGATCTCTAGTTCTAAAAGCACTGGCAATGTATGGCATCACGTGTTAATGTCAACTGACACTGGAATTCATGATGCAGTTGATTTCCTTGAATGAAATTTCAGGCAATTAATGCCTATCAAGAAAGAAGAAATAAAAAGGCAGTTAATCAAAACATTGCTTTTGCTTTGTTGAGTATTTATTGTGCTAGTAGCCTAGTGCTTTACATATTGTTTAAGTTGGTATTAGGAATTATTTCGTATACAACCTAATCTACTGGACCACTGAGTTTAAATGTTATTTTCAATGGTTCATTTTAGCAGAGTCGGACAAATAGAAATCAAGCTCACTAGATATGTTATGATGTGATTTCTGTATCTATTTTCCAGTGGTCAAAAATTATTGTTGCCTCTGTATAAATCTGGGAAAGGGATCACAAGATACTTTCAAGTACCCAAAAATAAGAAACTTCTGAAACTCTAGGATAGTGAGCTGCTCAGTTAGGGGAAGGAAAAAGAAAAAGAAAAAGAAAATAAAATGAAGGAGTTCCTTATGTGTTGCCTTGTACATTAGCTTTGTCAGTGTGGCTATTCTTTTGGTCCATTGGCAATGGGTTACACAATGGGGGCAGCCCTCCCCCTACCCGAAACACTCTAACCCGGATGAAGGCGATACTCGATCCCAGGTGTCTAGTACCACACCAGGAGACTTTACTAGCTAAGCTAACTGGCACCTTTGTTACTTTGCAACATCCATATTGTGTCATACTTTTCCCTAGTGATATTTGAATAGTTTTAAATAATGTCAAGTTTCGCATGCTTGGTCTATGTTTTAAATTTTAGTTTTCCCCTTAATTTACCTTCCAGTTTAGGCAGTAAGCTTCACCCCCCACAACATACAACACACATATATATAATAGTAATTTACATTCAATTGGAACAATGAGCTTGTTTATTAGATGTAGCTTGGTTCAACGAAGCCCTACCCTGCTATCCCAACCATAAGATTTCTGCTAAGTTACACATTTTCTGTTTGGTCCTAAAACATCAATCAATTCAATTGCGGAGTTAAAACCGTTTTGGTGCCCGTATAATCTAGGAAGTGTAGAGGTTGTGATTGCCTGCCCTCTGAATTTGTTCAAAATTTTTAGTATCATTTGATGACTATAAGAGTTTGCTGGACGACCCTTTCATTGAGGTATCCCAATAGAGCAACTGTTCAAAAGGACCACTTTTATCGTAATTCTGTGTAATGTAAAACTTATATTCCTTAGCAGTGGAATCCTGATGCTCTCTAATTTTTGCTCTCGACAATGCACCCAGCCAGTACAGTTCTGTGTGCACAACTCATGCTAGGTCTTGGCCTCAATGAGTCATTTACTTTTTTTTTATTAAAATTTTTAGTTTTTTATTTCATATATTACAATTAAAAACACTTACTAGTACCTTTACTCTAGATTCTATGTTTGAGTGGATATGCTCAGGAATTGTCACATGAACCTACTCCTCAGCCTTCTCTGGTGTTGCAGACTTACCACCATCCATGAGTATAAAAACCATCTAATAAACCCACCCTTGCCATATTTATAGAGATCAGTCTGTATACCCAGTTCTATTAATTTGCTTTCATTGCCTTGGGGGTCTGAAATTTATTTTTTGGACCAATAACCAAATAGCTAATACAGGTCAACCAATTAGTGAACACCTATTACTTATATCAAGGTATCATACTCTTTTATTTCATGGAAATTGTAATTTGCAGCAAAGAATTTTGGAGTCACGGAATTCGTGAATCCAAATGACCATGACAAACCAATACAGCAGGTTATTGTTGATCTTACGGATGGGGGTGTTGACTATAGTTTCGAGTGCATCGGGAATGTCTCCATAATGAGGGCTGCTTTGGAGTGCTGTCACAAGGTAAGTTGTCCTGAATTGGTTAAAATGTGATTTCATATTGCTGCAGTTACTGTAAAACACATCTGATTTTCTGAAAAAACTTAAGGGATGGGGTACCTCGGTCATTGTGGGTGTTGCTGCTTCTGGTCAAGAGATATCTACCCGTCCTTTCCAGTTGGTGACTGGTCGTGTTTGGAAAGGAACAGCATTTGGCGGTTTCAAGAGCCGCTCACAAGTGCCTTGGCTTGTGGAAAAGTACATGAAGAAGGTAAATACACGCTGCATGAGTACAAGTTCCGTTTTTCCCTTTTCAAATGTTGTTTATGCCATTACTGAAATCTCGTTGCTCTTGTAACAGGAAATCAAGGTTGATGAATACATCACCCACAATTTGACTCTTGCAGAGATCAACAAAGCTTTTGATTTGATGCATGAAAAGGGTTGCCTCCGCTGCGTGCTGAAGTGCTGAAGATGCACGCACGAGATGATCAACCCAGTCGCATCTTTCACCTTTGTTACTACTATATCGTGGGATTGCTTTCTGTATTTGACCTTTCCTTTTTCTTTTTTCTTTTTTCTTTCTTTTGTTGTGCTTTGTTTGGTGGCCGTGAAAAAATCGTGTGAGCTTTCTACAAGCATAGTTGGGGATTGTTTGAGCCCCATTAAACTTGCAAAGCAACATTGGCAGCTAAAAATAAGTTGTTTGCAAGAAACTTCAATAATCTCTTCCATAAGACAGCCAATTGAAGTGGTGAGGGAGCGGTGCTACTGCGATCCACCATATCATCATCTCATGATATGCATATCCACCAGGGCTAAATGACAATTGACCTACAATTATAGCATCTTAAACCTGGAATTTTATACTACAAATGTATCTGCATTTATAACACTCACCGAGGTAATAATAGTCGAATTTCTCTCATTCCATTCTCCTAGTCCAAACCTGTGTTAGTCCCAGAAGCTTGCAAGATGTTTAGATTTTCACCGTTTATTTCCAATTCTGAACCTTGCTTGCATAAAAGCAGAGGCCCTGCAGATCATTGACCATGTGATGCTATATATTAGAGAGCTTTTCCTTTGTTTGTGAAAATTTGTCCACAGCGCCAACACATGGGTGAAGAAGACTTCATTAATCTGAGCTGAACCCTGACGTTATAATCACAAGTATAATAACGTCGCAGTTCTTCACCAGCCCAAACCAGTAGATACGTTGAATTTGATTCATCTTCTCAAGTCATTGATTGCCAGCTCAATTCACAAGCCACGAGTTCTCAATTCATGTACAATGAAAATACAAAAGAAAAAAAAGACAAAATTGCAAGTTAAAATTATTAATGTGCAACTACACTATTCCTTCTGCCAGTTGTATGCAGAGAAAGCAGAAGATCTGAAAAGATTCCAGAAATAAAAACTGATGATCTTCTACTTGTAATAAACTCAAGAATACAAAACACCCAGTCAATTTGGAAACAAGAAAGATGACCCAAAGTTCTGACTGTTTATGGTTTAAACAACATGTCGCAGCAAAGGTCACATCTATAAACCAACCATAAACAACTCCTCCCCCAATCCCCACCATTTTCTTCCTATGTCTTCTCCTCTTCACACGGTTTAGATGGAATCTGAGATGATTTAGGCTCAGTATAACTAACAGACCACAATCTTTGCTTGTCTGTTATCTAATGGTTTGTAAGCAATAGGTATACTCGTGTGTAAACATACAACTCATCATCAAATCCACATATCAGGAAGGATGCTTTGCTAAAACTCCACCTTTGGAGTCGAATGAATTACTGCCTTGATCCTGCAACTTATTCATCATGGAGCCTTGGAGGAGCCCACTTTCCACCTCTGAAGTCTTTATAAAAGCTGGATCTCTTTGAAACAATATAAAATACTACAGCAACGAAATGAGAAAAGGTGAAATTTCTAAATTAAATAAAACAGAACTGTCTTAAATTGCAAAGAGACAGTTATGTTATGTATAGTTGGTTAGTTACAAAACTATCGTGTACCTGGGATTCCAGGGATAATGAAATTCGGTTCTTTCAACACATCGTACAGAGTTCTCTTTTCATTTACTTTGATCCATTTAGAAGGATCCCTGCCTGAGGAAAATCAAATGAACTTGATAGACATAAGCTTGCAGCAGCATAAAATGGCAAATAGACAAATGCAATCAAAAGGAGTTCTAGGTTGAACTAAAAAAATGGATTCAAAACTGGTACTAGAAAAATTTTGCATAATATGTATTCCAGTTTTCAGATTGATTATTATACTGAACATGGATGGCTAATGGGTATATTTAAATTAATCACTGAATAATAAATAACATGGTCCTTGTCAAAAATATTACAATGCTTCGAGACTTCTATATATTCATTCTGACAACAAACAACCTCTAATGATACATTAGGAGTACACTTTATGCAGACGATGTGTCTTAGTCAACCACACTAAAGAGCAAGGTTTCATATCTGATATGTAATATCACTTAATTACTCATGATTTTTTGGAAGCTTAGTAAGTGCAGAATTAGGCAAAAACAGAGACTATGCCACTCTGTAGAAATCTCTGAATTCTCTTTAGTGGAAAAACTGATATAGTGGTGTTCAAAAGAAAGACTAATCACAGCCCAGCAAGGACATGTAAACTAGTATGGTCAACAATACTGAAGCACCTCCTAAAACAATTTTTTACTTTGGGGCACCAATTATTGTTAAACATGCTCAAATGACCCAGTCCAGCTCTCATCAAAGTTGGATTGTGGTTAGGTAGTTTTTAGACAGAGTGGTTTTCTTTTAGTGAAAATATGCAAAATGAACACTACAAAATGCTAAACACCTATTTTTTGAAATTTTGTCATATTGGGAGTTAACATGCAAGTGTTTAGGTCCTTTCATTTTGTTCTTCTCCCACAAAAGCAGGTAAACATAGAAGTTTTTCCATTGCTAGTTTCAGTGCTGGAAAGAGAATCTTTCCAAAACGTAAATCCACTAATAGTTAAACGTTTTCTTGTAGTTAATGACCATTCATGACAAATGCTCAAGTTATACATAATTATGAATTCAAACAGTAATTAATTTACAAAAGAGACTAAAATATTTGCATTTGAAACCAAACCATATCAATTTCAGAAAATATATAAATGGAATAATTTAAAGCTAAGAGATATAATATCTCATGTATTACCAAAGAAGGGGTACTTCTTTAGGGCCTTAAACAATGGGGAACAATGAACCCCAATGCTGGGATAAGGCATATTTGACAATATTTTATGTGAAAGTACTGGGGTAAGCTAACTCATCAGGATGATCCGCTTAAGAAGACATAAATCAAGACTAGAGAAGCAGAATAGTGGCCTAAAACTCACCAGATGTGCTGAATACAAAGCAAAATGAATCACTTAGCAGATCCCAAGTAGTCAAAATAAGGCTTTGTTAACAGGACTATTAGGTTTAATGCATATTATTTATTCATAGAAGGAAATACCATGATATTTCTGTCAAAAGTAATTATCTCTGGTGCATTCCAATTGATTTTGAGGAGAGGCAACTCCACAATTCAAGACCAACGACAATGCCAAAGTTTGTCCCTTGTAACTTAAAAGCAGATGCATAAATGTTGGTCATCTTGTTCTCTGAATATATGCCAGTGTAACCAGAAAGATAACAAGAATGCCAATACAAGTCAACAACTCACTAGTAACGAAAAGATGAGGCTGGAAAAACCATATCACATGAATTCTAGAGACACACTACCTGCAGAGGTGCCATGATCTGAACAATCATCTGCATGTTTCTCTTCATCAGCAAAGCTTTCAAGACGCGAACCAGCAGTCCCATCTAAGAGATAGCGAAGAATTTGGTTCTCCGACAAGCAAACTCCAGATCCAGCCTGACGAAAAGAGGTTTAAGAGATTAAAAAATAAGTATTAAAAAGATGGACTAATTCAGAAAAATAATAGAAGAACATAGAAGTAAAACATTTCAGAGAGCAATGCTGCCACCGGACAGACATCCTTTGTCATTTTTTAAACTCTCTTGAGAACACCTGAAAAAGTACATTTCATTGCTTTGGCTGATATTATACACTCACATAGCAAACACCTAACTGTACTGTTAAGCAATTTAGGTGGTAAATTAGCTTCTTAGCCTATGTAATTCAGGTTTTTAATGAAGACTATCCCAATTTTGACTAAATTCAATACATGAACATAACTGCTATCAGTTCAGGTACTTATATTGTCCCTGACAGGCTTGAAACACAACTGCAACCACCAGCAAAAGAAAAACAATTTTTTTTGTTGGGAAAAAAAAAAAAAAAGAGTTTGGAAACAGAGCCAAGAATATGCATGAATGCCTGCTTGCATGTGCACAAGCACACACGAAACTTGACTTTTCCAAATAGTACAATGCATAGAGAGGGTTTAAATTCTGTTTACAATACTTAATAAACCAAGTATACAATGTCTAATCAAAACCACAAAGATGAGACAAGAAGTATCCCATGCTAGTTTAATCCGCTGTCAATTCATTATAGGTCCCTCTTTTTCTTCAAATAATGACTAGAACAAAAAGAGAGAGCCCAGTCAGTCAGGTCCATCCAACACTACGAATTTTTTTTAAGAGCTGACACGCTATGTCACATTCCCGAACTTTCTTCACACGCACCCCCCCCCCCCCCCCCTTTTCCCAAAATATATATATAATAAATAAAATAAAAACAGGGGTCCAGGCCTATTAGAGCAGCAGATATATCCCTGACAGGAACAGTACCCCATCCCGAGATCACAGGGTAATGCCAGGATAAATCCCTAGAGGTGGCTACAAGAGAGAGAACTCAAAACGGGGACCTCCCGCTTCCTAAAATGCAATCCTTGGGACATTGTCTACCCTTTAAAGTCTACCAGACGCTACCTTGAAAATGTGAGTGGTTTTCTGAAGCAATTTGACTAGTTCATGGAGCAGCCCTGATAGAGCAAGTCACCACACGAGTATGAAATCACAATAGTGGATATCTACTTGAAGTTACAAGCTAAGCTGCTGAGGAAAAGAAATCTTTAGTGTGGGATTCATGCCACTCAAATGCAGAATATTTTTGGATGAGCAAGTGCATTTCAATTTAAAGCACATTATCAGCTCAAATGACCATACCTTCTTTTGGTAATATATCAATGATCAAATTCAAGCAGCGACAGAAATTGTAAAAATAAAATGTAATGTACGACAGCCTACCTCATAATAAAGTTCAACAGCTTCTCGAGTGTAAGCGTTTTCTTTATCCCAAGGCAATGGTGGACAACTTTCTGAAAATATGTTCGGAAGCTAAAGACCTCACAAAAGGATTATAAGTAATTGACTGAAGGATATAGCATGTGGGGCATACGAAGAAGTACATAATCCATGCAAACATCAGCTTTGAGGTATTTGAATATTCAAAGAAACGCATTCATCCGCGTACACACACATACGCAATATAAGAAAGGATATCATATCAAGATGAGCGGAAAACATATCAATCTCGCAAAAGTCCTCAATAATGTCACTGGTCATAACTTCTGCATACAGAAGAAGAACAGGCCAGTGAAGAATATTATCTTTATCTAACATGGGCTTTTTCAATCCAGTGAGTTCTTGAAAACTAGCCTTCCCAATACTCAAATTTCTATCTTCCATAGCAGAAACAATGCCCTGCATGTTCCAACAGGAAATGACATAAGCCTTCAAGGTATCAAAGCCTTTCTTCTACCTTATAGCACAATGTCAGACCTTAGCTGCTGCCACAGCTTTGGAAATTTGAGCCTCTTGTCGTTCATGTTCTGACTTTTGTAAATCAATTTGTCTGGCTAGCTTCCTTAGTTCCTCATTGTCTGGGGACTGCTGAAGTCCTTTTTCACAATATTGTTTTGCTTCAGACAACAGATTCAGAGACAATGATGCTTTGACAGCTCTGTAGAGTGCCTAACCAATATATATAATGCTTAAGAACATTGATAACACAGCTGAAAGAGGAAGTGGAAGTGCAAAATCTTCTCTCATAATTAAAAAAAACAGACGTCTCATAACATGACTATGAAACTAACAACCTTGATATTTGTTGGACAGAGCTTTATTGCCTCCTCGGCATCCATGAGAGCGCGTCTGTAATTTCCCACCAGTAGATTAACATGGGCTCTATTTGCAAAGAGAACTGAGTTCTCAGAATCACTTAAAACCTTCTGATTTATTGCCCTGGTGTAACAATCAATAGCATCTGCATAGTGTTTTTTACCCATCTTGACATACTCGTTGCCCTTTTCCTGCGAGGCCATGAAGCCCAAAAGATGTGAATGGAATAATGCAAAGGCAGGCCAAAAATTTTACTGTCTCAACAGTGACCAGAACTATGATCTCTAAGTCCCTCAGTAAGAAAGAAAAACATCCCATGCACCATTAATTGAAATAAAATATAATCAATCACTAGTAGGATAAGGCAGTACAGTTCGTTGTAAAGAAGCATTCCGTAAGAGATTTTTTCCTATTGAACGCTACGAACATTTTCTTGAGCTCTCACAATAGGAATCGCATAAAATCCGAATGTTCGTATATTGTGACTATTCCCCCACCCCCATGGCCCCACAGTATATATGCTTACATACCTCTTCTTTCAGTGATATTTTTAACTGGAAAGGAGAAATGAATCTTATGTTAATCTCTCTCTCTCTCTCTCTCTCTCTCTCACATTTTGCACATATGAATTATATGTATGATCTTACCATGGCCCAGAGATGGAGGGAAATAAATTCACCAGGACCCTTCTCGATTACAGCGTGCCTAGGCATCAACAAGATATTCAGACCACAATTTGGAACCCGAGTTTAAAACAGTTTCATTTCCCTTTAGGTTATAACATAATTTTATTGACCTATTCAAGATTAATTTATGCCACTGTTACAGATTTAATGGTAGATTATAATATTAAACAAAGGATTTAGGGACTTCAAGAAAGAAAACTTAATACAAGCACGTGCTTGTATGGAGCACACTTAGTGATTGGATGTGTGATGGGTGTGATCAAAGCCAAACCTTGGTACTTATAAGTTAGTTATATGTAGTTGTTTAAATAGGTATGTATGTATCTACATATATACACATATATAAATGAGAATTGAAGTGACTACAGGTGGTGCCGTAATGCCACCGTTATATTTTGAAAGACAAGCAGTAATGAAAAAGGCGTAAAGGGCGGGAGTTGTGACTATTAAATGACAGAACTTACTGAAAAAAGATGTCAATTGTACTATTAGAAGGGACACAACTTTACAAGGCGATGGCAATCGAAAGCTACAAACCTATAATAGGGGTTCCATTCAAGGAAGTGGTATTCAATTCTGTTCTCTCTCTCTCTCTCTCTCTCTCTCTCTCTCAAACCATATCTATTTCATAGAGAGTTCTGAAGGAAAATATGCACAATTGTTATATGCAGATTCCATAAATGGCTTTGCTGTACCCCGTGATTTGCGTGGAATGCAGTAGCAAAGTCGATTTGAGTGGGACAAATATCACCTTAGTCTTCAATGTGCATGAAAGCCACAACTTCAACAAACTTTCTTATTTTTCTTCTCTCCACTATTATTGGACTAATAGCAACATAGGCATTGCACTATCGAATTTTTATCAAAATTTTCTCCTAGAATACTCACTCAAGAAAATTAGAATGCCGTGAACGGTCCTCTTTTGGACTTCAACAATGTACAATTAACAGTTTTAAGCAACCACAGCTCAATAGCCATTGTATTTGACATTTGATAACTAAAACAGACTGAAAATAATCTTCATGGACGGAACCAAATCATTCACAAGATTTAAATATTAAATGAGTCATGTATGCATCAAAGGAAACAACTTTAAACCCTAAGAATAAGAATAGAACGCAGAGAAGAAACTCAATCAATACATATATGCATATATATATATATATATATAGAGAGAGAGAGAGAGAGAGAGAGAGAGAGAGAGACCTTGAGTTCGATAGCGGCAGACTCTTTGAGCGCGGCGATGCCCTCGAGGTCTGCTATCTCGTTTTCCGTATGAGGTTCAGAACCTTTTTCCATCCATAGAGCCATTTCTTCTTTAATTTGCTACAAAGATACACAGAGAGAGAGAGAGAATCGACAGTTTCACTCTCTAATCTACCGGAGTCCAAAGAAGAGACTAGAGGAGCAACAGCAACACCAGCCGCTACTCGCTAGCGGCACTCGTGCTTAACATGGCCTGGGCCGATGTTTGTAGAACCAGAAGCAAAGTCAAAGAACTTCGAAAAATGAGCCGACTGAAAACTAACCCCGTTGGCCTCATGGACTAGGCCCGTATCATTGCCCAATCAAAGTACTAAAATTCTGATTATCTCACCAGTCTTTCCGCCCAAATAGTAGTGTATATGAGATTGGCCCATATACGAGGGAAAAAATGAATAAATAAATTAAATTAAATATAATTTACTGCAGCTTTCTTTCTTTTATTTTTATGGGGAGGGAGTGTGATGGAGAAATTTGCTCTACCCTTAAATGCAACTGGTTCTCTTGTATTGTTGGCTTTTGGCACAAAGTTACGTTGTGGCAAAGTAACATTGGCCCTCCCCTCCCACCTATTAAAAAGAAAGAACCAAAACAAAGAGAGAACAGGGATGAAGAAAATAAATCCAGCTTCAAATGTTAAAAAAAAAAAAAAATCAATTTTATGTATTGGAACAGATTCAGGAAACAGAAGACGTCATTGGAAAAGAACATGAAATTTGGGAATTCATAGATAATGTCGCATGAAAAGGCACCGGTGCTGTACATTTGCAAAGCAACCTTCAAAACAGGGGATATCTGTGCATCTAATTGTATATAGAACTGTACAGTGCTACTGTTCCTCTGATAATGTTTTAACCCAGTTAACAAAACTATCATCCAAAGAGGATTCTCATTTCCATTCTCTGCTAATAAGCATAACGCAGGGTTGCCGGCTTCGCATATGGTAAGTCATTTTCCAGAAGGTTTAGAAATCAAAGAAACCTGGATCTACGGTGGCAGGTCCTGGAGAATATGCAGACTGATTATCCAGCATCCAACAGTCAAATGGGAAGGGGAAAGCCAGTGAGCCTGGATTTGTGTTTACAGGAACCTGGGGATCAAACTCTGGGAGTAGTGAAGGATGATAAGTCGGCCCTGCACTTTGAATTTGGGAATTCTCTGAAGGTTGTTGGTTGTTCTGGCCAGTAGGGGTAACACAGTTTGGGTTAAATCCTGGAAAATCTGGATTCAGAGCATTTTGAGCCTCATTTCCTTGCTGGAAGCCATCTTGGGCATCTTCTGATGCGGGAATCAGCTGACTATATACCCCAAGTTGAGAAGGCACCGGATGTACAAAGCTGCTGCCCATATTTGGCTGGCAGTATGCTTGAGGTTGAGAAGGCACCGAATTTTCAAAATTGCTGCACATGCTTGGCTGGGAAGAGGCTTGCGGAGAAGGCAGTGAATTGACAAAGCTGTTGCCTATGCTTGGCTGGGAGGACACTTGGGGATGATAAGGCATTGAATTCACAAAGATGCTGCCCATGTCTGGATGCGAGGATACTCGGGGGTGAGAAGGCACTGAATTCACAAAGCTGCTGCCAGGTGTTTGCAGGTAGGGGGCCTGATACGCATTTGAGTCTGAAATCATTCCACTGGAGAAGTCTTGCCAACTACTGGGATTTTTATCATTTGAAGCTTCCATAGGAGAGGGACTTCTCAAGTATCGATTCACATAATTGCTGTTAGATGAGCTGTACCCAGATCGATCAGTCATCAAAGCAACCCCAGCCGATCCAGACCTTTTGAAGATTGCATGGGGATTGATAAATTGAGGCCCTAAATTCCCAACGTTGTGAGTTCTGTCCCTTCGAATGCGTGTACCCAGCAACTGCTGAGAGACCAAATGTGGGCTGAATTTGTTTCTGGGCACAACAAATCCAGACTGTTGGCTCCTGCCATGATTTGTGATATTTAGGGTGCCAAAATTGGCTGATGTAGAACAAGCACGGATTGCGGTTGGCCTGGAGACCTGATTCTGTGCCACAGAAAGTGGTTGCTGTAGTGTGAGTGGTGGGACTTGGATCGCTTGTGGTGCTCCCATTGAAAGAGAAGCATCAGGAAGTTTAGGAACTGACAGTGGAGCTTCATCCCCTTGCTTGAAATTTCGCCTTTGAAGTTTCCAGAACTCATCTTTATCAGTGGCATGACAATGGTTGATACTGGAAGTGCCGGTGCCCCAATGGACACATGGAGCAAGTGAGTCACAAACATAACAGTGACACTGAAATTTAGGAAAGGTAGAAATCAAAGCAGCATAATGCTTGTAAAGGTCCACAATACTTCCAGTACTGTTTTACAGGTGCCAAAGTTAAAAAAGGTGATCTTACCTGGTGACAATGCCTCTCATGCGGAGTGGAAGTGAATGGAAAATTAGCACAGAGGTGGCGTGGATGAGGGTAATCTCTGCAAGCAATCTGTAACCAAAATAGAAAACAAAGAATAAACCAACCAGAAAATTACGAGAAAAGGCCAAATGCAAGAGAATGAAGCAAATCATACAGCATTGATGCCACTGGATAACCTGGGCCCAAAATAGATATATCATAAGAAGAATCACACTTCACTACTTCAGGCTTCTATCAAAAAGCACCACTTGGAATTTCAGCTGATTTCAGTTCATTCTCAGGCTACATGATAACCTTAAATGTGTTATTCAGATGTCAGGCATTAATATAGCTCTAATAATTAGTCAGGCATTAATTTCTCCTAATAATTAGTGAATGCTATCAACAATAATTTCTCCTACCACAGCATATATGAAAAAGAATTTTCTGTCCTTAAGTCTTTTATGTGATCCAATGTTTTTCTTTTAGTTTATGATTGGACATTTGTACCTTTGAATATGAAGCATATGATGCAGCACTGATGCCGCTAGACAACCTGGACCAAAAATAAATACATCATATGAGAATAGTCTTACTTCAGGCTTATTTTGGTAAGCACCATTGGAATTTCAGGGGCTAATTTCAATTCATTCTCTAAGTAAATGATAATTGATCTACTATTAGATGTGGGTCACCAAAATTGAACTAAATAATTAGTGATCCCAACCAACAATAATTTCTCCTATCAATGCACAATATCAAACATATCCTTGACAATGCATCTTTCATGTGATCCTACAACTTTTGTAGAACTATGGTTGTAATTTGTGCTTTTCAGGGAAACTACTTCAAATTAAAATATAATCAGCAGGCAAAAGAAGGAGAAGTACAACTACCAAAATCCAAATTTGGAAAACAGGACCACCCAAATTATCAATAAGACAAAAACTATCTTTCCCCCGCCAAAGTAGTTGAAAAAAAGAAGAAAAAACAACACACACACGCAAACAAATGAACAAAGAAGGTGAAAAAAGCATAAATATAGTAAAGGAACGAGCTACTTCAAGCCCCCACCCCCCTTTTGCAGGCAAGTCCCACCACCCCAATCCCCTTCATAGAACATGGGGAAAGGAAACTAAACAATAAAAAATAGAAAGAAAAAGAATTTGGGGGGGGTGGGGGGGTGTAATTTTTTTTGTTGATTTAGATTTAATGAAAATTCTGAATGGTTGGGTCTATTTTAACTATAAAATAAATACCAATTTCCAAGGATTTCTTATATGCAGCCCTACTTCAGGTTTCTACCTGCTCCAGGGGAAATAGGTATCACAGATGAAAGCAATGGAGAATCGTTGCTGTCTCTCCTTGGAATAAAATGCAGAAGCCCAACTGGTAGCATAAGATATAAAAGCAAAAACCCACACTTCCATCATTACAATTGAGAAAACTGATCCTGCTTAACGCCTTAAAATCTAGGCTCATACTAAGCCACATCGACAATCACCATCATTGCAAAACATCCATATCAATAAAGCAGAAAGCGATTTTAAAAGAAGTAAAGTTTGTCCCAGTTAAATTGGTGAAACAACATTACTACATCCTGATAGGCAAATAAACACATGGACGTGTGTGAGTGTGGGTGTGAAAAAAGTTAAGAGTGAGGAATTTTGCAAAATCCACTCCTGTGCCTATCTGTTAAAGTTACGCGAACCTAAATTGAAGTTGCACGAACTCAAATTTGTCTTGACCTTCCAAGGCAGATTGAAACAATAGAAAAAAAGAAGTAATCTTTAAGTTCTAAACTTCAATCAAATAACAGCATTCTCTATATCCTCCTAAAACACAGAAAGACACATAGTACTTTGCTAATTAACTTTCAACAAAATTGACAACCTATTGGGTCACAGGCAACTCAGAGTCATCCGTTTGTCTCAAACCTCTTTAAATCTAAGATCTAATTTTCACTAACCAACAGCAACTGTGTCAAGTTTGACCAGTTTATGAATGGAGAGTGAGTGCCTAATTCATCTGATACAGATTACTACCCAATAAAATTTTGGATGCTGTTCTTATATATCAGTTCCATTAAATTTATTCCCCATTCTGTCTCCAGGCAGTTTAGAAGGATCATAACTAAGACAATTCTCCAATATATATGAAAACTTTTTATTACCATAGATCAAAAATTGATTGTCACATTGCTATACTTTATAATCACAAACTTTTTCATTGTGAGATGCTGAATCTGAATTGCACAAGAAAACAACAGAATTTCCAATACCTGCCCCTTCGCGCCAACAATGAGCAACTCATCCGAGTCACTCGCGGTATTGTTCTCAATCACAACGGGCTTATCTGGGTCACCATCCAATACAACACAGTCATCATCCAAATCTTTCACCGACGTCTTCTCAACAACACTCGAAGACTTCAACCTCGGCTTGGTGTTTAGCACAACGTCACCCACTACCACCACTTCATCAGCGTCATCTACATCCGTGTCAACCTTGCCAAGAAGCTCTGATATCCAATCATAGTCATCACCACCAGCACCACCTCCTCCGGCTCTGGTCTCTCTCCAACCCTCTTCGTCCGAGCTTATGTCGAGTACCGCATCCATCGAAGATTACTACCTCGGGTTTTCAAGAAATTTCACATACAATCTCGAATCTTTCATGTGTTTTCCTATCCTAAGACTTTTCTACGTGAAATTACAACCACGTAAAATTTTTAAAATGGGGTTTCCAAGAAACTGCATTCAACGGGACTTTCTTACGGTTTCTCGATCAGATGAAATTTTCCTAGAAAATTGAGTTATATGGAAAGAAATTGCTTGAACCGATTCTGGGTCAGAATCAGATGGTTTATAAATGAGAAAATCAGAGGTTTGATCTGAAAAGGAAAATAGTGAGTTTAAAGAGTGATTGAAACTGAGTCTTGAAAGAGATTGTGCACGTTCGGTTAAGGAGAGAGAGAGACTAAAGCGACTGAAGAAAATAGAAACCCTAATTGAGAGAGAGATTGTGATTGGCTGAATGAATTGAGAAACCCTAGTTACTCAAGAGGAAAAAATGATTGCCGTTTGCATCGACTCCGTAAGCTTCTGATATGGAAAAAGGCGTTGGCGGCACCGTGTCGCGACTGGCGATGAATCACGACTCAGGACTCACGACTCGTGGGTCGGGTGATGGGTGTACTTGTACAGTTGTACAGTATCACGGGCTCCTGGGAATGGGATGGCAACGGGGGCGGGCATGAATCGGAGCCCACCCCCACCTAGTAAACCCTGCCTGCCGCACTTGATGTGAAAAATCTTTAGTAGTTATAGTTTATGGCTTAATTTTATAGTTTTTTAAATTAGGTTCGGTTGATGATAAAAAAATAATTTAAAAAAGTCATTTATATATATAACATAATTTTTTAAAAAGTTATTTAAAAAAATAATTATTTAAAACTAACTTATAACTTATTATAAGTTACTCATTTAAACACTCCTATAATAATGACATAAATGACTGTCATTTTGATTTTGTGACTTATAAGGGTTTCATATCATGTTTATTGTTATATATTTACATAATTGCAGGGGTGGTTATATTCAACTATAATGAGAGGTTCTAACCCGAAGAGTTTGGCCCAGTGGTCAAAACCTGGAGTCCAGGGTTTATTCCTTTTAATATATCAAATTCAAAACCTCTTAGATGGGGATGACAATGAACTAAAAAAAAATGGAGGTTTGACTAAATTCGCTCCGTTTGGGGAGGGGATAAAAGATATAAAATGAGGATGAAAGCGAGCATGTGTTAAGTTCTTCTCCCGCTCTATCCCACTTTTCCCACTTTTAGCATTTTTTTTTATTTTTATGTTTTTATATAGGTTGCTTTTAGCTTTTTATTGTTATAGTGATCATACAAATATTTATGCTTCTTATGTAATTATGCATCTACTACGTTTGAAGTGTATTCAAGTATTTAGTGTGCTAGTGATACATTATTAAACTTTACGTTGATTGGTGTCCAACTTATATTCAATAGTTTTTTAATATTGTTTGTTGGAGGGGCTTTTAATATTTAATTTTAAGTTTTAGTTTCTTTTGACAATAGAATAATACTATTTTAATATATATTCAACCCAATATGTTTGGAGGTTAATTCCATCTTATGCTAGTGGAGACCATGAGATTATTAATATTCTTGATACTTTAATTTTGTTTTTTATTTTTTTTTTCTTGTTTTGTGTTGTTTATTTTCTTTGTACCAAAAAAAAAATAAATGTTGGACTTGGGCTTAGGTTTGGGCTGGGGGAGGGGCTAGGAGTGGGGGTGAGAATAGAGGCAGTGTTGTATCCATGTAGACAAGAATGAAGGCGAGAATAAAAATTCCAATCTTTGCTCCGGCCCAGTTCGTTGCTATTTCTACTCTTAGTTAAACTCTTGGGATCATTCTTAGTGTCAAGGTGGTTAAACTCGAAGTAGTCGGACTACAATCATAGCACTTGACTCTTCCCATCCCGTTTTCATCTCTCCAAACATTCAATCAATCGATTAAGTAAATAAAATAAATCCAACAATATATACATTATAAACCCTCTTTAATTTTGAATTTTTTGCAATAAATAACTATACTCTCCGGAAATTTTAATTTAGATTCATTCATCTGGCATTAAAGAATTTTAAATCAAATAAAATTTAAATGATTTTATCAATATTTGTGTCCGAGCAGCCTTTGTCTCCCCTTACTCTTTGAATTTTGCTTACTCACTTCCAAAACCGTCTTCCCATATTTATTTTGGCATTATGGGATAGATGCTTGGTTGGATCAATGGACTGAAAGCACATAAGAAAAAATATTTAGTTGAATGAAGCGTGCTTCGCTCCCTTCGCTCAAAACTTGTAGCTAAAAATGTCACCTGCATAGGCTTCTTTGGTGGTGCATACACCAAAGTTTACCCAATCATACAAAGCACGGCTTGGTTTATCATTTAAACAAAAAAAAGTTTGGAAAGACAGTTCAGATGGGGCTTATTTTTTCCTTTTTGTGTACGTAGTTTTTTTATTTTAAATTTCGAAAATGGGCCTCACAGAACAAACAATGCTGTGGCTAAATTGACGGTGGAAACAATCAATGTCAGAAAGCAGTGGCTCTTTGACTGGGAAAGATATGTCCAATGAGGGTGTTCTAACATAGAAATAGCTAAACACAGACACTATGATCGGTCAGGCACGTGCCACAACAGTTGGACCCACCAATAGTTGATGGGATTCAGCTGGCATAGCACTGACTGACCACCGTGCCTGTGGGTAGACCCTCTCTTCTAACATAAATACTGGATTTCAAACACACATGTATCTGTTGAAGTCAACTTGGGCGAGCCGCATATCATTTTCTAGGCACAAACATTACATAAGAGGTATTATAACAGCTTGGAGCAACAATAAGGAAAACTGGATGACACTGGTAAGACAACGTTCAAGATTCAGCTGCAGAAAAGAAATGTGAATGCGACCTGTCAACTGACAAGAAAATGGAAGAAGGAAAAAAAAAGAAGGAACCGCGCAAGATTAGTCGTAACAGGAACACAACAAAATATTCTGAAGAAAAAGCACAGAAATAAGTTATTGAGAAAAGAAATAAATACCACAAATCGGTGTGAATTGTAAAGGCAGTGCTCGAGCGTTTTCAGGTTACTTCTCTTCATCCTCAGAATCTGATTTTGCAAAAACAGGTTCAGGCTGTGTTTCTGCATACGCAGGAGCAATGTATTTTGGGTCTTTTGCTGCAACATCGGCATATTTCAGAATAGCTTCTCTAGGATCTTCCTCCATCCATGTCTCCTTGATCATGCCTCCTTGCTGCAATAACACTCACAGAATGTAAGGGGGGAAACAAGAACCTGCAAGGGGGTGGGTGGGTGGGTTTGGTTGAATGTTACCTTAAGAAGGTACTGAGTTAACAAGCTTCCCTTTGTTGTACCAACTCTTCCCCCGTGACCTGGTCCTGTTATAGGAAGTTCAGGCTTATGAGACTTGATTGGGTCTTTCAATATTTTCTCCCGTTGACGCTTACGAGTTGGCTGATCTCTAAACAAGGGGAGTGAATGAGGGTTGTGGATCACGGGTTTTGCTAAATAATCATCAACAGACTTCTTCCTTGGTGCACGTGCAACACAAACAAGAGCTCCTCTCTCACTGAGGGTTGGATCATATAGAACGTGAGTTCCTCCATGGTTTTTATCCCCAGCTGTGACAAAGACCTTGGGAACAAAGACAAAGGCTTAGTACAGCTATCTGTGACTTTAATATACTTTTTTGCATTTATCTAACAGGAGAGAAGAGGAGAAAGGTAAAGGGAAGCAAAGGAAAAGCCTTCATTATTTTTAAGTTTTTCAAACCTCCTAGCCATGGAATTGCTCGAGGACAAGAGCAAGAAAAAACTATGAATAAAGACTAAATCAAAAGAAAAAACTTCTCTTGGCTCATATTATGTACTGGTAATGCTCAAAAGAAAAGATAAAATCTCTTAGGCAAAACAAGAATGCCGTTTGTTTACCTGGTTCAGTTTGGGGTGCCAAGCACATTGAACAACGCTACAAGTTGGTGAAATCCCAACTCTCGACACGAGTTCAAGTTTTGCTTGATCATAAAAGCATAGCAAACCACCAATTGTGCTATCCCTTTCAACGGAGGTTCCAGTCAAGAAGAGTTGCTCATCAGGACTAAATGCAATATTTGTTTGAGCATAATTATTAGGAAGATCCTCAAACACCCGAAGTGGCTCTTTCATTTTGCGCAGATCCCAAACCTGAAGCACATCTCATAAGTAATGCCAGGTGAAGGGCGTGAGTTTGAGCCACATATATATCTCAAATTTCCAATGAAGAAAGTAAATGGCAGGGTC